>JAHLJT010003656.1:105810503-106154831 GCA_031308135.1 Acheta domesticus | reverse complement strand
AAACAGCAAACTTCACACTCGCAAATCACCATTCTACGCCCAATGATTTCCACTACGTCATCTGCTGTGTTATACGTTAGAAATTAATAAAATATACATTTTGTGAAGACGAAATCATTGAGAACTCATCATCTTGTTCCAGAAAGATTAATTAGTACTAAACTAAATAATATCATATATATTTTGCCAGTGATAAAAGACATCGTTAATTTTCTTAGTTTGGTGTAGTTTATCACTAAAAATGATTAAATACAGTTCTTCACGAAATGGTGAGGTATACGAAGAATAATCGACTGTTGAGGTCATAAACATACTTTTTTTCATTTATTTTCTTCCCGTTCGACTTTCGTCTTTCGGGGATTTTAACGGGTACAATGCTACATACATGAGTTAATGGGGCCATCCTGAGGCAAATGCGGGTCTCGGTGCAACCCTTCACTATTTTTAAAATTTCTTATTTGAAATACTTGACTAACGAAACTAACTTGACTAACGTTTTGCATTTATTATGTAGAAGTGGAGGGAGGGTGTTTATGGGAATGGGGGCAAAATGATTTTATGATTCAGGGTGGGCGAAAGAGATCTTTGGGGAATCTGGATCTAATGCGTGAAGGATAATGTGAGTTTTGACCGAGATTGAATATTGGAGTGTTAGGACATGCGTGGAGGAGAAAATAATATTTTAGAGATGTTTGCGAAATGAATTCCGAGAGGAGAGGTACTTGAAGCTCTCGATGGATTTGGGAATTAGAAATAAACCATGGTGCATTCAAGGTTTGTCTTAAATATTTATTCTGGATTTTCTGTAAAATGGATAGGTTGATAGGTATGGATAGCGGTATCATCTGCATAAAGAGCTATACTTGCTTCCTGTGGAGTTGGATAGTCTGCTGTAAAAACGGAGAACAATGTTGGTGAAAGAACAGAACCTTGTGGGACACCTGCGAGAATTGGGTGAAGAGGTGAAATAGTATAATTTACTTTCACTTGAAAACATCTGTCTGTAAGAAAGCTTTGAATTAGTTTCTGCAGATAATCGGGTGTACCAATTTCTCGTAGTTTGTACATTAGTCCTTGATGCCAAATTCTGTCAAATGCCTGGGAGATGTCTAGAAAGAGAGCTACTGTGTGTTTTTTGTCGTTAAAACCATAAACATACTGAGCAAAAAGTTGTAATAAGTCGTTATCCAAATTTATTGAAAAAGGAGTTAGATTGTTTACTTCTCACGTAGGAACAAGAATAAATATAAAACGTTGTCATGTATTAAGATATTATACTACACATTTCACTGCACGTAGAAGTTAAAGAAAAATCAATATTATTGCAACAAAAATTAATAATTTTTGAAAGCGAAATAAAAATTTAAGAAATGAAGGATGCGAACGATGAAACAAACGAAATTAATTCGTGTTTTCGAACACAAATTCCAACAATTGGTAGTCTACTCCGTCTTTCCTCCTCCCTTAACGGCGACATTGGAACCCGTTACCCACCCCTTTCCAAGACCCCACCAACCACCGCGTTCCCCGACCACTCAACGCGTTATGTAGACCTAAGATTGGTGTCGCGATCGGCGCGGGCGCGGGGCCTGGCCTGTCGCCAGTTGTCGAGCGCGGAGCGGCGGGCGCGCTCCCCGGCCAAGCGCTTGAAAAATGGGCGGCGGCCGCGGGGACAATTAGGAAATTATCGCGCGCGTGGCGGACGAGGTGTTGGCCGAGGACGTCACGGCGCGGCGCGGCGCGGCGCGGCGCTGAGCGGCGGGCGACGTGTGCGGGGGTCACGCGGCTGCCCAGCCACTGACTCACTCACTCACTCCCCGGAGGGAGGAAGGGAGGGAGGGAGGAGGACGAGGAGGAGGAGGAGGATAATGAGGAGGAGGAGGAGGAGAACGAGGAGGAGGAGGACGAGGAGGACGAGGACAAGGAGGAGAACGAGGACGAAGAGGAGGACGAGGAGGAGGAGGACGAGGAGGGGAGGAGAGGGAGGAGGAGGAGGAGAGCGGTGGTGGGGAATATGGGTCGTCAGTACATGGTACATTTCGTTTTAATTTTTATATCTTATATATTGGAGGGTCTCAGAGGCCGCTCGATTATTGTTTTTTTCTAGGTTTCAATTTATGAGGAAATTGAAAATCCTTTACATTTTTTCTGGTGTACTTTTTGTTCACAATATGATGCACTTGAAAGAAACGTGTTTTGGTTGTGAAAACTGTTTGTCAGACGTACCTTCAATTTCAACAACTTTTCTCCATCTCTCCAATTGTTTTCAGCCTAATACATGCAACAGAAGCTGAAAAAGAAAATAAAACATCAAAAATACCTTTCTCATTGTATCTCTGCAACAGATTGTCCTAGAAGGCTGATTTTTACTTTCCCGTATACGTACGTATACACGGAGTGATATACTTAGTATAGGGAAAGTTATGTAATGCTCCGCGAAAAAATGGCCAATTTTCGGCGGAAAAAAATTAATTGCCGGGCCGTGAAAACGAATAAGTGGATAAAACCAGTTGCTAAATTAAGAAAAAAATCCCCTAACACGTGGTGTAGCCAGAAACCCTTTTTTCTAAGTCCTTGATATCGAAAACCCAATTGAAAGGAAAACGTCCGTCCGTCTATCCGTCTGTGAACACTGCTAGCGCCTAAACCATACGTACGATTTCTTCCAAAATGGATATTCCCCGGCCGATCTGATTCTAGTCGAAGCTTTGAGATTTTGAAAAAAATTCTTCAAATCTGGGGTTCCTTTATATGAAGCCCCCCGGGGATTTTCAAAATTTTCTCAAATACGGCTCCAAATTTTTTCTTTAAACTTTTGGTAGGGATAGTGGTAAATGTACTCTATCAATCACATAAAAGCCATTTTGGTCTATAGCTTGGTTTTTTCAAAAATTACAAAAATGTAAAGTTTTTTACTTGTCTCTCACGTCGTTAATATTTACATTATCGGCGATTTTTTCACATTATTATATTTACGAGTATATATGCTTTAAATAATGTCAAGTAAAGTTTCTCTAAAACACAACCGTTTTCTGTAAAAAGTAGCTTAAATTTCGGCATTTTCAGAAATGCTCAAACGCCATTTTCTCGTATATGGCTGCAATTTTTTTCTTGAAACTTTTGTAACGGATAGTGCTAATTACACTCTCCAGTATAGCGTAAAGTTTATTTTGAGTTTCTTTAGTTTTTTCAAAAATTACATAATTGTAATTTTTTTGAAAGATCTCTCACATCTTTAATATGCACATTATCCGCAATTTGTAAAGATTATTATATTTGTGAGTGTAAGTGCTTCAAATAACTTCAAATAAAGTATTTTGAAAACTCAAAAATTTTCTGTGAAAATGAGCTTCAAATTTCGCACTTTTAGTAGCGCTAAAACGCCATTTTCTCTTAAACGGCACATAATTTTAAAAAAAAATTGCCATTTATAACTAGGTTTTTGTGTTCTTTAATATTCTAAAATTAATGTTTCTGTTCTACCAATAGGAAACCGAAAAAATTAAGAAAATGACCAAAAAAATGTACATTTGGCGGTTATAGATGACAGTTGGCAAGAAAGAGTATGTGGCAATTCAGAGTAGCTAGCGAAGACCCAAGGAAATAGAAAACTAATACGGGAAAGTCTGTGCCATTCTGTAGCACCACTAGCTTTTGCCACATTTTGTATTCTCTTCTATTAGATCATCGCTATTATCGACTTGGTTTGGGGGAATTTTTCATCCCCTCATTCGGCTACACCCTTTGTGAACGTTAAGTGGAAAGACAAAATATACGTAATTATATAAAAATCCGGTCTCTACTTATGATCTTACAATATTTCTTTTGAAACACCGTTCATACTTCTCTTATGTTCCCGCGCAAGTGCGAGCGAATGTAGGTCCCTGCATCCCTACCGGAACGATCTGCAGCTCTAGATTTGAAAAGAATGGTCGCTGCTATTGTCTTGTGAGAAATGGTTGGGAGATATGTGTTTCTTTGCGGTCACCCTTGCATGTTAATAACAAAGAACAAACAAAATTGTATAATTCTCGTTGGTTCAAGAACCTACTTACACCTTCACCTACATAGGTTTTTGTTTTGTACCTTACGAACAATGATATGCACATTTACAATTTCATAACAACGATGTTATCTGTACACTCACTTCTACTGAAAAAAATCTAACTATGAAATGTACGAATTGTTACAGCACAATGATATACAAATTTACAGTTTCAAGATAACAACATTACCTGTACAGATATTTTTATTGAAGAAACTAACGAAAAACTACTGCATTTCCAGAGTTCAAATACGAAGAAAGTGTTCCAAAGTATTATTTAATATACTTTGTATCGCTTAAGGAAATCATTTATATGGGTTCTTTCTGACTCGTTGACATTTCTATTTGCATAATTTTTCATGATAATTGTTTTCTCGCTACACTCTTATTCGTGAAATGTAAACTCGGAGCAATACAGAATTATTCCTCAATGATATTTCATGTAAAAATTCTCCCCCTCTAGATTTCAAGTCAAAGTTTAATCTTAAATTACAAAACGTGTATATTACGAGTACAAAAGATTACCTATATCTTTCTCATTAAAGAAATCAATCAAATGAAGATTATTAAAATAAATATATCAATTATTGAATGATACATTAATATATATCTCACCTCTGAATAAAAAATGTATGCATTAAAAGTGATATCGAAAATTCATCCTAATAGACAAACGAGACAGTATTTTATTATTATTGGTTTTATGAATCCGGACAGTTGCGTCTATGGTAATTCATTAGCAATCTCCCTCTTGTCAAACGCAACCACACGCAATATTTTCTGAAAATCTTACGTCCTTCTTATAGGTGATAATGATCAGAAGGGGTGTAGGCTGTGGATGATTGTTGATTGATGAAAATTGAGGGCGTATGATGATAAAACAAAGTTTTATTGAATTATAATTCCACTGAAGAAGGCATACCGGCAGCATTTGCAGGAAACACAATGTCCCTTCCAGAGAGGTCATGTCTATCGGAAATCGTTCATATCGCGTGTGCTGCGTCTCATAATTGTCGCAGCTTTAGATAGCGTCATATAACGGACTCTCCATTTCATTAATTTTCACCTAATTGGCCAGTTTTTATTTCGTTTTGGAATATCGTTTTGATTGTTCTAGATTGCTCTTAGATTATACTGTGCTTTTGTGGTAAAATGTTAGATAAACGCCGAGGACTAATATGCACACATGTAATCACACATAAACGTGTTTTCCTGAACGATCTCTCTCTTTTTAATGACAGTTGCATGCCACTTACAAGACCAATTAATACGTCAAAACAGAAATGTGTATACTCAAGGCTGGTATGGATTCGATGATTGCTACAGCTCTGCGGGGATACCTTTTAATCTCCGACACGTTACTTTAATTTTGTTCTCATAAAGACAAACGATTTTTTATTCTCCTCCAATAGACTATAATTTTGAAATAAAAACAAAATAATTAATTTTTAACACCTAATTTTTTCGAAGTGATTTCTGAAGTAATTTCTGTTCACATCACTTAAATAAATAAAGCTTAAGAATCTAAACATTAATTGGCATTCACTGATAATCTAGAAACAAACAGAATCTAATTCATATTAGTATTACTAAACTGAAATGATGCGTAGGTGAAAGAACGAAATATTACTCAATGACTATCATCACTTTTCATACAATTCGTGTTCCATAAACGGTTATCTTCTTTGCATTGTCAAGGCAGAGAATTTTATAATTTACATTTTACGGGGATTTACAAGACGTGAAATATACAACACTGATTAGACAAAACCTACTTCAAGACATGTGCATTCATATTTCTCGTACTCGTTTTTCGTCAAACAATCTTGGCACTTTCCCAGAAAGAACTTGGGTATTATGGAAATGTGGACATCTCTGATAGGTAATACTTTTATAATTGTGTGAGGACCTTGAAATCTCAGATTTAAATTATTTTTGTTTAAGCATGAAAGGATTATGTTTAATAAAGTCATGTTTTGTATTGACCAACAATAATTAAAGTAATACTACTTTAAACATGACATAAAAGTTACACACCAATTGTTTACAAACTTTTAAAGTTATATTCTAAATATTAAATAAAAAATATAAAAACACCAAATTGATCAATACAATTCAAACCAACTATAAATATTTTAAACAGATCTCATGTATGATTTCTTAATACAATGAAATGTCTGAGATAACCCAAGATACTTATACCAACAAAAATTAAATTAATATTTATTGTGAGAAAGGGATTTCAAATTTCCAATTTACCTAAGCGTTATGTAACTGTCAAACCAGGATGAAAGCGTTAAAATCAATATAAGTTCACAGGTAACCTCTTAATTTTAGGGACGATATCTGTGATGCAAGAAGTAGATCCAACAGTAGGTCTTCCTCATCAAAACTGTACCACAGCGCTCAAAGCAATCTTCTCGCAAGTCGGTATAGCAGACTTCTCATGAAACCGACAGATTGTCTGATTTGTCGTGGCTCCCACTCGGCCTCACGTCTTGATATACGTCAGAAGCTTATTCCCCGAGGCTGTCCCGTGGGGTCTCCCGCTAGACAGTACCTTTGACATTTTGTTTCTCTCTGCTTTCCGCGACATCAAATCTACTCTGAGAGGATCACGGCCCACGAGATATGTAATGCGGTTAGAGCGCCAAAGAGGCTTAGTGGACAGGTTAGACTCCTGTACCCTGCCTCCCAACATCTTCGGATTGCTCGATTCTTACTGGTCAATATTTTAGAAGAGTTCTATCAGTTAGGAAAGCAATCCATAATATTTCGACTGCGTGAAAGTATAACTCTTGAATTTACTGTAAATGACAAAACTTGGGAATTTGTTGTAATGCACTATGAAGAAATAATTCCGGATAACTTAAAACATCAACACTATTGTTTGCAAAACATTGGTCTTTGATTCATTTAGCTAGAGAGGTTATCATATTCTCAAATATTTCAGAACTTATATACACAGCTTTATTTTCGGATGCCAAACTATGCAGATCGCGCATTAATCTGGCATGTACAGTCGACTCCGGTTATAGTGAACTTTTGGGGACTAACATTTTTGGTTCTCTAAATCAAAGTTTCACTATCCGATGATGTCAAAACTAAATGGAATTTCTTCACAATTATTAATTTTGTTAATATAGAGATATCGCAAAATAAATTAACATCACTAACTGAAAATTTCAATATCTTTATTTGACCTAAAAAATTAATTATTTTCAAATATTTGCCTGGTAGACTTTTCATTAGTAATTTCTTCAGTACCTTCTCTTGTTCTTATTCTCTCCACACTTGATTCTGTATTGTCCATTCTCTCTAAGTATTGTAATACAGTTTTGACGCCCTTCAATGCCTCTTGCACTGTTGGAACACCGTCCCAATCCGAAGTCTCTTTTACTCGCCTAATAACATGCGAGATGCTTTCGGTAGCGCAATGAAACTGATCACTGAATGAAACATTCGTTCGCTACTTCCTCTTCAGGGAAGACTACTTGGATTATGACCTTTGGCCAACGACATTTTTCCCAAGTTATCTAATGTATAATATATAAATATGTTCCCCAGGAAGGAAATAATTTCCAGGATATACATCCGGCGTTCACTACAGCCGAGATTCAGTGTTTACTATATCCAAATCATCTTATGCTTATTTGCAATGTAAGTGAAACGGGGCCACTATATTAGGTTCACTATAACTGGAGACTGTAACTATTCGCGTTTCAATATAATAAGAAAGTGGAATCAACGCTTTACTTACTGCCCTACGAATGGAATAGAGGACAGAATTGTAAAGGATGGATATATGTTTTTTTGTTTAACTCATCGTACCGGCATCTGTCTGAAAATGCTCGAAAGAAACTATAGTGGCGGTAAAACAATGGTTGCGTCCACCGCCATTCATACCCTCGGCGGCTCCACGTGCAAGGAGCGTCGAAGCGACGTTGGAGTCATCGAAGGGATCGTGGTGGAGGGGAGGTGTGCACCCACCCTCCACCCCTCGCCCTCCAGAGGTGTAGGGCTGATGAGCGGTATCCGAGCGGGCCGCCGCCTAAGATTTGGACGTGCGCTGGCGAACTGTAGGCTGTGTTAGTTGGTGATAGTGATGGACCCTTGTTACTCGAACTGTTTATTTCTCCTGATATATTGTTACGACCTTCCCTACAATAAGGTATGTCTTGTGAAATATTGCAACCTCGCTATTAAACTGTACATTTCCTGGAATTATCGTTAAGTTTGGCAAATCTGGCACAATTTTGGATTTGTAATAAACCAGTTTTCTGTGAATACTGAATTTATTGTCCTCTTCGAGGTTACATCAGAAACTAAAGAAACAAACCCACCTTAACAGCCGGTCTCTAGAATTCTCTTCCAGATCATAACCATCAACTTACCTGGTGTCAAAAACCACTATTGTCAGGACTCGAACCTACCATCTGTCCGAAGCTTCAGCTGCAGCCTCACAACTACATTCGCTACCACTCATGAAGGAAATCCTTCAACAAAGATTTATTCCACGAGTCTGCCGTGAAGGCGTAGCGGTGCGCTGCAATTCTCCACACTTCATGCCGACGCACAGCCAGCCGTCCGCTCGGAAATCACGCCGCCCCGATCTTCATGCCGAGGGAAGGGCGACGCCCTGCCGGTGTCGCGCGGCACGCACTGGCGCGGGCGCGCAGGTTCAACGCCCGAGCTTCTGGAAAGGTGGGAGCGGCGCAGCACGGTAGCGGCTTGTGTGTTGTGTTTGCCCCCAGTTGTGCTTTCCCCTAGTTGTGTTTGCCCCTAGTTGTGTTGGGCCCCAGTTGTGTTGGCCCCCAGTTGTGTTGGCCTCCAGTTGTGTTGGCCCCCAGTTGTGTTGGCCCCCAGTTGTGTTGGCCCCAGTTGTTTTGGCCCCCAGTTGTGTTGGCCCCCAGTTGTGTTGGCCCCCAGTTGTGTTGGCCCCCAGTTGTGTTGGGCCCCAGTTAGGTTGGCCCCCAGTTGTGTTGGCCTCCAGTTGTGTTGGCCCCCAGTTGTGTTGGCCCCCAGTTGTGTTGGCCCCCAGTTGTGTTGGCCCCCAGTTGTGTTGGGCCCCAGTTACGTTGGCCCCCAGTTGTGTTGGCCCCAAGTTGTGTTGGCCCCCAGTTGTGTTGGCCTCCAGTTGTGTTGGCCCCCAGTTGTGTTGGCCTCCAGTTGTGTTGGCCCCCAGTTGTGTTGGCCCCCAGTTGTGTTGGCCCCCAGTTGTGTTGGCCCCAGTTGTTTTGGCCCCCAGTTGTTTTGGCCCCCAGTTGTGTTGGCCCCCAGTTGTGTTGGCCCCCAGTTGTGTTGGGCCCCAGTTAGGTTGGCCCCCAGTTGTGTTGGCCCCCAGTTGTGTTGGCCCCCAGTTGTGTTGGCCCCCAGTTGTGTTGGCCCCCAGTTGTGTTGACCCCCAGTTGTGTTGGCCCCCAGTTGTGTTGGGCCCCAGTTAGGTTGGCCCCCAGTTGTGTTGGGCCCCAGTTAGGTTGGCCCCCAGTTGTGTTGGGCCCCAGTTAGGTTGGCCCCCAGTTGTGTTGGCCCCCAGTTGTGTTGGCCTCCAGTTGTGTTGGCCCCCAGTTGTGTTGGCCTCCAGTTGTGTTGGCCCCCAGTTGTGTTGGCCCCCAGTTGTGTTGGCCCCCAGTTGTGTTGGCCCCCAGTTGTGTTGGCCCCCAGTTGTGTTGACCCCCAGTTGTGTTGGCCCCCAGTTGTGTTGGCCCCAGTTAGGTTGGCCCCCAGTTGTGTTGGGCCCCAGTTAGGTTGGCCCCCAGTTGTGTTGGGCCCCAGTTAGGTTGGCCCCCAGTTGTGTTGGCCCCCAGTTGTGTTGGCCTCCAGTTGTGTTGGCCAACAGTTGTGTTGGCCCCCAGTTGTGTTGGCCCCCAGTTCTGTTGGGCTCCTGTTGTGTTGGGGCCCAGTTGTGTGGGCCTCTTGTTGTGTTGGCCCCCAGTTGTGTTGGTCATTCTCTCTCTGGGGTGAGAGAACAGAGTGCGCTCCAAGTTCAAATTACGTTGCTGCAACTGGCAGACAGTCAAGCATTAACTCCCGTTGACAGCAGTTTATTTCAAAATCTACAGAAAGATCTCATTACGGCTTACAACTAGTTGTGCTCTCTTCTCACAGGGCACCTGCGTAATTTCGCAAGTGACACAGAAACGCTTTTAGAGAACCTTTTACGCCGTTATCGTAAAATGGTACCAAGAAAACGAAAATTTGAAGATTGTCGGAAAAGAGGATAAGAAACAAGGTAGAAAAAGCTGTGAGCGAATGCACAAATAGAAGGACGCCATGAAGAGGGAGCCGATGAAGAGCTGTCTTCAGTGAAAAGATACGGGTCGCGACGGAGAGGGACAAAATGAAGGAAGTGAGGAGTGCAGGGTCGAAATGAAATAAAGGTCGAAATGTTGACGATCAATATGAAAGAAGAAACGAGGGGCGGATGGTGAAAATGAGATACGGATCGAGACGTGGGCGGTCAAAATGAGAAGGATCGAGAAGTGGGCGGTCAAAATGAGAAGGATCGAGAAGTGCAGGGTCAATATTAAGAAAGGGTCGAGAAGTGCAGGGTCAATATTAAGGAAGGATCGAGAAGGGGACAGTCATAATGAGATAAGGATTGAGAAGTGGGCGATCAAATGAGTGAAGCATAGAGAAACGGAGGATCAATATTCAGGGAGAATCGCAAGTGGAGGTCAAAGTACGAAGAGCATATGTGACAGGGAACGAGAGTAGAAGAGAAGAGAGAGGAATGAAATGGAATGAAGCGATAAGACAGACGCAAACCATGCAAATCGCAACGAGACGGGCCGGCCGGCCGGCACCACCCACCGCGCGCTGTTGCGGGGCGGGGCCGCCGGGGGCGTGGCGGGGCGTCTTCGTGCCGGCGGCGCGTTAGCGGCGCGTAAAATCCGGCCCGGGCCGCCGTTACTGCGCGCCACGGATTACCTGCTGGCGGCGCGGGCAGCGGCGGCGGCGGCGGCAGCGCGTTCATTACGCAGAGTGGCGGCGGCCACCGCGTGTGATTGACGCGGAGCGCGCGTGCGGCGGGACAGCCGCGCCCTGCCGGGACCTCCGGGGCCCTCGGGACGCCGGGACGCTGCCGCGCCGGCCGCGGCCCTCCGCCGTCGCGGCGCCTATCGCCCTCCGATCTGCCCGCGTCCGCCGCTCCACCGCTGCCGTTGTCGCCCCAACCCCGGCGGGAGGGCGGGGCCCGCCTGGAGAGTGCTATTGTGATTTACTTGACAAGGCTTGTGCCAAATGCAAATGCCCGACCTCGACACCAATTGGCGGTGTTTGGGCCCTCCGAAATAGAGTGCTCGGTTCCATACACTATCTCTGAGCTACATTTATTTTTCAAATTGTGAATGTAGTCGTCGATTAGTATTCTAATTTTGTTGTTTTTATTTATTGGGTTTTCTTCGCTCTGCATGTTGTTTGGACATTGCTGCAGGCCTCATTCCGTCCCTGATCCTTGTCCAAAACGCCGTCCTTAACCTCAATGCTGGAGTGGGTGATGACACCCTCTTCTCCGACCCAGCTGTCTGAGAAAGCCACATCAACCATCTACACGAACTGCACTGAGACACCGGGTAGGCCTTGACCCGTCACTGCCACCTTTGCTGCCGTCGCGGCGTCTATCGCCCTCCGATCTGTCGCATCCGTCGCCGCCGTTATCCCCGCTAGTGCCCCAACCCCGGCGGGACGGCGGAGCCAGGCCGGAGAGTGACATTGTGATTTACTTGACGGGGCTTGTGCCAAATGCAAATGAAATGCACGACTTCAACACGAGGTAGCAGTGTTTGCGCCGTCCAAAGATGTGCTGTAGTCTGTATTCTTTCTTTGGATCGATTAATATTTCTAATTTCGTTGTTTTCATTTACTGGTTTTGCTTCGCTCTCCCATTTGCGTGACCCTTGTAATGAGACTAATTCAGCGCCTCCCGTCTCCGTTTCTTGTCCGAAACACTTTCCTCGATTCTGTTGAAGGTTGTGATATCCTTTCCTCCGAACCACCTGTCTGAGAAAGCCAGTCGGCCCAACTTGTCAGTCAACTATCCCTCTATTGCGCTGAGACACCGAGTAGTCCTTGGCCGGTCCCTTTGCAGACGCTGCCGTCGCAACTCCCATCGCCCTCCGATCTGCCCGCGTGCGTCGCTCCGCCGGCGCCGTTGTTCCCGCGAGAGGGCGGGGCCCAGCCGCAGCCCGCCATTGTGATTTACTTGACAGCGCTTGTGCCAGGTGCAAATGCTCCGCCTGACGCGAATTAGCAATGTTTGGGCCCTCCAAAATAGAGTGCTGGGTTCTGCGCTTTCTTTGGGCAGTGACTGTGACGCCGATTAAATATTCCTAATTTCATTGATTCACGTATTAGTTTTTCGTCGTTCTGCCTGTTTGGCCATTACGATAGGCTTCATTCAGTATCTCTCCTCCCCGTTACGTGCCAGAAACACCTTCCTTAAAATCAGTTCTGGGATGGGTGATGACATTCTTCCCTCCGAACCAGCTGTCTGAGAAGGCCAGTAGTTCCATCTCAGTCAGTTAACTAATCCTTTAAACCCCCTGTGCCGAGCGCCCGGTGGCCCTTAGCACGAGGGCGTGGTCGGGCCACAGAGCGCTATCGTGATTTACTTGATAGCGTTTGCGCCAAATGCAAATTCCCGACCTCGACACGAGTTAGCACTGTTTGGGTACATAAATAATGGTGTGCTGTTGTATTGGCTTGACTTGTATTATTTGTATGGCAGTAAATGTAGTAAATGTAGAAGGCTTCCTGAAAAAGTGCTTTTGAAACAATGGGCGGAGGCGGGGCGCACTCATCAGCGCGTCCCAGCGGCAGCGCGCTCTACCGAACGATTTCGCGGAATTGAAGCTCCGCCGCGCACGCAACATGGCATGCGGCGTTGGCGGGGGCGGTGGAATCGGCGGCGATAGGGCCGGGGACGCCGGTGGTGGGAGCGGAAGTGGGGGCGGGGGCGGTGGAATCGGGGGCGATAGGGCCGGGGATGCTGATGGTGGTAGCGGGCGTGGAGGGCGGGGGCGGTGAGGCCGGGTGAGGGCGGCAGGGGGTTTGGTAGCGGCGCGGGCGGCGGCTGGGATAATGGCGGGGGAGGCGGTGAAGTTATGATAACTCTCACGGTGGGAACGGTAAGTGTCATGGAAATGGAAGGGATAATAGAACAGGTTACAGAGACGGCCATTGATGTAAATGTATCCTGAAGCGCTATTAGTAATACGTTAGGAAACTAGTGTCGTATCAATGGCCGAATATCATATAGAAATAAATTACTCTACCACATACCTACCAACATAATTACTTAAAAACGTTTAAACGCCCTTGAAACTGCTACTTTCAACGGAATAATTGGAATATCGTGTGAAGTAGCGTCTTTCAGATTTCGCTTTTTTCATTCAAAAAGTCCAATTTTATTGATATTTGCTCTGTTTCAGAATAGTGTTATCTGATTAGTAAAATTAACGCAATCATTTTCCTGAGAATTGCCCTTGATATTGATGGTAATGATGATCACAAGTAATTGCGATGAAAGCGACGGTAACGGTGCATATGACGATGACGGCGAAGACGACTAAAATGTTAACGCTGGGGATCAGACGTATAAAACTGCGCCTGATCGAACTACTTGCCCACCTGAAAAACACGATGGTCATCTTCCTTTTCCTATTCTCTCCCCTTACAAATATGTACTACATTACAACACATCCCGAGAGACCAATCAGAAGCTTAGGTCTTGTCCTGTCTCGGGCGATGCCTCGCTGGGAAGATACCTGGATGTGGAAAATTCCTCGCAAGCCGACATGTACGATCTCACCAACCAATTTTATTTATTTACATCAAAAAGAGTTAAAAACTGTGTGTGACGAGCTATGGGGAGAAGTGAATTTTGTGCACGTTTTCATCATTCTGTGATCTCTATTCTAAACCATATTCTAGTCGAATTTTGAATACAAAAAAGAGAGGTTTTTTCGAGTTTTTCTTGACAAAGAATTCGCTCCTATATAATAAAATATATTTTCAAAGGTAAATTAGCTATAAATTCCTGCCCTGAACCCTCATGTTCTTCATGAAGGAATAATACTTTCTGCCGCGATAATATGGAAAACGATAATTTGAATAACTATATTTCCCACTGAAATTCAGAAGACGTGCACAAATAATGAAGTTACATTTATGTCCAGAAGCAAAACAAGGGACCATCTCAGCATTTGCTCAAGGATCAGGGAAACTGGACGAAAAACCTGATCAAGATGGGGGCCATCAACCCAGAAACTGTGGTACAATACTTGTTACAGGTTCTTTAGAATTATACAGTCCAAATGATAAATAATTACATTAACTATCATTGTCAAAATTAATGCTACTTTCCTTTTTGATGCTTGGTGTAGTCTCGAATTGTATAGAAACAGTAATGCGGCACAAAAGATTTTACTTGGGACTTAAACTTTTCTATCGAATTTAATCGTTTAATGTCTTCTGGCAAAGTGTTGTAGAGTAATGTACATGAATTGTATGTGAATTTTTTGTAGTGAGCTGTTGATACTGCCACCTGGTGAATATGATTACTACGTCGTGTGTTATACTTAGAGACATCGGCGTTTGCTGAAAATATATTCCCGCCTTTAAGTAAGTCATTTTTGACCAAAACTACTGATTCGTAAATCTGGAGACAAGGTAGTGGTAAAATTCCTAGATTAATAAAAAGAGACTTACAAGAATCACGTGGGTTGGATTTGCTTATTATTCGTACAATTCTTTTTTGTAATCTGAATGTCTGTGAGCTATAAGATGTGTTTCCCCATAATATTATGCCATATCTCAGGCGGGAGTGAACATTGGCAAAATATACACAACGAGCTGTATGAAGGCTGACGGAATTTGAAAGAATTCTGAACTCGTAGCATAATGAACTTAATTTTGTGTTCAATTCATTTAAGTGGGCATTCCATTTGAGGTTTGACGGAATTAATAGACCTAAAAATTTTATTACATTAACATCAGTCAATTCAGTTAACACAATTCATTTTCAATGGAGTACAGAATTTTTTATTTGAAATGGAAAACTGCATTGAAACAGTTTTCTTTTCATTTACTATTAATTGTTATTACGGAACCAATTTGAAACATCTGATATTGTACTATTTACGGTTTCTTTGTTGCAAAGAATATTTGTATCATCCGCAAAGAGAACTGTTCTTCCGTTTCGAGTCGCTAAGGGCATATCATTTACGTATAACAGGAAGAGAATAGGGCCTAAAATCGATCCTTGCGGGACTCCACGTGCAATTGGCAAAGAACCAGAAAGGTGTGTATATAAAGTTCCATCATTCCAGTAAGGTATTTCTACTCTCTGAGATCGTTGTTTAAGGTACGAACATAGCCAATCTAGAGCAATACCACGGATTCCATATGAAGGTAATTTTGAAAGTAAAATGTTATGATCAATGACGTCAAAAGCTTTTGAAAGATTTAAAAATATTCCAATAGTTGCTTCGTTTTGATCCTATGATGAGGCAACATCTTTAAGAAAAGAAAAAATGGCTGTTTCCGTAGATTTTGATTTCCGGAATCCATGTTGGCAATTTGAAAACGCGTCGTGTTTATTGAGAAAGGTTTCCATTCGCACATAAAAAAGTTTCTCTAATATTTTTGAAAAAACTGACAAAAGAGGAATTGGCCGATAATTGTGAATTTCATTTTTGTCGCCTTTTTTGAAGAGCGGCTTAATCTTAGCTGTTTTAAAAATATCTGGAAAAATTCCGGTGCATAAGGATGCATTAAATATGCGAGTTAACGGGTGTATAATGGCTGGCGCGCTGGTCTTTAACAAACAATCCGAAAATTCATCTAAACCGGCCGAATATTTACTTTTTAATTTACCGATTATTTTGAGAATTTCATAGGAAGGGGTTTCGGAAACGAACATTGTGTCTAAGATTTTTAGGGAAACGTCAGATGTTGAATTTTGTGGCTGAAATCCTTTAGTGAGATCGACAGCAATTCTCGAAAAGTATTGGTTAAAGAGACTAGCCACTGTTGCCGAATCGTTCACATCTCTATCATTATCTTTTAAAACAACATTCTCTACAAGGTTTCTAGTTGGTTTGGTCGCATTTTTTACTATATCCCACATTGATTTTGTTTTGTTATTTGAGTTCAAAATATCCTGATCGTGTTTCATGATTTTAGCCTGCCTTATGACTTTTCTTAACAATGATTTGTATTTTTTAAAGTACAGGAGGAAATCTTGAGATACGCTATGATGCTTAGAAATTAAAGAATTCGTTTGTTTTTACATGATGTTCTAATCCCTTGTGTTATCCAAGAATTGCTTTTGGGTGAAATATTTAATTTTCTTCTCTGAAGAGGAAAGCAAGTGTTAAAATGAAATGAAAGCATTGAAAAAAAAGGATAATATTTATCGTTTGTGCCAATAGTATTATAAAGCGCGTCCCATGACTCCTGCAGCAAGTAATCAATGAATAATTTTATTTTACTTTTAGAAAACACTCTAGTCATATGTGTATTATTTATTGTGTCATTGTTCGCATTTCGTATAATGGTAAGAATTTGTGCATCGTGGTAACTGTATCCTAAATCTTTTGTTTGAATTTCATGTCGAGTAGCGATTTTGTTAATTATAATTTGATCGATGGCCTTCTTTGAATTTACAGTTATCCGTGTAGGTACTTTTATTGTAATATCTAAATTGAAGGAATTAATTAAATTAAGAAACTGCTCTTTCTCGCAAGATTCGGCCAGAAAATCAATGTTAAAATCTCCGCATACAACAATGGATTCAAAAGAGCAATTGATGACTTTGATTAGTGTTATCTCTGGTTTTTCTAAGAACAAAATGTAATCTGCAGCTCTCTTTGTTGGAGGCCTGTAGATGCAAAGCAATATCATTTTTAGCATAGGAAGATGTACAACAGAAATTTCAAAAACCTTTTCAACGGAATACTCATTGAATTCCGTCAAGGAGATAGAATCAATATTATTTTTAACGTAAATACAAGAACCTCCATATGCAGGACTTTTATGAGATTCTCTTTTTCTACAATAATAGCCTGCGAGGTAAAAGTTTGGAATTTGGAAAATGCTAAGTTCATTAGGTGATAACCAATGTTCTGTAAAGCAAAGAACATCCATTTGATTTAAATCGCTCTGCAGAGCTGCCTCGATAAACTCAGTTTTATATGAAAGGGATTGAACATTATGGTGCAATATCTTTATTTTTTGCAAGTACCTACACGAATGTATTTCTGCTGCATCTGACTATAGTTGCTATATATTTCCTCCATTTTTACCTCAAATGCGTGGTCGAAGGTTGTAATGTGTCCCAGCAGTCACAGGCTGCGAGGAAATAGGGGCGTCATTGGTAGTGGGAATGGAAGAAACGGGAGTAGGTTCACAGGCGGGGGTAAGAGAGTTCAGAATAAGGGTGGGGGTGGAGAACGTAAGGAAGGTGAAAGGGATGGATTTTTGGTAGGAGGCTGCGTAGGACTGGAGTTGATGATGTATTGTGCAAGCTTTTCACGGACTGCATGTTTTCCAGCAAGGTTCATGTGGAGACCGTGTCGAGTGAAGTGTTTTACTGAGGGGAAATTCATTTCAAAAAGTGTTACATTTGTTTCTCTCAGTTGCAGTTTTAGTTGTTGGTTTGCGTGCTTAATCTCGCTGCATAGTGTTGGTCTGTTGTACCAGAAGGGCAGAGTCGAGACTACAATGTTAGTATTTTTTTGGCGGCACATTGTAATTTGTTTACATGTTGTTCAGGTGTAAAGTTACCGCCCAAATTAATGTCATTCTGCCCTCCTATGATAATGACTGTGTCCTGATTAGTCATTGTCTTTGTGTGGGTGTCCAACTCTGCAGTCACGTCTGCAAACCTCCCGTTAGGTTTAAAAATAGACGAGACTGAGTAGTTGGGGGGTAACATCCTACTGAGAATGGAGGAAAGATTGCGACCATGGCTGTCAGCTAAAATAAGTACCTGTTTTTTAGGCTCAGCAGGAATGGCTTTGTTTTCAAGTGGGCTAGGATGCGAAGCTGTTTTGGTTTTGACACGCTTCCTAGCCTGTTTGCGTTGGTTTGTGCATGTATTTGTTGATGAAAGGGAAGGATTGTGAGGATCAGGAAGGCGAGGAAAATCTGTTTCATAATCTAAAACACTAAATCTGTTTTGAATTGCGACTGGATGTGGTGTCTGTGTCTTATGTGCAGTCACGGGTGCACGGTTGGGAAAATTCGCAGAGTTGCCTATTTGTGTCCAACCGTCATTGTAGAGAACGACCTCTTCCAGCCTTCGGATACGTTTATCTAAATTACTGTTTACGTGTGTGAAGGCTTTCAGAAGGTCGACTTTTAGGGTGTAGAGAGTAAAAAGAGTAGAGCGAACAGTAGCCATGTCACGAATGCGTATTAATGTACGTGATAAAATTGGAATAAATACAAGAAAACTCAGATAAGAGCGACAATCACCTAGGTTAATATTTTAACAGTGTAAGATTTATGTGTATTCGATAAAAATTAAAAATTAAGATTCGATACAAGAAAGAGAAGGTATGCGTACTACAAAATCTATTGAAAGCTAGTACTTACGAAATTTGGCAAAGAGGAGGAATACCTTCATCCGCCAGTACTTAAAAATATTCACAACACTGACAGGTCTAATGACTATAGCTGGTGACATGTTGTAAACAACAACAACAATCAATCATTGAGCACTCGTAAACACAACAATGAAGACGCAGGGAAAGTTGTCAGGCAACAGCCGACGATTACGAAGGTGCTAGCTCTCGATCAAATCTGCGCACGCACAGTGGACATTTTTTTCTATGTTGTTGAACTTAAGCAGGTGTTCTGTGCGCTTTTAAAATACGTAAATCGGAGTGGGAAGAAAAATTAAGACGGGCACGACAGTTGCGAGTGGAAAAAGCGGAAAAGAGGGAGACGGGTCATGCGACTCCGCGGAATGGGCACTCTTATCGCAACGCTTTACCTCATGCCCCTGGAAAAAACGGTCCCCATCGCACGACAAGGGGTTTCAAGCTAAGTAATACTAATTAAGCTCGCAGTGGGGGATAGCCACGAAAGCAGCAGAGAATGGCACTCAATAGGGCGGGGAGGAGATGCAATGGAAGCAGAAAAGCACCAAGAATTAAGGAGAAGTGGATCGATTTTACAGCCAAAAATAGTGTTTTTGTATTTAATTTTTCATCAATGTCCGTGATCTTCTCTTTAAATTGACATTTGAATTATGCTGATATCACTCTAGCAAGTTTTTTAAAAAAAATTATTTGTGAAGTCGTCCTTTCATTGGGTTTAGTTGCTGACTCCAATACTTTTTGATACTGTCCCATAATACAGCGCATAAATACTGAAAGACTTACACATGCAGAAAGTAAATTGAAACCTCTATGTTGTGAAGCTAACAACAGAAAAATGTCAAAAGAAAGTAGTTATTCGAAAATGATTATTCTGATGAGGCAAGTTATCAAGTTGGCGTGTTATGAAAGTTGAATCTTAAAATCCCATTTCCCGAAATTTGATATTTTAATATGGAATGTATGATTTTCTACTAACGATTGTAATAGGAAATTGAAATTTTCAGAAGTAGTTAATAAAGGTCTACCTTTACTGAAACATTTTTTCTTATTTCCTTGGTGTTAAACTTTCTGCAGAATTTTATTTACTAGAAAACGTGGTTAAAATTGATTTACGAGAAAATATTTTTAGGTAAAAAAATAATAAACATGTTTAAAAAATGTTATTTCAGTGGAATTATAAATAATAAATCTGCAAACGGTCAAAATGGCATGAGAATTACTTAACTAGATTATGGGAAATTATACACAAACGTTAAACATTCCCTGGATAGGGCATTCCATATCCCCTTAATAATTGTTATTTTTATGTAAAGAAGGGAAAGTATTGTTTTTTAACACTCTAGATTGTGTTTTTTAGACCGATATAGATCGAAGCAAACAAACAAACAAAATCAATGCAATTCGTTCACAAAATACCAACAATGTTTTCCATGATCGTATAAAAATGCTTCTGCTGTGAATCATTAATTTTTCATGTACTCTTCTTCAAACATATGAAAATAAGAACCATATTTTCTCACTATCTTTGGGCAAAAAGATCTCTTTTGCACTGTGGCCTCACATCATGTCATATCTCCGTGCAATAAATATTTTAGCGGTCTGTTATGTTTCTCTGATGTCTTAAAAAAGAATAACTTCACGCTTGCTTAGCACTATGTTAAGTCCCTCATATTTATATGATCGTGGAAGAAAGGATTAATTGAGCTGTGTCGTCTAGATAGGATACTACTATGTAATTAAGAATACGTTTCGTTTCTGAAAGGAAGATGACATTGATTTATATAAAATAACTTGCATGTAAATAAAGAAAAATGTTTGCATAAGTTTAATTCAAACTATCTGCGTGAGCAAATGCTTTCTTTTCTAACTGTCCATCCTTCTTCTGAAACAATGACCAAGACCGATGTTTACAGCTATATTTAAAAACTGCATGCTGCTAACAATGAAACCATTTGATAAACGATCTTAATTGCACTAAACAGCTCGACATCTGAAGTGTCGTAGTGATTCTTTTACAGCGTCTAATGACGTCAAACGACAACGTCTGGTGTGAATCATGGAGCTTAGGCGCATTAAGTATCATGAAGTTACACTGTCATATATTCGCATTTAATGACTGATCTCTCTCAATTAGAAATTGCCGAGGATCCAAATAGCAATCGTAGTCGTGTCAAAACAATGTAAGTGAATACTAAAATATGCATATATCAACACTTATTTACAATGTTAACAAATTATTTCCCAAAACTTTGAACCTAGACACTAACAAATTTAGTACAGTTTTGTACAGTTTGCCAGTTTGTTCCTGTACTTCTGCCATATTTTAAAATATCATTACAGACATTATCCGGCCAGATTGTATGTCAAATATTTTTCGTTGATTTTTAAACATTTTATGGAACAAAATAATCATAATTGCAGTTATCCTTTTTACACATCGTATTTATGAAGTGGTACGATTGTAATTCTAAGAAAAAGATGCTTTTTCTGCAAAAGTGTTTTTTTATATTATTCTTTTAAGTACACATTCAATTAGTTTATGTAATAGCATAATGCCCACAACTGTTTACACCAGCGAAGGAGGCTCAGGGTATCTGGTGAGGTGAACTGGTGTCACTGCAGTGCGTCTGATCGGAAGGTCTTAGGGTTCGAGTCCCGACGGTGGCAGGCTTTTCGACATCAGCTTATCAGCTAGGTTGAATTCAGCCGCTGTCTCGAAAAATCTCTGCCCCCGATCGCTCTCATCGGTAGCCTTCCTTGGTTTCTCAGGACCCTACAAACGGGGCACGGACCGCTCGCGATCATCCCTTCCTCTTCCCAGTTCTTTCTTCACCCCTTACTAACGCACACATACGCCCACTCACTTGCATTACACTACCAAATATGTCGTGAGATCAGTTGGGAGCTTAAAGCTTGTCCCGGCTGGGACGGTGCCTTGCTGATGGGAGACACCAGGCTGGGGAAAACACCACTAGCTGACATGTAGACAGACGCCGGATCTTGCCAGTAAGCGTGGAAAGATCATCGGCACCGCCTGCAACAGAAAAATGTACTACACTTACGGGACTAATGCCATCCGTCGACACGCTCGGAATCACTAACAAATCAATGAAACCAAAATAATTTGTATTAAGAAAAGTCAATGGCATTAAAAATCAAAGCAGCCAACCCACAACAAAAAATATAAAAATTAAAAAAGAAAAGTTAACCGAAAGGAAACGAAATAATAATTGCGGGATCCACCTCAAAGATCAGGAGCAAGAAGAAATTTTCGTGAATATGAAGACAAAATTGTAAATAAAAATAATCACAAGTTCACACCAACTGTAGTGGCAAATAAAATGGCAAAAAAAGTGGATCTAAGTTCGGTATTTTACTTCAGGCAACCGAGATGACCGCACATCCGCGATAAGTCGACGTCCTTCGCGGTTCCGGGTGTAGGTAGGATTATGTTTTTACAAAATTGGCAGCCATGTGGAGGGGGATGAAATGAGGTGGTGCGCAGCGGACGGTCGTTATCGTCACCATCGCCGACCACCCTTTGTCCTTCACAGACACCACTACCGGAACCCCTGTCGCCTCCTTCTGCTCATCCACCTTCACTATCACTGCTGCTCCGCAGCCATTCCCATTTCCATCGCCACCTACATCTCCACTGCCGCTGCCGCCATCTCTGCGTACACCTCCTCTGTCGCAACCACTACCGCTACCGCCACCATCTCCATCCCAACCAACACCCAATCCACGACTGTCATCCCCACCGTCACCACCATCGTCACCACCACAGTCCCCACTTGCTCACCACCACCATCTCCAAAATCACCACCGCCACCGACCCCGCTATACCAGACCCCCAGCCACCGCTCCCGCCCCTTCCCCCGCCATCGCCCCGGTACCCGCCCCTGCGCCGCCGCCCCTTCCCCTGCCCTTCCCCCGCCTCCACCATCGCCACCGCAGCCCCGCACCCACCCCAGAACCCGCCTCCACCGCCGCCTCCGCCCCCGCCCCCGTCCCCACCTCCTCCTCCACTTCCACCACTGCTACTCCCACTCCCACTGCTACCCCCACCGCCACCGCCACCGCCGCCGTCCCCGCCACCGCCTCCTCCTCCTCCTCTTTCGCCTCCTCCTTCGCCTCCTCCTTCGCCTCCTCCTTCGCCTCCTCCTTCGCCTCCTTCTTGGCCTCCTCCTCCGCCTCCCCCTTCTCCGCCTCCTCCTCCTCCGCCTCCTCCTCCGCCTACTCCTTCTCCGCCTACTCCTCCCCCGCTTCGTCCTCCGCCTTCACCGCCTCCGTCCCCGTGACCGCTTCAGTGGTCACCTCCCCTCTGCCTTCACCTCTTATCATCCCTCTCAGTGGCCGCTTCCGACTCCGCCCCCCGCCTCACCTCCACCCGCGCGCCCGCCCCCAGACCCCCGCCGGCCCAACCACGCGATGCTTATCTCTGCGCGGGTGATAGCGTCGCCTGATGAGCCGCCTTTTAGCGTAATAAACTCCGAGAGGTAAACCCGCGGCGCGGCGCGGCGCGGCACAGCGCCAGCTGCTGCCACTCCCGCTACTGTCTCGCTGGCCTCGCCGCCCCCGCCCGCCATTACGAAAGCATCGCGCGCTGCCGCCAACCCTTTCGCCGGCGCTGCCCCTGCCCGTCCCCTCCCAAGAGGATTCGCTCGCAGAGACGTTGATGTTGGAATGGAGTAAAATTTTCCACATACGCTCGTAACAGTACGTATGGTTTGTATCACGAAACTAATGACTCAGTTTCATGAATTCTGTAGAATTAAGTAGCTTCAAATTATTACAATTTCATCTTTTGTCACGACGACAAAAACATTAAAATAACGTGAATATTTTGATATGGGATTAATAAGCTCATTACCGAAGTATCATATAACCATTTTCATTTGTTTTCTACTTTTATCTATCTATATATTCTTAAGACGTGCTGCCAAAATTGTGTTCATAAATGGCGTTTCACCTGTGTTAAACGGTAATAAAAAAATCTTTGAATCCTACTTGGAACCATAATGCTTAATTTGATTCTAATTCCCTTCATGCATAAAATTCGATGTGTCACTTTGGAAGTAAGAACAATTACGAGATGATTAAAAGCCTCACATCACTTTATGATTTTCAGGTCAATCATAAATAAAATCGTGAGACCGAATTGGGGAGTGTGTGTTAAATGCAATTTGAGATGCTAGGTTGGATAAAAAGTAATGAAAATATTGCTATAACTTAAAGTCGGTGAATCGTCGTGCTGCCATCTGTCGTGACAAAAGGAAGGACTATTAAACAATTGTGTGCAGCGAGCTGGAACAGTACTCTGTCAGTCTACTGCAGTGTGTAACTCGTTGAACTTCATAGTAATAGTCCAAGCGCCATAACGTCATGTTTACAAAGGTAGAGCAACATTCGTGGCCCTATATTGAAGTGTCACGAGGTCGGAGTAAGCAAGAATGTTTTCAGGGACTTCGTGAAGCATGTGGTGATCTTGAGCTACCGTACTCAGACGAGTTAAAGAGTTTAGAATACGCAGAGATGATGTGAAGGATACACGAAGACCCTACGTGGAGAACCCTTGCCCCGGTGACAATGAGAGATTCTGGAGCATCCACCTTACTCACCCGATATGAGTCCTTGTAATTATGAAAGAACCACTGCAATGAACTCGGTACAATACTCCAGCTTCAAATAACTTCAGCAAAATGAAAGAACCACTGCAAAGAACCCGGTACAATACCAGAGAAGAAATTATTCATGCTCTGGCAGTCGATATGGGACATCAACAGAAATAAACGCGCAGATGGTGCACGTCGCCTCCCTAACATTTGGCAAAGGGTCATTAATAACAGAAGCAATTATACTGAAGGTGTGCAAATGTAAATACCTCTGACAACAAAGTCACTTCAGAGAGAAAAAAACATTTCTCATTACGTTTCATCCAACCCTCGTATTATTCGGTCTCTAGTACGACAAGAGTTGGTGCGATCAAATAAATTATGGTTTGTGATGACACTAAACTCGTGCAATGATTTGATTTCAGAAAAATTGTGTGCAGATTTTTTGTGTGCAGTTGCGGGATTTTAAATTCTTTTTTTGTACATCAGGACAAGTATAGTAATAATTAATATAAACTCAAGTTATCAGTATTACACAACACAAACACGCCCTAGGAAGAGACAGTGCCAAATCTGAATGAAAAATCCAAGTCTGAGTCAAATATTTTTTTTGTTTCCTTCGGTTAGTACTCAATACACGATACTTCAGATAAGTACAATTAACAATTTTTGTATACCACAATTCTTAAATTACAAGATGTTATTTTCTTAGATAACTATAAAATCCCACTTCACAATATCTGCAAGCAATCTGTAGTAATTAGAATTATACGTACTTTAATTACTGGTTTGATTGCAAAGTGTAAGAAAGCTTAACTTTTTAGAAAAATATTTTTAAAAAACGTTGGTTTGTGTCGATTTTATCATTCACACAGTTCACCTCATTAAAAATATGTTATTGTCTAAGTAAATAAACGCGTGAACCACACTCCGAAGCATTGAACAGTGAGAGACGCCATCTCTATGATTGCGGCATCGCCACTGGAATAAAGGCGCGCTCTGCCTTTCTTAGAGGAACACCTACGCAAGAGCTTTCTGCATCCCGTACTCCAAACTCCGAAAGGACTGCGGCACCGCGGACTGTGCGAGTGTGGCAGGTGGGGGGGGGGAGGGGGGAGGGGATGCGGCAGGTGGGGTGGGGGGGAAGCCGGATTTCCTCCGAGTCCGCCACGGCGGTGTAATCCCGCAGATCCGGCGCCATTCGCATCTCTTTAAAAAATTAAACTCATTTGCATAATGATGTGTATAGGCGGTGTTTTTCGTAGCGTTGCGCTCCAGGAGCCAATTGGCTGATGCATAGTGCGGGGGCGGCGGCGGGCAGGGGAGGCGCGCAAGTGCCCTGCCGGCGACTATAAGAGAGCGCAGAATTTTCACGCGCAACTCGGCCCGGTACGCTCGCGGCCCGTCCGAGTGGAACACGAACAAGGAGCACGCGAAGAACAGTATTGTTTATATTCCTACGTCAATAGTAAACCCTAATTTCATAGGGGTTGGGCTATTTATTATTTAAGGAAATAAATTATTTGTTATTTAAGGAAATAAATAAATTGTTATTTTATTCCAATTTTTTTAAACTAAACAATAATAGTAATGTTAGTTTACGTCAGGATAAGTTTGCTGCGCCGCCGTCACAAGCGCTTGTGCCGCAGTCTAGAAGAATAGATAAAAAAGCTTTTATCCTTCGTAGGTGATAAACCGGGAGAGATGGCTCATCGAATCAAATGATGTCACTGCAATCCCTCTGACCGGAAGGTCCTAGAGGTTCTAGGTTCGAGTCCTGACGGCGGCAGGATTTTCGACATTAGCTTGTTAGCTAGATCAAATTCAGTCGCTGTTTGGAGGAGAATTCTAGCGGCCGGCTGCTCTGATCGTGGTTCCTCCGACCAACACCTGGCGAATGCCGGAACAGTACCCTAACAAACGGGCCACGGACCGCGCGCGATCTTTCCTTCCTCTTCCTTGTCCTATCCTCACCCGTCACACACACACACACACACACACACATACACACACACACTAACGTGCACTACACTACCACATATGCCGGGAGACCAGTCAGGAGCATAGAGCTTGTCCCGGTGGGGGCGGTTGTCCCGTTGGTGGGAGATACCTGGTTGAGGGAGAAACCCCTGCTAGTCGACGTTAGGTCGGCGCTGGATCTCGCCATCCAGCGGGGAAAAGATCACCGCCACCTCCCGAGGAAAACACGCAGTGCACTTACGGGTCTAATGACCTCTGTAGTCGACGCGCCCGGAATCACGAATCAATCAATCATAGGTGATAAAGGGGTTCTCTATCAGCATATTTTTTACCACCATGAAGCGCATTAAAGCTGATAAACAAAATAAAAATTCATAAATTAGCATATACAATTTAAATAATTATATTTGAAAAACGCGTATTGTTGGAGGTATATACTTCCATGTTGAACAAGAAAATTAGGAACATACTCGTATCTAAAAGTAATCTTTTATATTATCACCTTTATATAGTGTCGCTACTCTTATTAGGTGTAGGTACTCTTTTTATAGTATCTCTACAGGTACTCTTAATACTAGTTAGTGTCACAGAATTGTGAAAATATAGACGAAATGAACGTCTATCGCATAAATATTGGAACTTATTTATTATTAAAACAACAAAATATTCTCATGAATCTACGTTTAAAAAACAAAAGAAATTATCATAAAGTTATATTAATGGAGACAAAGCTCTATTTCATTTCCAATTATTCAATTTACGTTTTCTGTGTTTACAGAAAACATTCAACTAAGTTCGTCCAAACATGTAGCTTGTAATATTATTATTTCTTTGTTAGCACTTGAAATGTTATGTATGGCATCGTGATGTATTTCATTAAATACTGGTGTTTAAAAACTTTTACTACCATTTCGCTTTCATAATGAAATTTTGCATTCTATTCTATGCAGAGTCCTAAAAAATAAAAATTGGCTCACATCTCAGCAAATTTAATGTCTGATATTCGTACCAGTCTATGAATTCATTCAGTGTAGTTGTGGTTTAAATATGCTGTTGTCAAATATAAAACTACTTGGAACCTAGTTATTTGTATATTCTTAAGAGAAATGCCACCCCTGACAAATGTGTATCAGACCATTAGAAAAAACAAGTAATTATTTCACTAATTGATCAGAATCTATGATTTCGACATTATTTTTCTTTATCAGACGGGATAAATTCCGGGAATTAATGAATATTTTGTGGGTTAGATACATTAACGTATATTATTCAGCTAATTATATTTAAGATTTGTATATTTAGTTCATGAAACAAAATGTAAATATAAAAATGACATGTTTATATCAGTACAGATTCTTTTTTGTTTTGGAATGTCATTCGTAGGTAAGTAGAAATGCCTTTATCATAGAGTATCTTAAATTTTTCCTTTATTCTCCTACCATTAAATGTTTTGTATTCCAATGAAAGTACTACATAATAATTGAACCCAGTTCATCGTCGCGAACCATTATAATCTAGACAATTTGTCCTAGACACAAGTACATTAACGAGATGCATTCAAACTCAGTATTGAAATAAATAATCAATTAGCATATGAGCAAACCTGGAAAAATGTCCAAAAACGACAACCTGTCCTATATATTGCATCACTATTTCACTAATCATCCAAAAGGGTAAATACTACAACCTGCAGAAAAGCAACATAGTTCTCCCAGTGAAGAGGAAGCCGCGGAACCGTGTGTACAGCTGGATAATCGGCCATCAGCATGCTAACGGCAGCAGCTTCCTCGGAGGGAGGTAACGCCACAGAGTCGTACTCGCCTCCGCCGCCACCCCCGCCGCCGCTGCCGCCCCCCGACTCCACCCCCGCCCCCGCCACCGCTCAGCGCTAACGGCTCTGCGGTTGCCGTTAGACGCAACAAGCTCGCGCACAAAAATTACTCCGGCGCAGATGGCGAAAAAATTGTTGTGCGGCTGACGCCCCGCTCGGGGCTACTCGACGCTCCGCCCGGTCCCGCTCCTCCCCAACTTTTTTATTATATTTTCCCGCGGTCGTACAGCAATATCGAATTCCCGCTGGTCCTCGGCGGTGCGCCGTTGAGCAAAATGCCTGCGCTTCGCCGAGTGGAGCCTTCCCCACGCTCCCCTCCCCCCTGCGCTCTCTGTCTCGCATTGCCTTCCTTTCCGCACTCAATCCCCCACTCGCTGTTTACTTCTCTCGAGTACTTACCCCACAAGCCCCCAAGCAACCCGAGTAGCTCCACCCGGCTTTCGGTGAATCCTTGTGCATCTGGTTGCTTTCCGCGGAGTTGCTGGGTGATGTTCGTTTCTACAGCGCACCCTCGAAACCACCGCCTACTCTGCTATTTTATACTTTCCCTTCAACTTCCTTACGTTCCTGCTGTTAAGTTCACACTGTCAATCTTTCCTTCATTTCTGTTTGTTTCTATCTCACTAATCCTCGGGTCTCATCTCACTGACTTCCTAATCTTATTTCATAAATTCCTGGCAACTGAGTGGTTCCGCAGCTTTTGGTGTATCGTTCTGTATCTGGTTGCTTTCCACTGAGTTGCTGGGTGATCTTTACTTCTACAGCTCACCTAAAAAGCCGACACCTACTCCACTCTCTTTTATACTTTCAACTTCCTTTCAGCCATTAAGATATGTTGCCATTGCCAGTATTTTCATTTTGTTTGTTCTTACCGCACTTTCTTTCATTTAGTCACTCCCACCTAGGCGTGCTCTGTCACCATTCTCTTTCTTCCAGCGCGTAATCCCCTATTCACATCTCCCTTTTCCTTAGTTCGTATCTCCTAAATTCCTGGCAACTGGGCAGCATCTCCTAGCCTTCGATTATCGTTCTGTATCCGAATACTTAACACACACTTGAATTACTGCCGGACGATATTCACTCATACAGAACAGTCATGAAGCCAATACCTGCTCATTCCACTTTTAAACTTTTCATGATTTTTCTTATGTATTGGATGTTAAATTCCAACAGCTAAACCGGCAAAAGTAGCTCAAGACATCAACAGATGTCTCTGCATTGCTTATGACCAGGAGGTTCTAACGGCGGTGGCCTGGATATTTGTTCAATGCAAATTTTTTTTCGAGTTCTTGTTTACATGAGCTTTTCAAGAAATGATCAAGCTACTCTTAGCTCTGTGAGTACGCATGCTTCTGATAAATAATTTTGATGTATTGGGAATTAGAAGCATATGACATAAATCTATTCTTTGAGTCGAAATTCTATTTATTTTCTTCTTCGCGGTAAATTAAACATGAATATGAAAATAATTGCTGACCTTTTATTATCCATTGTTATTTCAAAAACTCCACCCTCCATTTTACTACAACAGCAGTCACCAACCAATGGTGGTTCTCAAAAAAATCTGGACATTTTTCAATTTTTATTTCTTTTTTTATAATAAAGCAAAAACTATATTTATTTCTAACCAGAACGCACAAATAAATATACCACATACAATGTGTAATATTGTGTTTTGTATTAGGTAGAATATCATTAACACGTTTCTTACAGTAATTAAGCATTCTTTAATGATTTCCTCTTGATTAAATTCGTATTTACTATTTGCTATTTCGCTTTTACATTTCGTAGAAAATGTTCAACCAAAACCTTCACGATCACTCACTGATACCTTCAAAATGTCACGCAATCTCGCTGTGATGAAAAGTACAAAAGTGGCACTCATTGATCATTGCACTTTCCTCGCTGTTTTCCCTTCGCTAGTTACGAGTAAAATAATTTATCCTCACAAGCTTGCAGACAGAATAGGATGAAACAACGACTGCTGTCTATGCACCATGTGTAACTTCCACATCAGAAACGGCTAATTATCATGCAAGTGTTTATTCTATTAATTTTAATATATGTATTTTTAGAATTTAGTATTTATATTATGAGAAAGGTTGAAAGAGCAAATAATAACACATCTAAGCTCCACCACCATTCATTTAAAGCAAACATCACGAAATGTGCTTGAATAAAGCTCAAACAACTTTTGAAACATAAATCCTTGGTGTGTTAATTATATTTATATTTGGCATATGTTCATTAGGACGTTTTTTATTGATAGTTATTCAGATAAGTTCTCATAATTAGTGTTTAAGGACGAGGTCGGAAGTTTAACTGAGAGGCGGAGTGATATCGGAGCCGAGTGGAGGGGGGAAATGGGACAAAATTGGTCAAGGGGACAAATGGGACTACGAGACAAAATGGTACTAGGGGGAAATGGGACAAGGGGATAAAATGGGACAAGTGGGACTAATGGGACAAAGGGGCAAATGGGCCTTGGGAGACAAAAAAGTCAAAGGGAAAACCGGAAATATTTATGCAAATATTTATGAGCGCTGGATAAATCTAAACCCGAGAGTCCGCTAAAATATTTTTAATGGACTCTCGAGCATTTTAACGGCCGTTGCTATGGACGCGCTCGGAAAGCGTTGTTTAGATGGTTCGTTGCTAAGGAACTGATCGCGTGTTTACCGAAATAAAAATTACCGTAAATAAAAATATATTTTATTTCTCACCTATTCACAATTTTACAAATACATTTCGTCTTTTATAAATAATCAAATGAGCAGTGGACGGGATTCTTTATATGAATTTACTGGCCATTGAGGTCCGACAGTGTGCGTTTTCTACGCTTCTTCGTGATGCCTTATGGCTCAATGAGCTCTGGACCACCGGATAGTTGAATGTCTGAAGATGTTTTTCTCCGGGCGGTGCAAGCAGCGCGTGCAGTGGCGAGCGGGGGCGCGAAGGGCGGGAGGGACCTGCGCAGAGGGCGTGCCCCGCCGACTGATAATTACATTCATATGAAAATGACCCTCCCTCCGCGCGCAGCCTGCTCAAAGTCCTCGCACACTCCCCTGCCCGACCCTCGCTCGCCACGCTCCCGCGTTATGCACCGCACGTGTCCTGACACCATTTGTTACGGACAGATAAAGACTGGTGGCACGGGCGGGCGGCGGGCAGTGGTCGTCGGTTAGCAGTAGCGTAAGGTGATGGGCAGTAGTGAGCGATGGAGCTGGTAGTGCCGCTGGCGGTGGGTGAATGGGTTGTAAGCAATGGCTGGTGGGCGATGGACGATGGGTGGTGGGCAGTGGGCGATGGGTGGTGGGCGATCGGTGGTGGACGACGGAAGGCGGGAAATGAGCCATGGGCACAGTAGACGGCGGGGGCGGCGGGGGCGGGCGGGGGGCGGGCGGGGGCGGGCGGGGCGGGGGCGGGCGGCGGGGGCGGGGGCGGGGGGGCGGCGGGGGCGGCGGGGCGGCGGGGCGGCGGGGGCGGGGGCGGGTGCGGGGCTGGCGGGCGGGGGGGCGGGGGCCGGCGGGGGCGCGGGGGGCGGGGGCGGCGGGGGCGGGCGGGGCGGCGGGGCGGGGCGGGGGCGGCGGGGGCGGGAGCGGGGGCGGGCGGGGGCGCGGGGCGGCGGGGCGGCCGGGGGCGGCGGGGGCGGGGGGCGGGGCAGGGGGGCGGCGGGGGCGGGGCCGGGGGCGGTCGGGGCGGGCGGGGGCGGGCCGGGGCGGGCGCGGGGGCGGGGGGCGGGGCGCGGGGCGGGGGGGCGCGGGCGGGGCGGAGGGCGGTCGGGGCGGCTGGGGGCGCGGGCGCGGGGCGCGGGGCGGAGGGGCGGCGGGGCGGCGGGGGCGGGCGGGGGCGGCGGGCGACCGAGGGGGCGGCTGGGCCGAGCGGGGGTGGCGGGGGCGGCGGGAGGCGGGGGGCAGTTCTGCTGGGGAAGGGTCTGGCCCTTAACAGTGCAAAACGTTCGCTCTGCACCTCTTTCTGCGCTCGCGGTGTCAGCGACCGGCCGCCGACCCCTTGGCGTACGAATGCCACATTAGTTTTCATGCCTCGCAGCTTACTGTAACAATTCAGGCTGGGAAGGTGAACCTGAAGTGAGAGATTCCCTGAAGACTCATTAGTACATACAGGTGTTTAAAATATTGGTCCGCGCTCTGCCTGATAAGAGTCAGCAATAAGCGTATTTCTGAGGCTAGTCGTGCGAGTGACGTTATTATCACAAACAATCTCCAAACAATTTTTGATTCTAAGGCAAAGATATGAATGTAAAAAAATTGATATTTCAATGATGGAAGAGAAGTAGTACGTGTCAAAAGCTTGTGGATTATAAACTTACATTATGACGTCAAGGCAGACAAATTTCTTCAGAGAAACCACGTAAACTAGACCATGATGATGGAGCTAATAATAATAGAAATTCATAATAATACTAATAATAACAATATTAATATTAATATTTATAATAATAATATTAATAATCATGCGTGTTTGTATTGTAACACAAGTTCAAAAAGTATTGAAATAGACCTCCCTTGAACACACGTTTTAGTAATATTTTTATTTTCATTCTGTTCATCCTCAGCTAGTCTCTAATTATTATATAATAAACCATTGACTCATTGGAATAACAACCCCTACAAAATCAAAAACAGATTCGTTTTTCTGAAAAAAAAATCATTGATAATTTCAGCTCATTTTACCTGAATTACAAATTGTTCTCCTCGCTGAAATTTCTGATTCAAAAAACAAAGAGAAAACATACTTAATACATAACATAAATATTTTTTAACAATCAGCTCTCCTCATATACACCGTATTTACATCCAGACATTGCTTAATTTCTACATTTATACATGGCCATGTTTACTTTTGTTATCATAAATCAATCTGTACATATGAAACTAATGACAGTAATTTGTCTTCTTACATATTAGAAGAAGTATTAATCAGTTCTGATTTCCCTGACCGGTTCCTCCGCATACTTGCACGATGGCCCTTCATCGTTTTTCTCCGGCCACAGGCGACGTCGTCGCACGGGACGCCGGGTCCCGTTCCGTGCAATTCTTGCGTCCATCAGTTTTCAGAAACCTTAAAGATTAGTCTCTCGAAAACTTTTCCGTGCACCTAATAAATTATACGCTGTTATATCTCCGCGCGTTCTACCTTTGACCATGTGAAATATTCTGTACTTTACAAAATACATATTTTATATATATATATATATATATATATATATATATATATATATATGTGAATATATGTATATAGATACATACTATATACACTTATATTAAGTTTATGGCATAATATGGGCATTGGAATTTTCCATTGTACTTTGAATTTGAAAAGATTTCAATTTGTGCTACGAAACATGGGCTTGGATGTAAGAACAGGCGCAGACCGGTAGAAAAATTAACTCCAAACATTAGATGCTTTCCTGATGAATTCTCAGAGTTGTTTAGGAACTAAATTCTTAATAAATTATTTAATTTCCTGCAAAACATTGTTAATAATAGAAAAAGAATATTATAGTAATTTATTTTTTAATAATTTCGCATATATCATGAAAAAAGTGTGGGGGTCTGGAGACACCCCACGTTACCACTTTTGTTTCAAAAAGTCACGTTACCACTGCAGGCTTAAATACTCAAAAGACCGTTAACAAAACAAGTCGGCAATCTCTTGAGAATGAACGAAAAGTAAAATTTCATTTCACTGAGAAAGAGTAAAAGTACTAAAAAGAACTATATTGCACAAATATTTTGATAGAAGATTCGATTAAAGGTTTTTGTTGTGAAAACTAAGATATAATGAGTTTCTTGTTCAAAGTGTTAAAAATAACGGAATAAAATTCTAGTTCTTTCAAGAGTAAGAAGAGGAAACTTTTCACTTCATCAAAATTTCCAGTTCATGTTTAAAATTAATTTAGTTGTGTCACGATGTTACCAAGAAAACATTCATCAACAAATTTCGGAGCTCCCATATTCCTTTCAGATTTATTACTTCCCCCGAAAATCTAATATTCCATCTGGAATTCTAACTTCGTTCAAAATTTAAAGCCTGCGACGCACATGTTGATTGCGGTACTTTGCGAAATGTCCCCGACGCAATTTCAACTCAACTCCCATAAAATCAGCAGCTCACAGTGATGCGAGGCCATCACAGGCACACGCTGTAGATTTGCGTGGCAGGTTCGCCAACATAACAAATAGATCCCACCCTTCATGAAGCGGCCGCGAGCGCTTGCGTCGGAATTAACAAAACACGGCGCGCGGCGCCCCGCTCGCGCTCTTTTGTTTATCCGCGCGCTGACTCCAATCGCGTGGTCATTACCAAGCGTGATTGATTGATTGATTGATGACGCGCAAGATTAATGCGAACCCGAAAACAATATGGGAAACGAGCGGTGAGGCACCGCCTGGGCAGAGCGATTGCACGCACAGCGGAATCCACTGCTATCATTATCTATTGACGCTGTACGCACGGGACACAGGGCTCCGGCGTCGAACTCGGGGCCCCTGATGAAGATTGGTTTGCACTGATTCCGCGTTGTCTGCGCACACGGCGCGATGCTAATATATTTATGAGCTGGAGTATAATTAGGAATCGCCGTCACATACTCGCGTTGGTAATGGATATTGATGTGATGTTTTCGATCGTTGCTTTCGTAATCCACTGAGTTGAATTGAATTGGGCCGTTAATGAGGTTCAAGTGTCAGATCGAGGAAATGGGAAATTCTAAGAATTCAGTAATATATATTTTTAAGTTATGTAAGAAACAATATGATTTTACTTGTTTAATAATTATTAAAATTATCAACAATTATAATAATAAACAATGCGTTTCTGGACTTCAAATTCTTTACGTGTCTTGTATTCATTTATCCGAATTCTTCTTTCTCCCAAGGAAAAGATCTTAATTGTTCAGCAGAAAGCTCAATATGGGTTTGAAATGTGTAGCTACCCAAATATATTTTTTATTAAATGACCAAAATTCGATAATCAGACAGAAATTTTTATCTTACAACGTCCTAAAATTGCATTCATCTTTCACTGAATTTACTGATATCATTGAATTTACAAATAAAGCACTTCATCATCTAATATTTGAAATATTAAAGTTTGACTTGAGAAAGTAAATTTGGCCCAAATTTGGCATGTGAGATTCAGATTGGATGAAATATGCCATATTTAATTGATTACGTTATTTTTTACTTTTATTTCTTTTCTCAGTACAAACTCACTTCTCACATTTCTTGAAAAAGTATTATCACGAAACAATTTATTTTGCAACCCATTCTACAATATCATCTATATTTATTCAAATATTACTTCGTCAGTGAGTCCAATACCTGGGATGATCAATATACGCACAAAAAAAACTATACCACCTACCAATCTTCTTTCACAGATAGAGACGTTCAAACGAATCGAAAGGAAAGAGGCAACCATCCTCGACGCAATGAAGCAATCAAAAGAATAAAATCATAAACATCTTTCCATCCAAAGAAGCGATAGCTCCCTCAAAGAAGACGCGGGTTACGGTAACGAGAAGCACGTAAACACGAACAGAATACCAGCGCCAGGATCCCCCGGCTCGCAGGCGCCAATCTTGAGGGCTGCGCATAGTTGAGATAGCCCCAAACTCAACCAAAATTCCGGCGCGGATGGATAATATAAATGCTAATCCGCAGGGATGTATCCGGCTTTCATTAGCAAGACGGGCGCTCACCCGCCAGAGCCGAACGGCCCCGGGAATAATAAAAATTTTATCCGGGCGCTCTCGGGCGCGGGCGCGGAGGCGAGAATCACTCAGGGTCGCCACCATTTTGATTTCCTCACCTCAGACAATCATGGTGTCGGCGCGGCGGAGGGGGCGGAGGTGAAGGAGAATAGGGAAGAGGGGAGGGAGAGGGGGATGGTGACGAGGGAGGGGAAGAGAGGGGAGGTGGGGAGAAAGGGGAATCCGCAGATACGCCCGCCGTTCCGAAAGCCATTCCGCAGAAGGGCGCGGCGAGCGCAGAGCGTCCCAGGGATGTACACAGAGCGGCGATGGGCGCGCTCTGCACGGGCGAGCGAAGAATGAAGTTCGTTTTCATGTGTTTTACTTCGTGGAACTTGAAAAAACAATAATAAAGAAAAATTCATGGTACGTACCTGTTCAGAAGTTTCAGGGCATCAACACATGTTACTGCAGTGTCTGTGACCAGGAGATCATAATGTTCGAATCCCGTCGCTGGCAGGATTTTCAACATTAGCCGGATAGCTAGGGCGAATTCAGTCCCTATCTGGAGATAATTCTACAGCCGGTTGCTTTCATCGGTAGTTTTCCGTGGTTTCTCCGATCTACTCTAGACGAATGCCGGAGCTGTACCGTAACAATCGGGCCACGGTACGCGCGGTATCTTTCCTTCCTATTTCTTGTTTTACTCTCACTCCTTACTTACACACACATTTACATTCACTTCACTGCTACTTATGTTGGGAGACGAGTCGGGAGGTTATAGCCTGTCTTGGCTGGGCGGTGCCTGCAGGTGGGAGATATTTCGATGGGATAAAACCCACAAGCCATCGTGTATGTCGAAGTCGGCACTCACAATCGAGCGGGGAGGAACACCGCCGCCCGTAAGAGAAACATGTATTACACTTACGGGACTAATGATTTTAGCCGTTGACGCAACCGGAAACACGAAATAATCAACCAGTTAATCATTTATTTCTCGTACGTTACCGTTTCTCTCTTGTTTGCAGCAACAGTGGCATATCTCAAAAAAGTTGTTTTTCTTCAGTTGTGGCGTTTCAAAGGTCACTGCAAAATGTATGACAAAATAAAGATAGCGCATCATAGTTATGTCCGCTCTCTTACAATAAATTTTCAAACTATTTTCAAAACAATTATACCAATATAAGCAGGTCGAAAAATCCCAATTTTTTCTTCGTAAAAACTCATTTCTGTCCAATTTTGGGTTCTGCCACTGTTGCAACAAATGAGCAATGGGTAGTTGCAAACTTAAAGTTTCCAATTTAAGATTCTTTTATTGGAAAGGTCTGGGTTCAAATCCCGGCAGTAGCAGATTTTCATTATCAGCTACGCATCACTTGTTTGAGACAGCCCAATCGCAAGATATGATTTCTCACGAACTTGTTGCCCTCAGAATTTTCGTGGTTTCCTCCAATCATCCCATGGTGATGTATTGGTATCGTCAGCAATACGCATCGAATCGTATGTGATTGTTCTGCTCGAATTTTGGGCCATGATTACGCTAAAATGTATGATTCTGTATTTAAGATGATACGAGTGAATACGGAAATGTTTGCCTAAATTCTTTTAAAGTTGTACACCCAGTAAAAAATATGAGAAATTGTAATTGAATAAAACAAGATAAAGAAACATATTCGTTTAAATTTTGTTTTTACTTTTAGCAGGAAACACCAATTTAGTAATATTCACTAATTTAACGCAGATTTATGACGTGAGCAGTATTTTTTCATGTCTGCCGCATCATCCAGAAGACGTAATGGGAGACTGGCGCGGCCAGGCGCGCGGTTTGCGGACCCCTGAGCTATCAGAAACGGGATGAGGCGGCGTGAATAATGTAGTGATGAGGGAAAGCCAGCCATAAGCGAACCGGGAGGGGATCAGGGGGTGGGGGCTGCCGCGGCGTGGCGGCGCCGCCGGCGGAGAGAGAAAAAATCTACTGCAAAGTGAATTCAGCACATTCAATTTGAAGCGCGGGTTTTTGTGTGAGTGCGGGCCCGGGAAGAGTGTATATTTCACCTGTCCCACGCCGCTCCTTGCCGCGGTCTTGGCAGATTGGAATAGAGCGCTGCGGCCGTGGCCCGGCCTCCCTGTAGAACCATCTCATCGGAACCTACACGGCACCGAACTCGCCGACAGATTAAAATGCCAGCAGCCCTCCGCCTCCGTCGCCGCCACCGCCGTCGTCGGTCGATATTCCCCGCTCCGCTCCGAAGCGAGCGACCGGACGGGGCGACAGCGGGACGGGGTGGCAGTTGAGGGGATGTCGATGCGTAGGGTGAGGGACGGAAACAGAGAGGCGGGGTCGGGCGAAGAAGGGATGATTGAGATTCTTCAATTGGTACGTTTGGTGTATATAACGAAGTCGAGACAAGGAACAGGTTCGCCAGAACTGCAATAGCTTCATTTTTCCAACATATACATTGGATTAGCACGGAATTAATAACAATATAACATAAGAAATGCACATTGCTAAAAATGCAAGGGATTTTCAACTAATTCTAAATTTTATAATGTAATATTATTATAAATATAAGATCACATTGCTATTTCGTTAACAATATTTCCTATTAAGCACACACTCTTAAATAAAAATCAAGTAACCTCCTCGGTCTCTCAGTTGCGTCCTTCGGCCAGTCCTTCACTCAAGGTTCGACCATTTCTGGTCCACCAGTCGAGATAAATGAGGCATCATTTCACGCGCCTGGGTCTCTTAATGATAAAATTGTTAATATATTTGCAGATTCACCTACAAAGTTGTAAGATTTTTTAAAAGTACATTTTTTAAGAAACTAAAATGCTTTTGGAGAAACTTACGACATTTACATAGGTTATCAATATCTCCTTCGATTCTTGTCTACAAGACAAATCAGTGGGAACAATTTTTAACCGTCTCCCTCTACAATAATCTGGAAGGATTCTTATAAAACCTGTAGCATATAGCATCGACAGTAAGACAAGTTTAATATAATATATGTTATAATGTTAGTTTCAATTCAACTAAGAGTATTGGTGAAACGTTGTGACTTACTGTTCTCTATTTCCTGCAGTGACTGACGAATCGCCTTAAATCTGACTGGCGACTTAATTCGTATGACTCATAATTAAGCTTAAATTTCTAATAAAACAAAAAAATAAACATATTTTAAACAGCACTTTTTCATCTAACTTTCTATACCTGAAAAATTGACGAGCCAGACAACTGTAATGTTAAAAATTTACTTTTATTATGAACATGTAAATAAAACTTTTTTAACATGAAAACTTCTGCTAAAGCTGAGATAGTAAGATCTAAGACGCATGCTTGTCTACTGGCTCAACCTGGCGTCGCCGACGTGGTTAACTGTTTTAAAAGTATTTTCATGTACTGAAAATTTTTAAATATCATCCGTAGATTTGTTCAAATAATTTCTTTCAGTACCTGTCACTGAAGTTGTCAATGAATCATAGTACCTAATAATGTTATATTCCCTGTCAAAAATTCCCAACGCTCAAAGGTCTTGCATGCTACCTCCATACAGAATGTGAACTGGTAATATTGCAATTTCAAAATTGTAAACGTCGTTAAAAACATTTGCAGATATGGATGAAGCGAATCGTTACATTGTAGTAAAGCTACGTTTTAAGCTTCTTTTGCTATTGCCCAAAAATGCCCACAAACTATCACCTGTAAAATGTTCTTCAGCTTTATACTCTAATCCTAATATAAGGTCATTCTCAATTACTACAAATTTCGGTCACATCTTCTAAAGCTACATTTGATTCTTTCCTGGATTTGCTTAACACTTCCATTTTTTGTGCCATACTTTTTTTAAGATTTGTCTCAGATTAAACTCAGTCCGGTTAAGGTTCACTTCTGCTTCTACAACGTTACAATTGCTCAATTAATAGTTTTGTAGGTAAATAGTGAAAAGACGACTGTTTCGCATGTTTATGTAAATAAGATGTGAGTTATGTTTAAAAAGAATAAGTTGTTAGTCACATTCTTTTGGGCGAGAAAGTAAAATGGAACAAAAATTTAAAACTTGGATAGCATCTTTTCTACAGGTGGGCGGGTAGGTTGTGAAAGTAGCTTTTTGTGCGAGTGAGACAAAAGCTGACTGATAATGGGATGGGGATGACAGGAGGGGTGTCATGGACTTTGCCAAAGGTCGAAAGAAATTTGCTAGTGATTGGAAAATGAAGGATGAAGTGACAGACTGCAGGTATTCAGTCGGTTCTGGAGGTGGACATGAATTTACATCAGTGGGGGCCTGTGTTTACTTTTACTTTTGTATTTGCTCTATTATTCGTTTTGAATGTGAACCATTAAAAGGCGACTGTTTCGTATTTTTACGCGTATTAGATGTTATTTAAGTTTAAAAAGAATAAGTTGTTAGTCACATTCATTTGAAAATCGGTATGTGCATGCTAAAGAACGTATAGTCGAATAAGGATATGTTTTCATTCTCTTGCATTACTCACATTTCTGGTTTTCTCCGTATTCACTTGAAGTTCTTCGAATTAAATGAATTGTAAGGAATTTGCAAATTTATTATTAAAAGTTTAGTAATACTGATGAAACACTTCACATCTAATGTTCAAAGCAGCATCACTACTTGACAGTTCTGCCGCGCAATTCACTTGTTGCCCTTGACATGGCAACAATCGATGTTACCATCCTCGTGGATGTCGTCGCTAAGCGAAAATTGCCTCTGGGTTCTGAGGGTTTTAATTAACTCCACCTGTATCAATCTATTTAGATGACGTTGGTTTAATTCTCGGTCTATCCACGCTACGCTATTACGCTGCGCTAAAACACGCAAAAATACGTTTCTGGCACTTTCTTAGAATATTTTTACCGGATCCAGAAATCAATTATTACTCCCCATCAGAAGACCGAAGAATGACACCTGATATGTCATGATTGGTTAGTTAGTGGCCAAGACCGTCCTGAATCTCGTCTCTCTTCCTTCGGTTCGAAAGCAGCATAAAGCAAATGATTAAAGTTACCCCTTCCCGTGCACCAATCGAGACGTATGAGGTGTCACTGAACGCGTCTCGGTCCCCTGTTGGAGAACTGATAATTTGTTTTTCGATCCGACCATTAGATTCCAAGAAGTTGTCAAAAGCATGTTTTTTCGTGTTTTGGATCTACGATCTTTGTAGGACGAGAATTAAACCAACGGCACCTAAATAGATCTATGCAGATGGCGTTGATTAAACCCCATTATTCCGTGGTTATTTTCAGACCGCGACACCATATTTTCTTCCATGAGGATGGCAACACTAATTTTTGACAAACGAGAAAAAACTAAATGAATATCGCCCGGCAGAATGTATTGTAAATTCTGAAGTATTTTAGTTGTAGTGAAGTGTGAAGTAGAATGGAACATTATATTTGAAGAACGTGAAGTTAATACCGAGGAAACAAAAACTGTAAATACTAAGTAATTGATTTCTTAAGTGTGGAAAGATCGATTTTCAATTTAATGTGACTTACAACTTATACACATAAACAAATAAAACAGTAACCTTTTAATGCTTATATATATATTCGCCTTCAGAACAAAAATCAGACCGAGTTTATGGAGTTTTAAAATCTTAAAATAGAGGACAAAAATATGGAACTGTTAAGCAACCCAGGGGAATCAAATGTAGTTGTAGAAGATTTTGCGTCAGAATTTTCCGAACTAATGAAGAATGATATTATATTAGCATTAGAGAATAACGCAGAACAACAGCTTACAGGTCATCATTAATGTTCATATTAGAAAACAAAACGTAAAAATTATAGCTGTGCTGTCGCATCATTCATATACCTGTAAGTACTTGTTTTTACAGCGATTATAATTTTGAAATTGCAATATGACCAGTTCATTTCCCGTTTGGAGTTAATATACGAGGCCATTGAGTGTTGGGAATTTTTGAACTGGAGTATAGCATTAACAGATACTACGATTCATTGGTAAGCCCAATGCCAGATACTCTAAGAACATATTTTAACAAAGCTACGCATAAATGAAATGAAGTATGAAAAAAATGTTCAACACATGAACGTTTAAAACAGTTTACAGCGTCGGCGACGCCACATTCAACTAGTTATTAAATTATTAGAAGTCGATCGTTTCATGCATCCGGGCGCGCCTACTGCTATAGTCATTTGCTTCCAAGGGATGATGAAATCCAGCGCCGACCCCTACGTCTTCTTGCTGATATTCCCCAACCATGTATCTCCTACTAGCTGAGCATCGCCTCAGTCGGGACAAGATCCAAATTCCCAACATGTGTGCAAGTGCTGTGCATATAAGTGTGTGTACATGTAAAGAGTGAGGATTGGAGAAGGAAGGGAAGGAAAATTCGTGCTCGATCCGATTGTGAGGGTACCGTTCCGGCATTCTCCTGGCATTTGTCGCAGAAAACACAGATGACCACCAATCAAAGCAGTCAGCCGCGAGAATTCTCCTCCAGTCAGAGGCTGAACTGGACATAGCTATGTACGTAACGTCGAACATCCTTCCACCATCAATTCTGGGACCCTAGGACATCCTAGAAGAATTGTTCTGACATCAGTTGGTGCCCTGAGCCATCTACGTATTTCCGATTTTTTTTAATTCAAATCTGCGCATACCCTCGTATAAGAGTGGTATAGTCTCGTATCGGTGTATTAAATATTGAACTGAGCATTCAAACATTTATGAAAAAATTATTTTGATTGTTAGGAAATATTTTAATATTTGTTTCGCTAGTTATTGCTGTATTTTATTATTGAAGTTTCACTTATGATTTAATTTCAAAAGATACCTTCGTATAGTTTTTAGTGTTCTATGTGATTTTTTTAAGACTTCATTTATAATAGTGTGTTATTTTCTGAACTGGGTGTATTATCTATTTGCAAATATTTTTAATGTAGACGTTTTTAAAATAGATCTGAGGTTAAAGAAATAGAGATTAGAGAGAAGTGAGTGGCGGAAGAAGTAGCTCTGGGAACGACTTCAATGTCGCAGAACAGATATGCGTCCCAGGTTACGTAGACGGTTGTGGTGGCAACTATCGTTGTGAACTTCAATACCATAAGCTAGGCTTGCAGCTCGTTATTGTGACCAGAAGGTTCATATCTCATATCAACAAACTAAAACGACTTTTCCTAATTCTCCAGGAAAAGCAAGTGTCACTTCTTTGATTCTTGATGGTCATATTGTTTGGCAATTGATTTTAAACGGAGAGTGTTTAAAAAATTTTTGGAAGTTGCAAGATTCATTAAACGAAGAAACAATGCGATTGAATGCGCATCATGTGAGAGCGCAAAAGTTAGCCGAAGTGGTCAACGTTTGAGACATCCACTATCACTTGGAGTAGCATGCACAATCAGGTAGCTGAATCGATGGGAGAGCAAACCCTTAAGAGGAACTTTGCGATAACGCTAAGTGTAAATACTCCTGTTTCCCGACAATTTTAGGCCAAGTGGAGAGAGGGGATAAAAAATAACGTAAAAATCGGAAATGAAAAAAATAGTCTAAAATAAATATTATTCAAAAGTTCTTTACAATGTCATGCCTAATGAAATATTCTCAGGTGTTTAGGTATTATAAAAATGCAAAAAATAATATTAACTTTTACCAATTATTGATATTAAAATAATGTTCCACAACTTCGGAAACAAATAGTTATTAAACACAAACTGGCTTAAGAAGAAATATTATTCGCAGATTAATAAAATGATTTATTCAATAACAACTAACACCGTACAAAATTCTATAACTACTTACTACAGTCAATTCAATTCACTAAATTCTATAACAACTTACACTCTGACAACTAAAATCAATTGCATTTTTCGGCTCTATAGCAAGTGTAGTTTTGTTTTTAAAATTCATTCTAAATGGAACTATTGCAATGAGTGCGTTTAATAAAACGCAACGGAACCTAAAAAAAGTAATTCCCAATACATCCGACGGTCATATATAATCAACACATCAAGTAAAAATAAACGGACGTTCAGTGCCCCTAAAATGCTCGTACTAAGCCTCTGACGCCGACAGCGTCGAGTAATTCTGTCAGAAACATCAACCCATCACTACGTAACGTCGATAAAAAATACACTTTTTCCTTCGATTAGCACCGCCGCTCCGCCACCAAATTACTTCAGGAGCACAGCGCCATATCGCCGGCGCCGCGCGCATAATTTCCCCTCAACTCCCTCCGCGCGCGCCAATCCGTCACAGATGACAAACCCGGCAACATCCCGGTCCCCACCCCCGCCTCCCCCCTGCACCGGCGCCAAGTCCTCCCCGGCCATCCCCCAGCTACCACTCATCCACCCACCTCTCCTCGCCCCAATCCCCGCATCTCCCCTCCCTCTCAACACCCGCCACTTCCCCGCAGCCCGTCCCCACCACCGACGCAAAGTCCTCCTCACGCCGCCCATACCCGCCTCACTCCGGACACATCGGAGCCTAGTCCTCTTCGCCCCCCTTCCCTACCTGCCACACCTCGGCCCACTTCTTTCTGTCCAACCTCACCTCCCCCAACCCACTCCCCACCCCTACCTCTTCCGTCCCCACCTCACCCCACCACCAACGCCAAGTCTTCCTCGCCCCTCCCCTCCACGCCCCTACCCCTTCTACCCCTTCTTCGTATCCCCTTTCCTCCCCGTCTCTCCGATGGCATGTCCTTCCTGCCCGTCCCCGCCACGTCTCTTCCCTCACATCACCACACCCCCCACCAACGCAAAGTCTTCTTCGCCCTTTCTTAACCGAACTTCCCCGCCACTCCCTGTCCCACCTCACCCAAGATCTGAATCCAAGTCTTCCCCAGCTCCTTATCCTCTCCTCGCCCCTGGTCTCCCCTTCCCCCATTACCCCTTCACAACCTGCAATCCCCGCACCTCCTCCACCTTTCTCTCCTTGCCTTCCCTTCCCGCCCTCGCTCCAACGCCCTTCCTCCCCTCACCGTGCCTCTTCAATGTTCGCCGTCCCTCGCCATCCTTCTCATCCCTCACCACCTCTTCCCATCGCTCCTCTCCACCCCTTCCATACCCCTCACCACCCCATCCTCACCTCCTCCAACTCGTCGCAGTCCTCCCACCCCACTTCATCTGTTTCTGCCACCATCCCATCCTCTTCCCTCTCCCTGCCTTGACCCACCCCCTGCCCCATGCTACTCTCGTGCGATTCCCAACACGCATCCCACAACTCGGTTCTCATCCCCGCCCCCATCCCATCGCAACCCCGTCCCCACGTCGCCGCCGGAGCTGACCCCGCTCTTACCTGTCACCCGCCTCGGAACAGCCGTCCAGGTGACGCACGTTGCTTTCCAACATTTTTTTCTGATGGATTGATTGCTGAGCGCCTCTGACGTTTGATGAATAATGCACTGCTCCGCTCGCCGAACGGTTTTTCCAATTTTTATCCCGGGAGGGCGCGACGCCGGCGCCCCTAGCGGCGGAGGCGGGGATGAGGCGTCTCGCGCCACTGATGGGAATGGTGACAGGGACGGTGATAATGGGAGTGACAGTGTCGGTGATGATGACCGTGCTGATAACGTCGACGAGGATGTGACGTCGGTAAAGCTAGCACCCCCACTTTCTCCAAACTCAAAAATTTTTGCGCCATAATTTTGGGCTAATTTTGGGCTAATTTCAGGCCCCTTTCAAAAATTTTGGGCTACCCCCCATCACCCCGAAATTACGATTTCAAATTTTGGCCGGTAAAGCTAGCACCCCCACTTTCTTAAAATTCAAATTTTTTTGCACAGTCAAAACAAGTGAATTTTGGGCTTCTGGGGGCCACTTTTCAAAATTTCGAAACACACCCCTAAACTCAAAAACAAAAAATCAAAACCACCCCTAATTCTCAAATTTCAAAAATTCTTCAGCCATGGGTTTGGAATAATTTTGGGCTCTTCAGAGACACCAAGAACATTATTTTTTGTGCCCCACAACACCCCGAAATTAAGGTTTCAAAAATAGGGGTGGTAAAGCTAGCACCCCCACTTCCTCAAAACTCAAATTTTTTTGTACGTTCGAAACAATTGAATTTTGGGCTCCTGGGGGCCACTTTTCAAATTTCCGAAACACACCCCTAAATTCAAAAACAAAAAATCAAAACCACCCCTAATTTTCAAATTTCAAAAATTCTTCCACCATGAGTTTGGGATAATTTTGGGCTCTTCAGTGACACCAAGAACATTATTTTTGGTGTCCCACAACACCCCGAAATTAAGATTCCAAAAATAGGGGTGGTAAAGCTAGCACCCCCACTTCCTCAAAACTCAAAATTTTTTGTACGGTCAAAACCAGTGAATTTTGGGCTCCTGGGGGCAAATTTTCAAAATTCCGAAACACACCCCTAAATACTAAAACCAAAAATCAAAACCACCCCTAATACCCAAATTTCAAAATTTCTCCCACCATTAGTTTGGGATATTTTTGGACTCTTCAGTGACACCAAAAACATTATTTTTGGTACCCTACAATCTCCGAAATTAAGGTTAAAAATTGTGGGTTGTTAATTTAACACCCACCCGTACTGAAAATTCGAAAATATTTGTGTGGTCGTAAACATGCGAAATTTTTGTTGCTTATCAAAATTTTGAAACTCCCCCTAAGTACGATAAAAAATATTTAAAACCATCCTAATTGCAACTCAACTCAGAAAATATTGCGCCATAATTTTGGGTTCTTTAGTGTCATCAAAAAACGGCCCGAAATCAACTTAGAAAAAACGAGGATGGAGAAGCTAGAATCTCACTATCTCAAAACTAGGAAATCCGGAGAAACTTCACTCATATTCTGGGAGAATTATACCGTACACGTGTATTTCCTACATTAAAAAAGAAAAAAAATGTATTTGTTGAGAGTTTTACCATTTATTCCGACAGGATCAATATCAAGCCCTAAAATAATTACTTTGATTCATTCCTCTGTAAACATCCAATATGGACTTGTTAAATATTTCATACAAGAAAAATTATCTCCACCGACGAATTAAAAGATAAAATAGTTATTTAACTATACATCTACAATTCTAAAATCACAATCAAAAATATAGAAATCCAAAAATGGGAAAAGAATAATGCCTAGTGTAACAGGCAAATTACATTTTTTTTCTCAATCTTTCATTCGTCAAAAAAAATCACATTTGCACAGAAATTGCTTCTCAAATTAGCTAATCTCAAATAATTTCGGGCTAGACTCTTTCATATTGAAAAATAAAGGAATAATAATCAATAGAATAACTTTTGTTTCTGCTATCCAATATTTGCGATCTTATAAAACCTGAACTACAAGGATTTCGTTCCTGGCAATAAAGGGCCATATACAACACATGACAGGGAATACGGCTATACTCATGAATCATTTCGAACTTCGCGGTTACTTTTCAAAGAAATGGAAAATTCGCGTGAGAACTACAATATACTTTTGACCACGTTTCCACATCAGAAAAAGTAAACCCCAAAATTCTGTACCAATTCACGTAAAGAATTTATTAACTATTGCACATAAATTAGCTAATAATATACAAATCTCAAATAATTTCGGGCTAATTAGATCATACTTAAAACGGGATATTAGTCAAAACCAGTCCATATTTTTTTCGATATTCAACATTTCCGTTCTTATAAAAACAGAAGTACTAGGATTTGCCTCATGGCAGTGCCGTGTGACATACAACACATAATAAGGAATACGGTTATACCCACAAATAATTTTACGGTTATACCCACAAAAAATAATACAATATACCTTTTAACTAATTTTTCATTACTCAAAAATTACATTACATATCAATACATATCATACATTACATATCAATATGCCAATCTCAAATAATTTTAGGCCAGCACCGTTCCGATTGAAAAAAAATTGAATATTAATCAAAACACACCCACTGTTTAAAGATATTCAATATTTGAATTCTTATAACACCTGAACTACAAGGATTTGGTTTCTGAAGATTAAACGCCGTCTACAACATAGTATAAGAAATACGGTTACACACACAAATACTTTTGGGCTTTACTCTTTCTTTTCCAAAAAATGGAAAATTCCCGTGGGGACTACAACATACCTGTCGATTAATTTTTGATTCCTCACAATATAAACTCTGAAATACTTCACTAATTCATATGAGAAATTTATTAACTATTGCCCGTACATTGCCTACTAATATGCTAACTTAAAATATTTTGGGCTAGCACCCTTCTGATTAAAAAAAATAGAATATTATCCAAAACACACCCACATTTTTTCGACATTCAATATTTGAGTTCTTATAATACCTGAACTTCTACGATTTGGCTTCTGAATATTGAAAATCACATTCCAAACATTATGGGAAATACTTTTATACCCACAACTAATTTTGGGCTTCTCTCTTTCCTTTCCAAAAAACGAGAAATTCAGCTGAGAACTACAACATACCTTTCGATTAATTTTTCATTCCTCACAAAATAATCTCTGAAATACTTTACTAATTCAAATGAGAAATTTACTAACAATTGCCAATACATTGTCTAATAATATGCCAACTTTAAATAATTTTGGGCTAGCAGCGTTCTGATTGAAAAAAAATAGAATATTATCCAAATCACACACAATTTTTTTTGGTATTCAATATTTGACTTCTTATAACACCTGAACTACAGAGATTTGGCTTCTGAGTATTGAACGTCATATTTCACAGACTATACGCAAAACTATTATACCCACAAATAATTTTGGGCTTCTCTCTTTCTTTCCAAAAAATGAGAAATTCCGGTGAGAACTACAACATACCTTTCGATTAATTTTTCATTCCACACAAAATAATCTCTAAAATACTTTACTAATTCAAATGCGAAATTTACTAACAATTGCCCATACATTGTCTAATAATATGCACACTTTAAATAATTTTGGGCTAGAATCGTTCTGATTGAAAAAAAATAGAATATTATCCAAAACACACCAACATTTTTCGATATTCAATATTTTACTTCTTATAACACCTGAACTACAGAGATTTGGCTTCTGAGTATTGAACGTCATATTCCACAAACTATACGCAATACTATTATACCCACAAATAATTTTGGGCTTCTCTCTTTCCTTTCCAAAAAATGAGAAATTCCTGTGAGAACAACAACATACCTTTCGATTAATTTTTCATTCCACACAAAATAATCTCTAAAATACTTTACTAATTCAAATGCGAAATTTACTAACAATTGCCCATACATTGTCTAATAATATGCACACTTTAAATAATTTTGGGCTAGCAGCGTTCTGATTGAAAAAAAATAGAATATTATCCAAAACACACCAACATTTTTCGATATTCAATATTTGACTTCTTAGAACACCTGGACTACAGAGATTTGGCTTCTGAGTATTGAACGTCATATTCCACAAACTATACGCAATACTATTATACCCACAAATAATTTTGGGCTTCTCTCTTTCTTTTCCAAAAAATGAGAAATTCCGGTGAGAACAACAACATACCTATCCATTAATTTTTCATTCCACACAAAATAATCTCTAAAATACTTTACTAATTCAAATGCAAAATTTACTAACAATTGCCCATACATTGTCTAATAATATGCACACTTTAAATAATTTTGGGCTAGCAGCGTTCTGATTGAAAAAAAAATAGAATATTATCCAAAACACACCAACATTTTTCGATATTCAATATTTGACTTCTTATAACACCTGAACTACAGAGATTTGGCTTCTGAGTATTGAACGTCATATTTCACAAACTATACGCAATACTATTATACCCACAAATAATTTTGGGCTTCTCTCTTTCTTTTCCAAAAAATGAGAAATTCCGGTGAGAACTACAACATACCTTTCGATTAATTTTTCATTCCACACAAAATAATCTCTAAAATACTTTACTAATTCAAATGAGAAATTTACTAAGAATTGCCCATACATTGCTTAATAATATGCTAACTTTAAATAATTTTCGGCTAGCAGCGTTCTGATTGAAAAAATAGAGTATTAATCAAAACACACCCACTTTTTAAAGATATTCAATATTTGAGTTATTATAACACCTGAACTACATGGATTCGGCTTCTGAAAATTGATCGTCATATTCTACCTATTATGCGGAATACTATTATATCTCCAAATGATTTGAACTTATCTCTTTCCTTTCCCAAAAATTGAAAATTCACGTAAGGACTACAACATACCTTTTGATTATCTTTCATTCCCCACAAAATAATCTCTGATATACTTTACTCATTTCAATGAAGAATTTATTAACAATTGGTCATACATTGCGTATCAATATGCCATACTCAAATAATTTTGGGCTAACACCGTTCTGATTGAAAAAAAAAATAGAAAATTAATAAAAACACACCCACTTTTTTGGATATTTAATACATGAGTACTTATTTTACCTGAACTACAAGGAATTGGTTTCTGAGAATTGAACGTCATATTCCACAGAATATATGAAATACTTTTAAACCCCCAAAATATTTTGGGTATCTCTCTTTCTTTTCCAAAAAACGGAAAATTCTCTTGGGAAATGCATTAAGCGTTTGACTAATATTTCATTCCTCACAAATACCACTCTAAAATAGTTTACTAATTCGAATGAGGAATTTATTACCAATTGCTTTTACATTACCTAACAATATAATAATCTCAAATAATTTTGGGCTAGCACTGTTCTTATTCAAAAAATTAATATTACTATAAACTGTCTCAATTTGTTTCCAAAATTCAATATTTCCCTTCTTATAAATCCTGACAAATTCCCTACAAGGATTTGACTCCTGGCAATGGCGTGTGGAATAGAAGAGATCATAAGAAATACTTTTATACCCACAAATATTTTCGGGCTTCTCTCTTTCTTTTCCAAAAAATGGAAAATTCTCTTGGGAACTGGATTGTACCTATTGACTAATTGTTCATTCCTCAAAAAATAAACTCCAAAATACTCAACTAATTCAAATAAGGATTACATTTACAATTGCTTATACATTCATATAGCATACAAATTTAAACCATTACACTATTGCAGAGCAGAAAACTTTGCTGTTTGGTGATCGTTTACCAAACAAATTCAGGTAAATGTATTTAGTGGTCCACATTCAGTTTTCCATTTTTTGAAAAAGTAACCGAAAAAGACGATAAATATTTGTCAGTACAGCTGTGTTCCTTATTTTGTGTTGTATATCACACTACATCGCCAGGAGACAAATCCTTGTAGTTCATGTATTATAAGAATGGAAATACTGAATATCGGAAAGAAATTGGTAGTGTTTTGATTAATATTCGTATTATTTGAATAAGAACTGTGTATGCCGAAAATTATTTGTGATTGGCGTATTTTTAGTTAATGTATAAACAATTTTATATAAATTCCTCATTTGATTTAGTAACTCTTTTTCGACTTGATTTTTTGAGGAATGTGAAATTAGTTAAGATGTATATTGTAGTTTTCACGAGAATTTTCAATTTTTGGAAAAGATAGAAGCCCAAAATTATTTGCACGTATTACCTTATTCCATATAATGTGTTGTATGTCACAACACATTGCCAGTATCCAAATTCTCGTAGTTCAGATTTTATAAAAACGGATATATTGAAAGACGAAAACAAATTGGAAATTTTTTTAGTAATATTCATAAGTCTCAGAAAGAACTGTTCTGGCCCAAAATCATTTGAGATTTTCATATTAATAGGTAATGTATGAGCAAATGTAAAGAATCAATTGAATTAGTAAAGTATTTCAGCGATTATATTGTCAGAACTGGAAAATTAGTCGAATAGTACATTGTAGTTCTCACGAGAATTCTCCATTATTTGGAAAAGAAAGAGAAAAGCTCAAAATTATTTGTGGCTACAACCGTATTCCTTATGTTCTGTTGTATTCCACACGCCATTGCCAGGAGCCAAATCCTTGTAGGTCAGGATTTATAAGAAGGGAAATATTGAATTTTGAGAACAAATTAGAAAAGTATACAGTAATATTAATTTTTTTAATAAGAACGGAGCTCGCCCAAAATTATTTAAGATTATCAAATTATTACATAATGTAAGAGCAATTGATAATAAGTTCCTCATTTGAATTAGTAGAGTATTTTAGAGTGGTTTTTGTGAGGAATTAAATATTAAACAAACGCATCATGCATTTCTCACGAGAAGTTTCCTTTTTTTGGAAAAGAAAGAGAGAAGTCCAAAACTATTTGTGAGTGTAACCGTATTGCTTATACTATGTTGTAGACGGCGTTTAATCTTCAGAAGCCAAATCCTTGTAGTTCAGGTGTTATAAGAACTCAAATATTGAATATGGTTAAACAGTGGGTGTGTTTTGATTAATATTCAATTTTTTTCAATCAGAACGCTGCTAGCCCAAAATTATTTAAAGTTGGCATATTTTTAGGCAATGTATGGGCAATAGTTAATAAATTTCTCATTTGAATTAGCAACGCATTTCAGAGATTATTTTGCGAGGAATGAAAAATTAATCGAAAGGAATGCTGTAGTCCTCACGGGAATTTCTGATTTTTTGGAAAGGAAAGAGAGAAGCCCAAAATTATTTGTGGGTATAATAGTATTTCGTATAGTGTCTGAAATATGACGTTCAATATTCGGAAGCCAAATCTCTGTAGTTCAGGTGTTATAAGAAGTCAAATATTGAATATCGAAAAATGTTGGTGTGTTTTGGATAATATTCTATTTTTTTCAATCAGAACGCTGCTAGCCCAAAATTATTTAAAGTTACATATTATTAAGCAATGTATGGGCAATTTTTAGTAAATTTCTCATTTGAATTAGTAAAGTATTTTAGAGATTATTTTGTGAGGAATGAAAAATTAATCGAATGGTATGTTGTAGTTCTCACCAGAATTTCTCATTTTTTGGAAAAGAAAGAGAGAAACCCAAAATTATTTGTGGGTATAATAGTATTACGTATAGTTTGTGGAATATGACGTTCTATATTCAGAAGCCAAATCTCTGTAGTTCAGGTGTTTTAAGAAGTCAAATATTGAATATCGAAAAATGTTGGTGTGTTTTGGATAATATTTTATTTCTTTTCAATCAGAACGCTGCTAGCCCAAAATTATTTAAAGTGTGCATATTATTAGACAATGTATGGGCAATTGTTAGTAAATTTTGCATTTGAATTAGTAAAGTATTTTAGAGATTATTTTGTGTGGAATGAAAAATTAATCGAAAGGTATGTTGTAGTTCTCACCAGAATTTCTCATTTTTTGGAAAAGAAAGAGAGAAGCCCAAAATTATTTGTGGGTATAATAGTATTGCGAATAGATTGTGGAATATGACGTTCAATTCTCAGAAGCCAAATCTCTGTAGTTCCGGTGTTATATGAAGTCAAATATTGAATATCGAAAAATGTTGGTGTGTTTTGGATAATATTCTATTTTTTTCTATCAGAACGCTGCTAGCCCAAAATTATTTAAAGTTACATATTATTAAGCAATGTATGGGCAATTCTTAGTAAATATCTCATTTGAATTAGTAAAGTATTTTAGAGATTATTTTGTGAGGAATGAAAAATTAATCGAATGGTATGTTGTAGTTCTCACCAGAATTTCTCATTTTTTGGAAAAGAAAGAGAGAAGCCAAAAATTATTTGTGGGTATAATAGTATTTCGTATAGTGTGTGAAATATGACGTTCAATATTCGGAAGCCAAATCTCTGTAGTTCAGGTGTTATAAGAAGTCAAATATTGAATATCGAAAAATGTTGGTGTGTTTTGGATAATATTCTATTTTTTTCAATCAGAACGCTGCTAGCCCAAAATTATTTAAAGTTACATATTATTAAGCAATGTATGGGCAATTCTTAGTAAATTTCTCATTTGAATTAGTAAAGTATTTTAGAGATTATTTTGTGAGGAATGAAAAATTAATCGAATGGTATGTTGTAGTTCTCACCAGAATTTCTCATTTTTTAGGAAAGGAAAAGAAAGAGAGAAGCCCAAAATTATTTGTGGGTATAATAGTATTGCGAATAGTTTGTGGAATATGACGTTCAATACTCAGAAGCCAAATCTCTGTAGTTCCGGTGTTATAAGAAGTCAAATATTGAATATCGAAAAATGTGGGTGTGTTTTGGATAATATTCTATTTTTTTTCAATCAGAACGCTGCTAGCCCAAAAGTATTTAAAGTTGGCATATTTTTAGACAATGTATGGGCAAAGTTAATAAATTTCTCATTTGAATTAGCAACGCATTTCAGAGATTATTTTGCGAGGAATGAAAAATTAATCGAAAGGAATGCTGTAGTCCTCACGGGAATTTCTGATTTTTTGGAAAGGAAAGAGAGAAGCCCAAAATTATTTGTGGGTATAATAGTATTGCGTATAGTCTGTGGAATATGACGTTCAATATTCGGAAGCCAAATCTCTGTAGTTTAGGTGTTATAAGAAGTCAAATATTGAATATCGAAAAATGTTGGTGTGTTTTGGATAATATTCTATTTTTTTCTATCAGAACGCTGCTAGCCCAAAATTATTTAAAGTTACATATTATTAAGCAATGTATGGGCAATTCTTAGTAAATATCTCATTTGAATTAGTAAAGTATTTTAGAGATTATTTTGTGAGGAATGAAAAATTAATCGAATGGTATGTTGTAGTTCTCACCAGAATTTCTCATTTTTTGGAAAAGAAAGAGAGAAGCCCAAAATTATTTGTGGGTATAATAGTATTGCGTATAGTTTGTGGAATATGACGTTCAATATTCAGAAGCCAAATCTCTGTAGTTCAGCTGTTTTAAGAAGTCAAATATTGAATATCGAAAAATGTTGGTGTGTTTTGGATAATATTCTATTTCTTTTCAATCAGAACGCTGCTAGCCCAAAATTATTTAAAGTGTGCATATTATTAGACAATGTATGGGCAATTGTTAGTAAATTTCTCATTTGAATTAGTATAGTATTTTAGAGATTATTTTGTGAGGAATGAAAAATTAATGGAATGGTATATTGTAGTTCTCACCAGAATTTCTCATTTTTTGGAAAAGAAAGAGAGAAGCTCAAAATTATTTGTGGTATAATAGTATTGCGTATAGTCTGTGGAATATGACGTTCAATATTCAGAAGCCAAATCTCTGTAGTTCAGGAGTTATAAGAAGTCAAATATTAAATATCGAAAAAAGTTGGTGTGTTTTGGATAATATTTTTTTTTTTTCAATCAGAACGCTGCGAGCCCAAAACTATTTAAAGGTGGCATATTATTAGACAATGTATTGGCAATTGTTAGTAAATTTCTCATTTGAATTAGTAAAGTATTTCAAAGATTATTTTGGGAGGAATGAAAAATTAATCGAAAGGTATGTTGTAGTTCTCAGCGGAATTTCTCGTTTTTTGGAAAGGAAAGACAGAAGCCCAAAATTAGTTGTGGGTATAAAAGTATTTCCCATAATGTTTGAAATGTGATTTTCAATATTCAGAAGCCAAATCTTAGTAGATCAGGTATTATAAGAAATCAAATATTGATTATCGAAAAATTGTTGGTGTGTTTTGGATAATCTTCTATTTTTTTTTCAATCAGAACGCTGCTAGCCCAAAATTATTTAAAGTGTGCATATTATTAGACAATGTATGGGCAATTGTTAGTAAATTTCTCATTTGAATTAGTAAAGTATTTTAGAGATTATTTTGTGTGGAATGAAAAATTAATCGAAAGGTATGTTGTAGTTCTCACCAGAATTTCTCATTTTTTGGAAAAGAAAGAGAGAAGCCCAAAATTATTTGTGGGTATAATAGTATTGCGTATAGTTTGTGGAATATGACGTTCAATATTCAGAAGCCAAATCTCTGTAGTTCAGCTGTTTTAAGAAGTCAAATATTGAATATCGAAAAATGTTGGTGTGTTTTGGATAATATTCTATTTCTTTTCAATCAGAACGCTGCTAGCCCAAAATTATTTAAAGGGTGCATATTATTAGACAATGTATGGGCAATTGTTAGTAAATTTCTCATTTGAATTAGTATAGTATTTTAGAGATTATTTTGTGAGGAATGAAAAATTAATGGAATGGTATATTGTAGTTCTCACCAGAATTTCTCATTTTTTGGAAAAGAAAGAGAGAAGCTCAAAATTATTTGTGGTATAATAGTATTGCGTATAGTCTGTGGAATATGACGTTCAATATTCAGAAGCCAAATCTCTGTAGTTCAGGAGTTATAAGAAGTCAAATATTAAATATCGAAAAAAGTTGGTGTGTTTTGGATAATATTCTTTTTTTTCTATCAGAACGCTGCGAGCCCAAAACTATTTAAAGGTGGCATATTATTAGACAATGTATTGGCAATTGTTAGTAAATTTCTCATTTGAATTAGTAAAGTATTTCAAAGATTATTTTGGGAGGAATGAGAAATTAATCGAAAGGTATGTTGTAGTTCTCAGCGGAATTTCTCGTTTTTTGGAAAGGAAAGACAGAAGCCCAAAATTAGTTGTGGGTATAAAAGTATTTCCCATAGTGTTTGAAATGTGATTTTCAATATTCAGAAGCCAAATCTTAGTAGATCAGGTATTATAAGAAATCAAATATTGATTATCGAAAAATTGTTGGTGTGTTTTGGATAATCTTATATTTTTTTTCAATCAGAACGCTGCTAGCCCAAAATTATTTAAAGTGTGCATATTATTAGACAATGTATGGGCAATTGTTAGTAAATTTCTCATTTGAATTAGTAAAGTATTTTAGAGATTATTTTGTATGGAATGAAAAATTAATCGAAAGGTATGTTTTAGTTTTCACCGGAATTTCTCATTTTTTGGAAAAGAAAGAGAGAAGCCCAAAATTATTTGTGGGTATAATAGTATTGCGTATAGTTTGTGGAATATGACGTTCAATATTCAGAAGCCAAATCTCTGTAGTTCAGGTGTTATAAGAAGTCAAATATTGAATATCGAAAAAAGTTGGTGTGTTTTGGATAATATTCTATTTTTTTTCAATCAGAACGCTGCTAGTCCAAAATTTTTAAAGTGTGCATATTATTAGACAATGTATGGGCAATTGTTAGTAAATTTCTCATTTGAATTAGTAAAGTATTTTAGAGATTATTTTGTGTGGAATGAAAAATTAATCGAAAGGTGTGTTGTAGTTCTCACCGGAATTTCTTTTTTTTTAGAAAAGAAAGAGAGAAGCCCAAAATTATTTGTGGGTATAATAGTATTGCGTATAGTTTGTGACATATGACGTGCAATATTCAGAAAAGAAGTCTCTGTAGTTCAGGTGTTATAAGTACTCAAATAGTGAATACCAAAAAAAAAATTGTGTGTGATTTGGTTAATATTCTATTTTTTTCAATCAGAACGCTGCTAGCCCAAAATTATTTAAAGTGTGCATATTATTAGACAATGTATTGGCAATTGTTAGTAAATTTCTCATTTGAATTAGTAAAAATATTTCAGAGATTATTTTGTGAGGAATGAAAAATTAATCGAAAGGTATGTTGTAGTTCTCAGCGGAATTTCTCGTTTTTTGGAAAGGAAAGACAGAAGCCCAAAATTAGTTGTGGGTATAAAAGTATTTCCCATAATGTTTGAAATGTGATTTTCAATATTCAGAAGCCAAATCTTAGTAGATCAGGTATTATAGGAAATCAAATATTGATTATCGAAAAATTGTTGGTGTGTTTTGTATAATCTTCTATTTTTTTTCAATCAGAACGCTGCTAGCCCAAAATTATTTAAAGTGTGCATATTATTAGACAATGTATGGGCAATTGTTAGTAAATTTCTCATTTGAATTTGTGAAGTATTTCAGAGTTTATATTGTGAGGAATCAAAAATTAATCGACAGGTATGTTGTAGTCCCCACGGGAATTTTCCATTTTTTGGAAAAGAAAGAGTAAAGCTCAAAATTATTTGTGAGTGTAACCGTATTGCTTATACTATGTTGTAGACGGCGTTTAATCTTCAGAAGCCAAATCTCTGTAGTTCAGGTGTTATAAGAACTCAAATATTGAATATCTTTAAACAGTGGGTGTGTTTTGATTAATATTCAATTTTTTTCAATCGGAACGGTGCTGGCCTAAAATTATTTGAGATTGGCATATTGATATGTAATGTATGATATGTATTGATATGTAATGTAATTTTTGAGGAATGAAAAATTAGTTAAAAGGTATATTGTATTATTTTTTGTGGGTATAACCGTAAAATTATTTGTGGGTATAACCGTATTCCTTATTATGTGTTGTATGTCACACGGCACTGCCATGAGGCAAATCCTAGTACTTCTGTTTTTATAAGAACGGAAATGTTGAATATCGAAAAAAATATGGACTGGTTTTGACTAATATCCCGTTTTAAGTATGATCTAATTAGCCCGAAATTATTTGAGATTTGTATATTATTAGCTAATTTATGTGCAATAGTTAATAAATTCTTTACGTGAATTGGTACAGAATTTTGGGGTTTACTTTTTCTGATGTGGAAACGTGGTCAAAAAGTATATTGTAGTTCTCACGCGAATTTTCCATTTCTTTGAAAAGTAACCGCGAAGTTCGAAATGATTCATGAGTATAGCCGTATTCCCTGTCGTGTGTTGTATATGGCCCTTTATTGCCAGGAACGAAATCCTTGTAGTTCAGGTTTTATAAGATCGCAAATATTGGATAGCAGAAACAAAAGTTATTCTATTGATTATTATTCCTTTATTTTTCAATATGAAAGAGTCTAGCCCGAAATTATTTGAGATTAGCTAATTTGAGAAGCAATTTCCGTGCAAATGTGATTTTTTTTGACGAATGAAAGATTGAGAAAAAAAATGTAGTTTGCCTGTTACACTAGGCATTATTCTTTTCCCATTTTTGGATTTCTATATTTTTGATTGTGATTTTAGAATTGTAGATGTATAGTTAAATAACTATTTTATCTTTTAATTCGTCGGTGGAGATAATTTTTCTTGTATGAAATATTTAACAAGTCCATATTGGATGTTTACAGAGGAATGAATCAAAGTAATTATTTTAAGGCTTGATATTGATCCTGTCGGAATAAATGGTAAAACTCTCAACAAATACATTTTTTTTCTTTTTTAATGTAGGAAATACACGTGTACGGTATAATTCTCCCAGAATATGAGTGAAGTTTCTCCGGATTTCCTAGTTTTGAGATAGTGAGATTCTAGCTTCTCCATCCTCGTTTTTTCTAAGTTGATTTCGGGCCGTTTTTTGATGACACTAAAGAACCCAAAATTATGGCGCAATATTTTCTGAGTTGAGTTGCAATTAGGATGGTTTTAAATATTTTTATCGTACTTAGGGGGAGTTTCAAAATTTTGATAAGCAACAAAAATTTCGCATGTTTACGACCACACAAATATTTTCGAATTTTCAGTACGGGTGGGTGTTAAATTAACAACCCACAATTTTTAACCTTAATTTCGGAGATTGTAGGGTACCAAAAATAATGTTTTTGGTGTCACTGAAGAGTCCAAAAATATCCCAAACTAATGGTGGGAGAAATTTTGAAATTTGGGTATTAGGGGTGGTTTTGATTTTTGGTTTTAGTATTTAGGGGCGTGTTTCGGAATTTTGAAAATTTGCCCCCAGGAGCCCAAAATTCACTGGTTTTGACCGTACAAAAAATTTTGAGTTTTGAGGAAGTGGGGGTGCTAGCTTTACCACCCCTATTTTTGGAATCTTAATTTCGGGGTGTTGTGGGACACCAAAAATAATGTTCTTGGTGTCACTGAAGAGCCCAAAATTATCCCAAACTCATGGTGGAAGAATTTTTGAAATTTGAGAATTAGGGGTGGTTTTGATTTTTTGTTTTTGAAATTAGGGGTGTGTTTCGGAAATTTGAAAAGTGGCCCCCAGGAGCCCAAAATTCAATTGTTTCGAACGTACAAAAAAATTTGAGTTTTGAGGAAGTGGGGGTGCTAGCTTTACCACCCCTATTTTTGAAACCTTAATTTCGGGGTGTTGTGGGGCACAAAAAATAATGTTCTTGGTGTCTCTGAAGAGCCCAAGATTATTCCAAACCCATGGCGGAAGAATTTTTGAAATTTGAGAATTAGGGGTGGTTTTGATTTTTTGTTTTTGAGTTTAGGGGTGAGTTTTGAAATTTTAAAAAGTGGCCCCCAGAAGCCCAAAATTCATTTGTTTCGACCGTGCAAAAAAATTTGAATTTTGAGGAAGTGGGGGTGCTAGCTTTACCACCCCTATTTTTGAAACCCTAATTTCGGGGTGTTGTGGGACACCAAAAATAATGTTCTTGGTGTCACTGAAGAGCCCAAAATTATTCCAAACCCATGGCGGAAGAATTTTTGAAATTTGAGAATTAGGGGTGGTTTTGAGTTTTTGTTTTTGAGTTTAGGGGTGTGTTTCGAAATTTTGAAATGTGGCCCCCAGAATCCCAAAATTCACTTGTTTTGACCGTGCAAAAAAATTTGAATTTTAAGAAAGTGGGGGTGCTAGCTTTACCGGCCAAAATTTGAAATCGTAATTTCGGGGTGATGGGGGGTAGCCCAAAATTTTTGGAAGGGGGCTGAAATTAGCCCAAAATTAGCCCAAAATTATGGCGCAAATTTTTTGAGTTTGGAGAAAGTGGGGGTGCTAGCTTTACCGACGTGAGGATGTGGATTATTGTCGGTGTCAATTTGTGGACGCGAGAATTAGAGAGGATGCTGCGCTCAAGGAAGTTTAATGAGAATATTTAGAAATTAGTTATGATTTAATGATGAGACGCATTAAGAATGATTAATAGAACGAAGCTTTGGAAGATAATGTTTAGGTTGAAACTGAGGTTTGATGAGAAAAAATGATCAGAGGAATGTTCGAGAGGAAGCTAATGATTTTGGTAAGCTTGCGAAAGGAGAGAGTGTAACTAGAATTTTTTTTAAGGATCAAAACCAACTGAGTGCATTACGAAAGACTGTAGGGCAACTGCAAATAATGATAAAGGAGTGATAAGACATGTATACAGAAAACGACAAAAAATAAGATACAGTATAAAACAATGAGGCGGGAGATAGAGTATAAAACAAAGGGTGCTGTCGCTAGAATATGTGTCACAAGTGAGGAAAACTATTGGTTTTATTCCAAGCACGTCCCAGCTTCTGATCGTTTCCTTAAAAGATATAATTCCTATCATTTTTTTCGAATAATATTATTACTAAATTATTAATCATGTTTTAATGGGTTGTTGATCAATAAAAATGTCCTTGTTATCAATCAATCCACATTTCCGAATATTTATTGTTTCCTCTTCATGACTTAACAGTACGTTCAATATGTGTATTCATCGTGTTAGTAAATCGTTAAGAAAGAACAGTAAATGATTTGGTAACTAAAAACAACAATTTTCAATAACCAAAGACCATTACATTATCCGCTTATTATGTTGTAAACAACAATAAATTAACAAATAAAATTCCTGTTAAATCCAGAATAAATGCAGACTTCTTTATAAGAAAATATCAAGCCACTATGCCATGACTCTAATACTCTAACGCACACACACACACAATTAGGAAGGCTACTGGTGGGTTTCTGGTGCCAGTGATCATTAAATTAAAAATAATTCTTAGTACATTTATGGATATGTAATACACAATTGTTATGCCTTTGAAATAGAACTGAATTAATTCACTAACATTTTTTTAAAACAAACATTTCCACCCGCGCTTCGACTACAATTTATACCCCGCTTCGATGACACCGCCCACATCGGCTCATCCATTCCGTAGCCCCGGACGAGAGCGTTGTGGAGATGGCGGGGCGGCTGAGTGTGTTTCCGGCGCCGACCGCGCGTGTTTTATTTTCCCGCCGCGTCCTCGGCCCTAAGAGGATTATGCCGACCTATTGTGCATACAATATGGCGCACCTTTCATCCGACACCAACGCTGCCCACCGCCGCCGCCGCCGGCGTCGCGTCGCTGCCGCGTGCGTAATTGCCGGCGTGCCTGTCACTGCGTGATGGATTCGCTTTTTTTTTCGCCGACGCTGGTGGCTGCACCGCTGACCCAACGCGAAGTGTCCCTGGCGACGGATCCTCCTCCACCCCCTAACGGACGATCGAAATGGACGCCGCACGCGCCGGACAGAGAATTCCCTGTAATGGAGACACTCGCATGCTGCGACGAGGATGGCTCAGGGCATCAACTGATGTCACTGCAGTGCCTCTAATCGGGAGGCCCTAAATTCGAGTCCCGATGGTGGTAGGATTTTCGACTCTACGTTGACAGCTCAGTCGAATTCAGCCACTGTCTGGAAGAGAATTTTAGCGACTGGCTACTCTGATCGGTCATTTTACGTGGTCTCTCCAATAAATACCAGGCGAGTCCTGGAGCAGTACACTAACAAACGGGCCACCGACCACGCGCGATCTTTCTTTCCTCTTCCTTGTTCTTTCCTAACACCCTTACTTACACACACATATACTTACATGAACATCACTATCACACACGGAGTCCGGTCGGGAGCTTAGAACTTGTCCCGGCCGGGGCGGAACCCTGCTGGTGGGAGATGCCTGATTAGGGAAAAGCCCGCTAACGGACGGCAATGTAGGCGCCGGATCTCGCTATCCAGCGGGGGAAGATCAGCGCCACTTCAAGCGATAAAAACTTTCACTACACTTACGGGACTAATCACCTTAGCCGTTGACGAGCCTGGAATCACTAATCAATTAATTACCTGCGTGCTGCAAATGGCTCAGTGGCATCACCAGTTCGGTCTGCAGCATAATTAGATACTCCCATGGAGTAAATATAATGGTGAAACGGTGCGCAGGCGCTCGCCACGCCTCCCCTACGCGTGACGTCATCTTGGAGGTTCGCTCTCGGCGAGGGCAGGGCAGGCGTATGTCTTTTCCCGTCTGAGTTACGTTAAGGAGGTTCTGCTAAAACTTGAGGCATCCGTATCTTTATTAGTTCGTGCTTCAGTGTATAATTCGTTTAGGTATTTCTACTTTTACGAAATAAATGAGCCACCTATTTTAGGAACGAGAGGGACCGCAGACAAAGTTATTTTTCATTATCGTAGGAATATTATATTTTATTGTCTTATTTATATTTCGACCTCAAGCAAAGAAAAAAGAACTGGCATACCCGTCCTACCTGTGTTTAATTGCAGTTGGACTGATGTAAGATAATGTCTGACCAAAAATATAGTTCCTTCATCCTGAATTTGATAGATGCATTAAGCATTGTTAATAATGTTACATAATTTCTCAATAAACACTACTATTATTTTGCATTCTTATCATTGTCATTAACTTCTTCAGTTGTTCTTCTAATTGCACTTTCTCTAAACAGTTCAGAATATTTTCTTTTCTATTTCTAATTTCATCACGTAACTCGTTTATTGTTTGTGTTAAATAAATTTGAAGACCATCTCCACAAACTGCGTTTTCATTTATTAACTCCTCTGGAACACTATCCGTCACATCCATTGTTGCTTGTGATAACAGTACATCCGCTAATTTGTGCATATTCCTTTAAACTAGTCGAGTGGTTCGACTAGGATTTATTTTTTCAAAACCCATAGGCAACTTCTCGGTAGGCACTGCGTCAGGTTTTAAGTTTCGACTTTTCTGTGGTGTATAATTAAATAATACCTGACGCGATGGTATTGCGACGCCAGGTATTGCAAAGCTATCCTAAGCAAAGTGGATAGAAAAAATGCGCGCTGAAACTAATTACAATTAACGTCAGTATAATAAAATAATTTACGGAAACAAAAGACACCTTAATTAGTTTACGCCGTTCTTTACATTGATTCTATCCTTTCTTCTACAAACATTTATCCACGCTTCATATAAATTGGCATTTTTCGGAAAGAAAAATACTTAATGTCTGTTCCTTCGTTTTCTTGTTCCAGTTTGTGCAACCAAAAATAGCGCACGACGGCATTGTATATTTTATTTCAATATCAATTCACGATCTGTTCACCTTTCTGCCACTAAAAAACAACTAGAAAACTACTAACACAAAGCAAATCGCGATTACAAAAATTCGGCGTTTACTCAACGAGCGCGTACCATACAATCTCACTAGGCACCAAGCAGGCGCATCCATTGTGACGTCATGCGCAGAAGAGAACGAAATTCCGTTCGGGATCCGTCTCACCTTTATTCTTACACCATGGATACTTCTATGCTGTAGAGTCAAATGTAAAATGAAAACCGTTGGAACCGTATTAGAACACTGCACTGAGAGCTCAACAAACGCTTAATTAATGTTCCCCCATTCAAGTACCGCTTAATTCCGATTAATTAATATTGCCCTACTCAACTAATCTTAAGTGGAATCTTCCAACGATATTATTCTAAAATATAAAATAAAATCCAAGTTAACTTGGACCGGTTGCGATTGCTCAATCAAAGCATTGTCTTTCTCTCTTCAGCGTTGTTGACTTTGACAGGGTGCTAAGTTTCCGGTTTCAATATTGGCGGATTTTCAGATGTAGGTCGAATAGAACCGCTATCTGGAAAAGAATTCTAAACGATAATTCTAGCTGCTCTGATCGGTAGATTTTCATTGTTTTGTCCAATCAATACGGGGCAAATGCCCGCATTGCATACCGTAATAGTGGGGGGCCTTGGACGTCAATCTTATTAGTTACCTGTGTGAATGTACGGTAAATTCAGCTAAAACGGTCACCTCGACTATTGAAGTCGTAAGCTTCCGCACCAGTGTCTTGCGAATGCTCTTGGCTGACCGAGTGGCGTCGCGTTCAAAGCTGTTGACGGCATCGCAGTCTTCGGTGCGCCTTCACCCGGACAGCAAGAGCACTCACCTCGATTGCTGGTCGGCGGTCGACTCCTATAACGGCCGCCTCCATTAAATGCTATTTTTTTCATGAAGCCGACTGACTTTTCCACGTGTGTAAATATGCGTCGTTGAAACAGTATCTTGGCCTGCGGTCCACAGCCAGACAAACTTTGTAGACAGCAAAATTTGTTTATTAATTGGTCTAAACTTGACGATTTTGGAAATGTGTGAATGCCTTATTATGAGCCGCAGATGACATTGTAAGAAACGGAAGAGAGGTGGAGGTTACTCTTGATTCCGTATTGCCATGCGTTGTGCCCCAATATTCGATTACTTAAAACACTTATATCTGAAGTGCCTAATTTCTGTTTCAGGTAATAATACATGATTTTCATCCATGCTCTGGAGTTTATTCAAGATATTGATCACGTCAAGTTGATAAATCTACAATTGGAATGAAACAAACATTGGAGGGGGTGGGGGAAGTTCAGAAATAAACAGAAGAGATAACAGTTTATTTGTTAACGTTTTACAATACCTAAAATACAATTCGTATCTGAGCCATTGGAGAAAAGTAAGCAGCACAGTCTTCGTAGCCACTAGATGTCAGAATTCCCAGCAATGTTAACCAACACCCCAAAAGGTCAGTATAATTTGGCACAGTTCGAACGTAGGCAGTAGGCAGTATAACTCAAACTATTCCACTCGTGAAATTAAAACCAATAGTGTTTACCTATACATATAAAGTGCCCTAATCAGAGCGGTGTATCTCAAAACAATTATGATTTTTTCTATCCGATTTTTCATACCGCCCTTCCCTACTGGTCATCAATAAGCTGCGATGCATCTGTCTTAGGAGGCGGCGTGAATTGATCGCTGTGTTGATGTGCTATAAACCACGTATGTTCTATAACATAATCTTTTTGATTATAACATGCTTTCAGTTATGTGTTATAACATGCTTTCAATTATGTTATTTGGTGCACTTTGGAACTGTGTTGGATGTAACTTCATTCGTGGAACAGTTCCATCGTACTTTGGAAATTCTCAGATAAATCCCCACCTCACTTTGCGAGTCGGGTATTTATCGACCATTTCCAAAACACTATTGTGTATTGCTTATGATAAACACTTATCACAATCTCGCTCACTGACTGCCGTGATTCTTTCTCGTCTTATGCACCCTCCCAAAAGGCGAATACTCATTCTTTTAGCTAACGGCTCGCTCGTGGTAGTCACCGCCCGCTTCGCTATTAGAACACACGTTTCTTGCTCATTATTTGTCGTTTTCTCACAGAAGGCGCGTTGCTGCTTCGCCGCGCGCGCGACATAAAAATTTCTCACGCACTCATATTCAGTAATCATCATTAGGCGACATCAGTAATCTTCATTAGGTGATCACACATCGACAATGTTTCTTTTTATCCACAAGTGACCGCTTAAGATAAGTTTCAATATTCGCAAATTCTGAGTTGCTTCTCTGAAATTACTGAATGGAATAATAGTTATTCCAGGGCAAAAATAGCGTTTCAGCTATGGTGCTTATATTTTTCTACACTTAACTCTGTTTATAGTGATTTATTAACGCAAATGTTTTCGCCATCCAGTATTCAGGACACCCACAATCTGAAAAACGAAGTGTTTCAAATATAAAACTCATAGGTGAATGAAAATAGAATCACGTATTACAAATATTATCATAAGTAATATCGCGAGAAATGCTGCGATATTTTGTATGACTATTTCACGAATAAACACATTGCGTGATTTGAAAGGATAGTTTAAATCACAGAAATTACGAAAAAGGGAATATTGCACAAAATTACAACCAAAAAATGAAAAACTTTCATTCAGATCCGACTTATCACTGCCTTCTGGAATAACTTATAATCAAGTAACATTTGAATAACAGTTTAATGCAGAAAATGATTTCAACTATTTTTCAATTTTATGGTAATGAAACAATTATAACAAGACTGCTTCCAAGAACATTTATTAAAAGTACAATTATTAATGTAGGAAGTTGTTTTTCAAGTCTTGGCCTTCCGTGGAAGTACTTTTTTCAAATACCTTCCATATATCGCGAGTTCTACCATAGCCATCTGCTAATGTAGCAGATGAGCAAGGTTAAATTGAGGTCGATACGTAATCAAAATCGAGATAAATAAGTGAAAATCCAAACGATGACATGAAATGCATGTTTATTTTGCTCTCAAGTAACAAACTTTTGATATAACAAACATTAATATTTAAAATAACAAACATATTCTTTCAATTAAAATACATTTATTAAACACGCACTTTTTAAAAATAAATGTTGAAAAATCTTCTTTATTTTCATTCACAGTCGCGATGGATTCTGAAACAGATGTGTTTGATGATGGATTTGTCTATCTTTATTTATGAATGCCGAATAGTGTTACTCATTGATCTTCAGGTTCGGCTTTAGTGATGATGTAGTAGCATCGTCTCTGTATTATTTCAGTAGTGTACATACCTTTTGCGGCTTTCACACACAACCAATCTTTATAAACCATGTCCCTTAAGAATAATTACAATCTGACATTAAAAATATAAAGGATATGTTTTAAAAATCGCATCTAAATATTATTCAAATCTATCAAATACAGTTTCTATCCTCAGTGCTTTCTAGAGCATCACAAATTATTTAATTGATTTAGTCGTCAGACGCGTCACCGAATTTCGCCATGTTATTACAATTAAAAATAACTGTAAGCAATGTTAAATCAAAGAGGTTATATTACATACGCGGTTTATTGTACACAGCGGTTGATATATACCGCCTCAAAAGATACATGAGTCGGAGCTTATGATCGGCCTATAGGTAGGAGAGGTAAGAAAAATCTAATAGAAAAAGTGATAAACTTTTTGAGATACATCGTCCTGATTGGGGCATATTATATCTATAGTTAATCACTATTGATTTTAATTTCATGAGTGGAACAGTCATTCAAAAGGAACATGGCAATCACCGAAATGTTGGAAAGTACATAACTTGTGCAGACAGAACGAGCCGATGGGTTCAAACAACGATAACGATCATGTTCAAAATGCCACTATAAAATCACATTTCAAAACTTCACGCAAACATTCTTTGTAAAGCAAAAAATGTGAGATATCCAATTTTCACAACAAATTCGAATAATTTCTAATTCGTCGAATGAGTATGCGTAAGCCGAGATATTTCTCCTCATAGGTGCGTTTCACCGGCGCGGCAGTCAGCTTTACAGAGTACAGTTCCCGTTACAGCAATGTTTTGGTCGCCCTTTCTACCCTCACGCTATTCCCTCATTTCTCCTTCTCACATCTCTCTTTCGTTTCCGTCTCTCCTTTTCTATCTACTCCTCTCTTCCCTCTCCTCTGGATCCTGCTTCCCCTTTAGTACCTCCTCTCTTATCTCTGATGGATCAATTCGTATCAAATCATCTTGTTTCCCCAATCTTATATGCCTCATCTAACTGTAAGCAATGTAAGTAATAAATAATAACTGTAAGTAATAAATAATAACTGTAAGTAATAACCCCATCCCGTATGCCTCTTCCCCTATTCAATTCGTTCATATTTCACTTCTTTTGTCTCATGCCTCGTCTCTGATGCGCCTTTCCTTATCTTTCATGTCTCATTTCTTATATCTGTTCTCTCTTACCTCGTCTCATACACTCTCTTGTACCTCATCGCATCTCTCACACCTCATCTTTTCTTTCATACTTTATCTCTTACACCTCACCTGAACTCTAACACTTCACCTTTCATCTCACACCGAATTCCTTTTGCTTAATACCTTACAGCTACTCCGCCATCCGTCCTTCTTCCGTTCTTTGCTCCCTTCTCCCTCTTTCCTTACAGCCACCCGCACGCCGCAGTCGTCGTCGTCGTCGTCATCGCCGTCGCCGCCGCCGCCGCCGCCGCCACCGCCACCAGCGCGACGGGCAGGCGCGCGTCCTTTGCCGCCGCAGAGCGCTTGCTGGCGGGGCTTGCGGGGCGGCGCAGCCACGTTGAGAATTCCTATCAGGAGACGCCTGAGTAATGGCGCCGGCCCACGCGGGCTGCCATTTAATTTAAAAGCGATACTTCCTCTTCTTCGCTCTGCCCTTTGCGAGTGGATTTTCTCGAACAGAGAGCTAACTTCCACTTATTCAAAGGCCAATTTTTCTTTTTGTATTTTCTTTCTACGTCGAGGTCTTTTCCCTCCGCCCAGCGTCGCCGCCGCCGCCGCCGCTGCCGCCGCCGCCGTTCTCCGCGAGTTAAGTTCCTTGTGCCGTTACTTTTATTGAGTTCTCGACAGTCGGGGAGACAAATTTTGCCGCCCATACATCAGCAGCCGTTCGTCGGTCGCGGGCGAGTGCCAGCGGCGGATCGGCGCTCCGTGCCCCGCATGCTGAGGGCGGCGGTGAGGTCCCTGAGCGCCGGAGGAGGACCTGTTGGGCCGCGATAAGTCACCGCCCGCCGGGGCGATGCGCCTCTCCCGTGGGCGGAGGTGAACCGGGCGTATCGATGGCTTTGCTTCGATATTTATGAGGTGTCCGAGCGCCAGAGGGATGGCCCCCGCTAGGCATTAGGATTGGCTTTCCCTGCAAATCGACTCTTGTTTGGAGAATTTCTCGCTGTGGGGGCGTGAGGCGACTCGGTTTTGGCGTTGAGTGCCATGTTCTTTTGCATGTTGTGTCACGTACTAACGTTCAAAACTAGCAACTCGTGACTTTTTGTTGAAAGACAATGATCGGAAAGCTTTCAAAATACGACTTTAACTTACCAATATACTTTTAATGTACGGAAGCTAGTATTTAATCAACATTATAATATTTTATCTAATATCAATATTATATTCTACATAATTTATTATGAATTATTTAATAAAAGAATAGAGTGGAATATTTACCATACAACGTGTTTACAGAAGTGGTGTGTTGCACTCTCCTAAAATATCGTTGCTCTGGTTCCAAATATTGCTGTGTCGAGAAAATGCATGTTTCATCTCTTGTTTCATCTACTGTAAACCATAAAAGGTTAAGATGGAACTTCTGATATGCAATGATGATTCTAAAATTTGGTAATTTAAATGGAAATGGAAGGTATCCAACATGGTACACGTTAAGAAATATATCTGAAATATGCTGTCGGAAATAATGGGGGACTAGAGGAACAGATAAGGGAAATAACAAGAAATTGTGTGATATTATATTAAACAGGTGTGATGGATAATCAATGGAAGTTTTTGTTTAATATTTACTGCGACATAGGGATGAAACGTTTTGATAGTCTGGTGAGTAGTCGTTTTGACGTAGGGAGCAGAGATTTGTAGTTGGAACGAAACGAAATAAAGGGAATATTAGAAAGAACATAGGGTTTAGTACAATGAGGAAAGAGAAAGTTTTAGATGGGAGAGGTGAAGGAAGGGAAAGCAATGCAAAGCAAGGAAGATATAAAAACGGCGAGGCTAGGAGGTCAGTATTGGGAAGATGAAGGATAAGATTTCTTTAGAGAATGAATGAACGTATAGAATTGACTTAAGGAATAGATGTACTTAGAAATGAAGGCTGAAGTGAAAAAATCTTAAGGAAACGAGAAACGGTAAAGCAAGGGCAGAAGACGTTCGAGATAATTTGTGACATTAAATATAATGGGATGAAAAAAATAAGTTTGGAATAGGCCCAAGGCACCTGAATAGAGTAAAGAAAAATTGTAAGAAAAGAATAGGTAATGTGGTAAATGTAGGAAGTGCTGGGCAGACTGGGAAAAATAAAGTGTAGGATATTTTGGGGGAGGAAGGGATATGGGAATATGTAATGAAAGGATGTAGTAGGACTTAGGAGGTTAGGGTAGAATTGAGAGATTTGTACAGGGAGTGCTTCAGGTCCTCCTGGGTGACATGGGAGGGGAAAGGCAGATGAAAGACATTCGGGAAAGAAGCATTCGGGAGATCAGCATGAGAGAAATAAGATTAATGGAAAATCAAGCCATAGGTGTTGAAATAAAAATAGGTAAAAAATAGTGAATAAATCAGAATGGGAAACAAATACATACAAATAATGTATTAGCTGGAGTTTATGAAAGTGGTAAAATAAGATTAGATTAAGAAAGCAAGTAATGAAGGAAGATGTGTGGGAATAAGTTTTTAAATAAATTTTAGTAAGCATGAAGTTGATGCATGAACACCTCAACTGTGTTTGCGAGAGGATAATTTAGGAATAAACCTCTTTTCTTCTTTTATAGAGAGATGTTTTCTTCGTGACGTGTGAGGCACACTGTCATTTCTGTTGAGATCTTGCAATGGTGTATCATGACTCTACAAGATTTAATTTCAATTATCATTGATTCACTCGGCTTGACGTTTTTGGATGTTCAGTTCTCAGTTCCATTATGAAATGTGTGGACAGTCATTACTTGGTACAATTTCAATCTTTGTTTCATGTTTTTCTGCTTTTTGTTAGCAGGTTTTATTTGGCGTTTCCACACCATTAATTGATTTCTTCGGTTACATAGCACGACGAAAAGATAAACTCATATCTCCATGATTAGGCAATTACAAACCTATTCTTGCAGCTTAAGAAACTATACATTGAAATGATAATCGTCCATTTCAATATGATAAGAAAAGTTCTAATATTCTAAAACCCCAACCTCTCCTTTAAAAATAAAATTAATATTTACAAAACAAGAATGAAACCTGTACAGATCTAAGAAATGCAACATTGAGCTCAGTACGCCCTCCAAAGTTAGCTTCAAATCTTTCAAGAAGTTTCTAATTTCTGAGATCAGCAACCTATTCATCGTGGTTTGAAATTATATATTCTCCGTCAAGATTTAAATATATTAACAGTAGCAGATATAAATCATAAACCTCAAACTTCATCAGAGACTAGAAAGTCACCCAAATCATTCGGCAATGAACATTAAAGATAACATAATCGATGCAGAGAGACCAATTAGATTTAAGCAACCAGATGTTGTAGATTTTATCGTATATCGTAAGTTATATCGTAATAAGGGTCATTTCTGGATGACTTCTTGACCCATTTTTCAAAGTGCGTTGTACATTTTGCCAAATATTCTGTACAGGAAAAAAAACCGTTAAATATGGCCGATTACAGAAAATGTTACAATAATCGGTATACAAGGGTCATCCTGTTACAAGTCATGACTAAGTGGATTGAAAAGTAACATACGGAGAATAAGAATTCAGTAACTAAGACAGTTTATAATGATTACGGCCCATATTAAAACAATGACTTTGCGCAGTATAATACCAAAAAAGGTCCCTAAATTCGAACTTGAACGGTACAATTAGCGTATAATCGAATAGCTTTTTGACCACATTTGAAATTCCCTCTGGCTCAGGGACCGCGCGCGCCATGTGGTGCTGAGTGCTTCTTGGCGGCCCTGCTGGGAGGAGCTCATGTTACGCCCTTCCGGCCGCTGCACGGCCCGGGCCGTGGGCGGCGGGTGATCGCCAGTCGATGCAAGGCGACGTGATCGCCCATCGGCAGCGGGCGATCGCAGATGGGCAGTGGGCGGCGGGAGCGCTTCGCAGACCAACGAGCGACGCGGGTATTCCCCAGCGGCGGGGGGCGGCGGGGAGAGAGGGGCACTGGGGTGGGGGTGGCGGGGACGCACGGCCCCCTCGAGGGCCTCGCCGCGTTTAATTGAATTTCTGACGAGGCCGGGGAGCGCGCGCTGCCGCCGCCGCCGCCACCGCCGCCAGTTAACTGCTCGGGAAATTACGCGCCAATCCTCCACCGCAGGTAGCCGCCGGACGCCGCCACCGGTTCCCCGCTACCCTTTCCAAGCTTACTTTGGCCCCGTCCTGTGCTGTCTTGTCTTATCCCGTTGTGACCCGTCCTGCTCTTTCTCGTCCTGTCCAGCCCTACAATATCCTGCCCTGTCCCGTCCTCCACGTCCTGTGACCTCCTGTCCTGTCTGTCCCACCCTGACGTGTTCCGACCTTTTCTGTCCTGTCCTGCCCTATCCCGTCCTTCCCGTCCTGCCTCGTTCTGTCCCGTACTGTCCTATTCCATGCTGCCCCTCCTGCCCTCCCCGGTCCCGTCCTGTCCCTACCCTACCCTACCCTACCCTACCGTACCCGACCCGACCCCACCCAACCCGACCCGACCCGACCCGTCCCGTCCCGTCCCGTCCCGTCCCGTCCCGTCCCGTCCCGTCCTGTCCCGTCCCGTCCCGTTCTGTCCTGCCCGGCTGTCCTCACCCCTTCTACACTGTCCCGTCCTCTCCCGCCCTATTACGACCTGGTCCGCTCTGTTTTCTGTTGCTATGTTCTGCCCTACAACACACTCTCCCGACCGTCCTTGCCCTGGCCTTCACCGCCTTGCTCCTTTTTCTCTCCTACCCGACCTCGTCATTCCCGACATTGCCGCATTCCGCCCCGTTCCCCCTCCATCCTAATCCTCCTCATTCTTCTACATTCCACCCCGTCAGTCTCCGTCTTAACGCGCCTCGTCCCACTTTATTCTAACTCGTTTCATTCTTCTACATCAGACCTGCACAATGCCTGCTCCCGCGGGCATTCTGCACTTGAGAGCCGATCGTCTGCCCGTGGCAGCGCCGAGAGTGCAAGTAGTGGGGAGTAGGAAGCTTTGCGGGGAGGGGAGAAGTCTGACGTAGCACGACGCGGCGCGTAGATTGAATGCCTGGGCGTCTAATAATGATCCATGCTTAAAAATTAAATGCCCATTTGTTTAAATGGATTATGTCTAGTATTTCGAGTTACCAGGGTCATAATTCACTGTTTACGTTCTGTGCACTACTGTATATCCACCTTTGTATCCACCACAGTATGTATTTTCATTTTCTAATTTTTTATTCACAATTATTTATTTATTATTTACGTCAAAAACAGCTAAAAACTGTGTGTGACGAGCTATGGGGAGAAGTGAATTTTGTGCACGTTTTCATAATTCTGTAATCTCTATCCTAAACCATATTCTAGTCGAATTTTGAATACAGAAAAGAGAGGATTTTTTCGAGTTTTGTTGACAAAATATTCGCTCCTACATAATAAAATATATTTTCGAAGGTAAATAAGCTATAAATTCCTGCCATGAACCCTCATGTTCTTCGTGAAAGAATAATACTTTTTGCCGCGATAATATGGAAAACGATAATTTGAATAACTATATTTCCCACTGAAATTCAGAAGACGTGCACAAATAATGAAGTTACATTTATGTCCAGAAGCAAAACAAGGGACCATCTCAGCATTTGCTCAAGGATCAGGGAAACTGGACGAAAAATCTGATCGAGATGGGAAGAATTTAATGGGAATTTTTAAAGAAAATAACATGCTCATTGAGACTCTTAAGCTTTATTTTAAAGCAATAGCTTTAAAATATATGCCTATATATAAGATAAATATATTATTTAAATCTAACACAAAATTGTAATTTAATAATTGATTGTTCACTTGCAATGTTATAATCTCCAAATCATGGAAAAATGAACAAAATCATGAGAGCAATCTCTCACATCAAGTTTGACATAAAAATAGAATATGTGGCAATTCCAAGAAGGGTAATGTTTAATACCACATTTGTGACCATTTTTCCCCTTTATGAAACTGAATAAAAGAGATCAACGAGCAAACTTCTGTGACGATATGTTACGGACAATCATAAGATAATCATGGGTATTGGTTAAATAGAATACAAAGGGCTTTATATTTTTATACCATCTCGTAAACGACTCTACACTCTTGCAGAAATTAGAACAGAAAATAATTATGATTTTTTTAAGAACAGTATGTTTTTGCTTTGAGAGAACCGTCTTATTCAATTAAACATAGTTAACATAAAATAGTTTATTGCTGTCATCGAACAAAAACAATTCAGTATCAAAATTTTGTGTTTAGCACAACACTAACTTTGTGATTACATCGTAGCAAAGCGAATTACATTATAAGCAATTATAATACTTGGTGTCGAAATCTAATATGTATAATTCGTTGTAGTTTCATATTTCGCCCTGTCATATACCGAGAACAAACATTTGCAATATAATACAAAAGACAATATTACTTGAACTGTATATTACCGTCATGTTCTTGCCGATTGCTCTTTAAATTTACGCGCTATCTTTCGAATTGCGCATTCTGATTGGTGATCCCCACTCCTAGACTGGGTCTCATCCCCACCCTTCATCGATTTTCTCATTTGCATCTGAGTTGCCCGCACGCAGCTCCTGAGGTCAGTGAAAGTGCAAAATGCTGTGCAGGTCTGTTCTACATCGTACTATGCCTCGCGGCATTTGGTTGTGTCCCGTCCCGCCCAGTCTTGCTCCATCCCTCCCCTGGACCGCACTACATGTTTGCACCCTCCCAGACCTTCGACTTTTCCGAATTACCCTTTCTTCGATGCCTCTTATTGTCCCTCCCCGATCCTTAACTACCCGACCCTTTCTTTACTTCCTGTCCCTTTTTCATCTCTCTCCGATCCTGTCCAAGTCTTTCCAGTCTTCTCGGTCCATCCGCGACCCTCTCTGCCCCTCTGCGACCTTCTCTGTCCCTCTGCGACCTTCTCAACACTTACTTGTTCGGCTTTGAAATGAGCTTGCGAAGAACATCAGTGAATCAGCTCGAGACCCGGAAAAGTAACACGGCAGTCGCACCTTGAGAAACAGTCTCTTGTAAGGAAGTTGATCTTCTAGAATAGGCACATCAAACCGCGCATACATGGGCTACTGCCCGCGCCCGCCTGGGGAGCCCGGCGCTCCTATGGGCACGGGCAACTTCCCTTGACTCCGCACTCATTTCTCTTAAAATGCAGAAAGGGGTGTACAGGCGCAAGCTGAAGCGACGTGAGATGGTGAATAGTGACTTCATACAAAAAATTTTTGCTAGATTTTTCTATAAAATAACCAAGAATTGTATTATGTTTATATTCTTCACTAATTATTACCACGTGATATTTATGTTCTTACTAATTTTCCCTTATATAAACATATTTGCTTAGTGACAGGAATATGTTTGAATGACTAATTGTTTCATTGTTTTCGTTTTGTGTTGCGTTATTAAATCATTTAGTTATTTATTGTATTTATCAATAATGTGAAATAAATTAACAAGCTTCTGTAAGTTAACAATTCTCGCTTACTGACGGACAGCGCTTTTAAGAAACAAGAACATTTGTTAAACCTTCTAACCTGAACGTAGAAAGTTCATACTTTTATATCATTCTTAAGTAAACAGAATTCTTTTGATTAATTTTTTTAATGTTCCTCTCAATTGAGAATTTAAAATTGGATTGATGAATTATTTCATTTCAATGGATCAGTTTTTTGCCTCTAAAAGAAAATGGAAATTATTTTAGCTAAATTTGTACCAATAACTGCAGAGGGACAGACCAGGTATCGAGTGACGTACCACCACTCCGGAGGAATTTGTGCAACCCTTACTTTTAAACACGCGCCAATTTCTCAGGACGAAGTACCCGCGAGCTCTAATAAGCTTGTTACTTTCCACTCGACCTTGACAGTCTTGGTTTAGAAGCTCCAATGGAGGTCAAAGACCAGTTGTTCAGTATTCTTAAATTAGTAGTTTGGTATCTACTAGTGTAGAAATGTATGGTAATCCATGTGAAATTGACAAACATGCGGTATTTGAACTTAAGAGTCTGAAAAGTGCTACCAAATCGCGCAATCTTCACAATAAATTCGTTAATCGCAGAATAAACAACAGCTTGGGAATAAACTAGTTTTAAAGTGTCTAGATAGAATAGATAAAATAGTTTTAAACGGTCTAGTAATATATATCGGTCGACATAAGGAACAGATTTTTTCTAATAATGTGACGAAAATTTTCTTCCAATTTAGACTAAACATATGTTTATTAATGTAAAGTTTACTTTTTTCACGTACATAATGGAACGACGTTCTTTGAAGATTCCTCTTCATAAACATTCCTCGTCATAAGCATTCCTATTTTGACTGCTTAGTCGACTAAAATCACATCAACTTAAATGATTGTACGTTTTTAGAATGGACTAATTTATTAATTTGTCGATTTTTACATTTTTAAATTTTCCATTACTTTAAACTCATCTGATTAATATTTATTTGTTCATTATTATTAATTAGGATTAGTTATCAGTTTAAAAATTAAAAACTAATTACCGTATTTTAATATAGTACACATTTACCAATTTGGTGAATGATTCATGAATGTAGTACTAAGCAACGCATCAGAAATCATTTCGTATTTAATCCCGATTGAAATCAAAGTCGAAATTATCACAAATATTTTTGTATATTATAATTCAAAATATATTAATATTAAAACATTAAACATTTTAATAGAATAATTCTTCTGAAACAATAATTTGCGTTTATAAGTGTGTCAATTTCGCCTATTTAATCAGTCTGGTTAAAGATCTCCCATTAACGTTAAGCAAATCCGAATTAAATATTTACCTCACTCCATCTCTTATTAATATTCCAAGTTTATTTTGCTAATGCATTTACTAAATCTTCCTAAGTTTTTTCAATAATGTAATTTCATCGCCAAATGATGGTCAAATATTCTAACACTCCCAAATTTTTACTTTCACGCTACCGCTACCACTAACGCGTAAACTCTTATTTACTTAATCTTTAGGACCGTGTCAACGAAAAAGTGGATAAAACCAGATGCTAAATTTAGCCAGAATCCAAGTTTTGTGGGTCCTTGACGTGGGAAAAATCGATTGACGGCAAAATGTGTGCCCGTCTGTCTGTGGGTCTGTTAGTTTGAATGCAGATGGAAACGAAATGTTTGTTCTTCGATAAGAAAAGACAATTTCGGGAAATTTCCGTAGATGTGAAAAAGTCTAGAGCATTTAGGTTTAAATGTTCAGACAAAGAGTAATACGTAATTCGTATTAAAATGAGCATATTTGGAGAATATTGGAATACTATAATGTAATGAATAATTACTGTTATACATTTTTACTTTCCCGTATACGTACGTATACACGGGGTGATATTCGTAGTATAGGGAAAGTTATGTAATGCTGCGCGAAAAAATGGCCAATTTTCGGCGGAAAAAAATTAATTGCCGGGCCGTGAAAACGAAAAAGTGGATAAAACCAGTTGCTAAATTAAGAAAAAAATCCCCTATTACGTGGTGTAGCCAGAAACCCTAATTTCTAGGTCCTTGATACCGAAAAACCAATTGAAAGAAAAACGTCCGTCTGTCCGTGTGTCCGTCTGTGAACACTGCTAGCGCCTAAACCATACGTACGATTTCTTTTAAACTGGATATTCCCCGGTCGATCTGATTCTAGTCGAAGCTTTGAGATTTTGAAAAATATTCTTCTAACGTTTGAGGTACTTTATATGAAGCTCCCCCCTCGACATTTTCAAAATTTTCTCAAAAAAGGCTCCAAATTTTTTCTTTAAATTTCTTGTATGAATAGAGTAAAATACACTTTTTAACACGGTATTGGTCCGATTTTCACGTACAGCTCTGAATTTTCGAAAATTGTGAAAGTTTGACTTTTTTCGGCGTCTTTCTCCAACTACAAAATTGAAGATAGAGATTTTTTCTCCAAATAAAATTTGTTCTGCATATTGAGTTCTTTCATAAAGGTCATGCAAATGTCTTTCAAAAGTTTAGTAGTTTTCGTGCAATATTGCGTGCAATATGTGCAATTTTAAAAAATTACAAAAACAAGATTTTCTCAAAAACGGCTCCAAATTTTTTCTTTAAACTTTTGGTATGGCTGGTGGTAAATGTACTCGATCAATGACATAAAAGCCATTTTGGTCTATCGGTTGTTTTTTTTCAAAAATTACAAAAATGTAAATTTTTTCACATGTTTCTTACGTCTACTATTTCACTCATGTCTGTCCGCGTCGTTAGTAGCCAGCCAATGCTAAGCAAGGATATATTCAAATGAAACCAAACCCAGATGTTTATCGCCATCAGCTTGTTTACCTTTTTTATCGCTGTAAAACCTTTATTTACCTTTTTAAGATAACGATAGCAATTGTTTCACCTCCAAAATAGCTTGTGTGTATCAATATAATTTTAAAATGTGTCGTTTTTTTATGTTTAAAACTCTAAAATAGAATATATTATTAAAAATTCAGTGCCGAAAAACAGCGAAGCGTGTGGGGAAAAAAAAGCGTGTGGGAAGCATTTTCAAGAATTTTGTGAAGAAAGAAAATACAAACGGACAGCACAAACTACACATGAGGAATTTACTCATAATTTAGGTAATGAATATATGAAGATTAGATGGTGAGGAGTACACAGAATATGCTATCAAAACAATGTGGAACGTTACATCAAAAATTGTTCCTGAAAATACTTTAATGAGTGCACACGTGTGTTCAATCCATTCCAAATCGACGAATTCCGCTGCTAATTCACCTTGTACATCTTCCATTTCAAATACTTCCACGGAAGACCAAGACTTGGAAAACAACGTCCTACAACTTTAATGATTGTGCTTGTAATAAATGTTCTTTTAAGTAGCCTTGTTATTATAGTTTTTCGAAAGTTTTATTACCATAAATTTGAAACATATTTGAAATCATTTTCTGCATTAAACTGTTATTCAAATGTTACTGATGATAAGTTATTCCAGGAGGCAGTGATAAGTCGGAGCTGAATGAAAGGTTTTTATTTTTCGGTTGTAATTTTGAGTAATATTTCCCTTTTTCGTAATTCTTGTGATTTAAATTATCCTTTTAAATCATGTAATGTGTTTATTCGTGAAATAGTCACACTAAATATCACTCGAAGTGCTGTGCTAGCCGGTAAATTCACGACTCGCTACGCGAGTCGTGAATTTACCGGCTAGCACAGCACTTCTCGTGATATTACTTATGATAATATTTATATCAGCGGCGATTTTTTCACATTATTATATTTACGAGTGCATGTGCTTAAAATAATGTCAAGTAAAGTTTCTCGAAAACAACCGTTTTCTGTGAAAAGTAGCTCAAAATTTCGCATTTTCAGAAACGCCCAAACGCCATTTTCTCATATATGTCTGCAAATTTTTTCTTCAAACTTTTGTAACGGATAGTGCTAATTACACTCTTTAATATAGCGTAAAGTTTATTTTGAGGGTTTTTTTTTCAAAAATTACATAATTGTATTTTTTTGAAAGATTTCTCACATCTTTAATATGGACATTACCAGCAATTTGTAAACATGATTATATTTGTGAGTGTAAGTGCTTCAAATAACTTCAAATAAAGTATTTTGAAAACTCAAAAATTGTCTGTGAAAATGAGCTTCAAATTTCGCATTTTTAGTAGCGCTAAAACGCCGTTTTGTCTTAATCGGCCCATAATTTTTAAAAGAAAATTGCCATTTATGACTAGGTTTTTGTGTTCTTTAATATTCTCAAATTAATATTCCGTTCTACCAATAGGAAACCGAAAAATTAAGAATATGACAAAAAAATGTACTTTTGGCGGTGATAGATGACAGCTGGCAAGAAAGGGTTTGTTGTAATTCCGAATAGCTTGCGAAGACCCAAGGAAATAGAAAACTAATTCGGGAAAGTCTGTGCCTTTCTGTAGCACCACTAGTTACTTTCCCGTATACGTACATATACACGGAGTGATATACGTATTATAGGGAAAGTTATGTAATGCTGCGCGAAAAAATGGCCAAATTTCGGCGGAAAAAAATTAATTGCCGGGCCGTGAAAACGAAAAATTGGATTAAACCAGTTGCTTAATTAAGAAAAAAATCCCGTAACACGTGATGTAGCCAGAAGCTCTATTTTGTGGGTCCTTGATACCGAAAAAACCAAATGAAAGGAAAACGTCCGTCTGTCTGTCGGTCTGTGAACACTGCTAGCGCCTAAACCATACTTATGATTTCTTCCAAAATGGATATTTCCCGGTCGATCTTGTTCTAATTTTATCTACACTGGTGTTCGTGGAAATTGCAACTGCAAGAAAGAGACATACTATTACTAAGAAATTTATTCCATAAGTTAGGAATATCACAATATAAAAGTGATTAGAATTACAGTACTGTATCTGCATTTTGACCTTGAGTGTTTAGTACAATATGAATCTGCTTCGCACTGCCATCAGAGTCTCTAGACGTCGTGGAATGGACTCAAAGAGAACCTGGACATAGTACTGAGGAACACATTCCCACGCAGTTTCTATGCCTGACCACAAAGCATCGACAGTGGCTGCTTGTATGAGAGCATGGGTCGGAACTGCAGAGAATGGGATGGAGAACCGGAACGAACAAGTTGCCGATCGATCGCATCCCAGACATGTTCGATGGGCGACAGGACAGGCGAACGTGCAGGCCAGGGAAGTAGAGGTACCCGTCGTTCTTCGCAGAAAGCTTGCTCATTCCTCTCCACAGGCGGTCTGGCATTGTCCTGCTGAAATATGGCATGTGGAGCTGCTTGCACGACGGGCGTACCTCGTCCCGGTCTCTAGAACCGTCCTAATGTAGCGGTTGCTGTTCAGATTGCCCTCAATACATATGAGGCGAGACATACTGTAGCCAATAGCGCCCCAAACCATCACACATGGTGTTTATCTGCAATGGCGCGGAACAATGCAGATTGCGGTCACTACGGCAGCGTCGAACACGTACGCGACAAAGCTGTAGCACAAATTGAAACGGGACTCGTCCGAAAACACTACTTTTTGCCACTCAGCACACCAGTAAAAACGTTGATGTGCTTATTGCTGTCTGGGGCATTGGTTTCAGGTCAACGGAATCCGACAGAGTGGTATGCTTGTCAACAGTCCAGTCCTAAGCAGACGGCGCCAAACTATCGACGCAGGCATAACTACACCCATTGCACTGTTCCTAAGTCGAGCCATAACCGTGGACGACGCCGTTCTGTTGGTTACGGCTACGCGGACAAGATGGTGGTTATCTCACGCTGTGGTCACATTGTGTAGTACAGTACCCGCTCGTCGCTGTGTACGACCACCCCCCTCTATCCACTGTTTCACACACGCCTCACTGTCGTAGCAGCGCGCCGCGTTCGAGCCGCAATGATTCGAAACGACAAACCAGCTTACCGTAGACCGATCATTCTGCCCCCTTCGAAATCGCTCAGATGCTGATACTGTACCCTTTGGCGTCAAAGAGGCATACCAGTACTTGCTTGCATGTTTCCACGTCGTTTGAGGGCTCCAAGCGACTCAGTGTGGCGTAACTGTGATCTGACCTGTCACATAAGGGGTGCTTCTAGGCCAACGTCCACACTACCTCTATACAAATTTAATCACTTCTTATGAATACACTGTTCTACACACCCACCGATTTTTCAATAATTCTGACCATTCCTTCTGGGTGTTGCGATTTTCACAAATACCAGTGGATATTTGTTTGTCAACGCTATAAGTGTTACCGCGTTGTAAAATGTACATGCCAACCATCCATATACTGGCAACTGCGCGCTGAAGCTTAATCCACTTCTGTTGCCGCCGCCACCGCGCCGCTGCCTCCGTCGCTGGTGGATAGTATAATTTATTAACTTTTAATTATTCTAAGTTCTTGCACACTGGCTAAAAAACTCATCGGATATGTTGGTGAATACATTGCATAGCTTAAACAATGAATTCAATGCCAGAAATATATTTTCATTTAATGTTTTGAATAAAAAATCTACTTCTTGAAACTATTTAATTTTCGCCACCGTTCTATTCACTATTTAATTTTCGTTATTTGATTTCAAATGAGGTTTACAAAAAATGATGACTGAGATGTATTAATTCGGATAGGAATTGTGATATATATAATATTACATAACTATTAATAAAGGCGAGAAAGTAAGTGCTATTTTAGCACCAATAGTTTTATGTTTGTTAACGTGTCACATGTCAGTTTACATCCATATAATTTTAGTGAAATAAAGTTTGATTTCTCATCTTTACTGACTGAAATGAAATATTTAAAACTCTTTCAATTGTCTTACTAACTATTCAGTTCTAAAAGCAAGCTTTACATTGAATAACAAATCAATTTCTTTTATACAATTAATGTTTAAAACATTATATATATTAGAAAGAATGTAGGTTATGAATACCTTCAGTATTTGAATGCCTTAATTTTATCTGGAAGTGTCATCATAGTGACTAATAAAACTAGTGAGCTACAAAATGATGAGTTTTTGTACTCATAAGTAGAGCCATGTGAACCAAGAAGAAGATTGAATTTAAAAATGGTAAATGAAAACATACTTTCCTTTTCTTTCTTCTTACAAATTTACCGAAATTCGTATTACACTAAAACAACAGAAATATTCTCCCAAATACAAAAAAGTCGTTCTTTTTAAAGCCTTCGAAAATCAACATCCATTCAATATAAACTTTCGGAAATTCAGAAATACTTCCACAAGAGGTTTCCAATACAATCTCATTTCTTTCGCTCGTATTCATTCGTTCCTTCACTGTCCAATAAAAAACAATGCCAGCAGTGCCATCCAACTGACAAAAACCAGAACCAGAGTGTATTTTGTTTCCACCGTGAGTATTGCGAAGGGAGTGCATTAATTGAATTTTTGACTGAGTCGAGAAGGGAGTTGCGGCACCTGCAGATATTACACACTTAAGTGAACTCTCCCCTCTGCTCGCCGCGGACTCTCCGGCGCTTCGAAAAATACTGCAGGCATTAATTAAAGGGGCTGCTTGAACTGGCCACTGCGGAGTTGAGCCCCAACCGGAATGTTGTTCAAGATAATGAAGTAGTACTTAGGGAAATCAAATTTAAAATTGATTTAAATATTTGGGTAACACTTTTTTATTTTTTAATCCAGAATGAGTAATGCGAAGGGGTATATAAAATGAGTGAAAGGTAAATTGAATTGCTTGAAGTAAATCAAAGATGAATTTTACCAGAATATTTCTTGGGTATGAAAATGAAATATGTGCAAAGTATGTGAATGGGTACATGTGAACTCAAAGAAAATAAAAATCACGTAATGCATGGAAAACTGTTATTTAATAGAATTATATAATTATGGGAAATTGTAATCCTATGGGTCATCCTTCTAGATCGTCTTTAATTATGAGTGTACGTGAACCCCTGCAAATGTTGTATTCATGACGAACTATATTATGTGCCAAAATTAAAGATTTTGTACTTACATTTCACATTAAAGAAAACACGTTGTGTATTGACTTTATGAAGTGAATTTAAAGATATTGAAGCATTAATATGCTCTGCCTCATTTCTGATGAAATTGAGATATGTGTGCTTCGATGCCCCATAGATGTATTTAGATGTTGGGTTTTATCTTAAATATTTGCCGCAAATTGGCAATGTAATTCCAAAATTAATGTTCTTTATCCCAATGTGTAGAATGCAATGTCTAAACATTTACTTTCATTTTTCTCGAAACATACATATTAGTACAGTGTCATAGCATGTTATTGCCCGAGGTCTTCAACTGCTAATTCTCCTAACAAATAAAACTTTTTACAAAGTTACAAGCGTTTTAAATACATTTCCATCACAATAAAATTATTGAATAAGAAAGGAATACAGAATCGTGCGACACAAGCAACTACCATTGGTGACTTGCTGCGACAATTTCAATAACGATTAAATAGTAGAATAAGGAAGGCAAAAATTGGAATTAAATCAATATTACTATTAATTTCTCATTTTGTATGTTGTACATAAGAATATATTTATAGAAGAATCGTTGGTTAAAAATTTGACCTGACCCACAATTCTCACAAAATAATATTCTGACAGTTCTAGGATGTAACTTCAGTGGTTTATGTAAGTTTACCAGGTTTCACTTACATACCTCATCTTTTTTTGAGTTCAAATAGAAATATTTTGAAATATTTGAAATGGAAATATTAAATATATAGCTGCTGTTTTTATGAACAAAACCTCATCAGATCGCTTACCAGTGGCAATAATGTCAGTGAGAGTCGTTCTGTGCAAACAGCAAATTTGATTTTTCAAATCATTCTGGGTCATACAAATTGGTGGCACATTTTCTTCAGATATTAGTGATTTGGTCAATTGTAGGTGGATTGTTTTGGCTAAAAAACAGTCTTATTTAACTCAGATCCGTTTATGACATCAAGACGCAATACATTTTCTCAAATTGTCCACAACTACGCCAACAGTCCCATCATTCATACTTCAGTCTTCAATTATGTATTTTTTTGTAACTGCGAAATAAAATTAAAATATATAACATATGACATTTGAAAATTTATGTTTCGGTAAAGATATGCCCCGGCGAAGAAAAATAGTTCTATGCTTGTGTCAACCCGTGCTTGAGGAAGATCAACAACATGAACAACAACAACAACAACAAAAGTGTTATTACAGCCACAAAGAACAAACTCAATATCGGACGCGCCCTAGCACTGTAGTAGTTACCGTAATCTGGCGATCAAAACTCTAATTTACGTCTAATGTTACAAAACACTAACTAGTGGAGCCACAACAGCACATGCTTTCTCGCGTTATGTGTAACGTTTTCAATTTTCGAAAAGTCAGTCAAACGAAAATGACACCAGCACCAGTTTTAAGCGTCCTTTGCTCTATTCGACGAAAACATTTAAATTAAAATTTTGGAGCATTTTTTGAGAAAATATTGTTTTCAAAATACCTTTCATTTTATGCATAATTACGGGAAAACTATTCACACTTTGAATGACTTTATTCAAAGATCCAGTTTTGAAGAACAAATTTAAGTAAAAAAGGATACTGTAGTTGTTGGAGGACGCCGAAAAATTTAACTTTTACAATTTTTGAAAAGTCGCAGGCTTTAACAAAAAACGGACATGCGCCATTTTTCTAAGCGTACTTTGGAATTTTCGAAATAAAATCTGGAACTATTTTTTTGAAAACTTTAAAATGTTGGGTCTATATATAAAGTGCTCCAAAAATCAAATTTTCCATTCGAATTCAAGGGGTCGTAAATATCAGCGATATCGATCGAGGAATATGAATTTTGATGAAAATCCTACCTGTGGTTTAGCGGCTGGCGATGTTCACAGACCGACTGACGTTTTGGCGGAAATAGATTTCTCGATATCAAATCAAAAAACTGAATTCAGAATACATAAAGTGTTAGAGGAAGTATTTACTACTCTTAGGAACAAGAATTATCGACATTTTTGATACCAAGACCCATTTTTCTGGAAAAAAAATCGGCGTTTTCCACTGCAACATTACAATACTTTCTCTATACTACGTAAGTAGCAGACAAGGAAGTATAAATCCGTTTCATTATTTATCGGTCGCACGTCGTATGATATAAAAATTGTCTCTACACGTAATCTTACCACATGTGCATCGTTTCCAAACTCCTCTGACGGCCGCCAGGAGCGCTAGTCGCAACCTCTACAATTAAACCTGAGCGAAATAAAACGGAAGAACGTTCCGCCGCCAGGCAGCGCTCCGCGCGGCGGCGGCCGGAGGTAATGGAGGGAGCGCGAGGGAGAAAAGTAGCAAAATCGGAGTACATTCTCCGGTTGCGTTCCCTTTAATTGCCTCCGTGCTTTCGGCTCCGGTCGTTCGTGCCTTCGCCCGATTATCCGCTCCAAAGCGGATCCCGCCGGATTAAGCGTGTGATACTCAATCGAGAACAATCGAACTCGCTGGAGAGCCCAAAACGCGCGCCGAAGCCGCTCTTCGGAGATTAGAAGGCCCGGGAGGGCGGAAGGGAAGCCGGGACGGGACGGGGTGGGGATTCAATCGAACGCCGCTGGCCCTACCCCCGGCCAGCCCGCTGTTTTACCTCCTTGGCCTGGCTTGTTACCGCTTACCGGCAGTCTTTCCACCTAAATCGCTGTTTTCACGAGGACAGCTACCCGCTGTGATGGTTCAGTGATATTATTACCATTGCCACAGCAGCGTTACTGGCTGGGAAGGCCTGGGGTTTACGTCAACGCGGTGGTGGATTTTCGTCACTAGGACAAATCAAGCGGCAGGCTGTTCTTATCGATAGCTTTCCGTTCTTTCTCCGATCAATACTAGGCGTATACCAGGGTTCTTAACAAACGGGCCACTAACTTTCCTCGATGTTTCAGTGGGAGAGGACCAAAGCCACCAAGTTATATTTTGCACTACAATTACGAGATAAGTGACACATAGAATTTTTCACGCCTGGAAACTGTAAATAGCATCTACGATATTTTTGTCACAAAGAATATGAACGGTATTCTTAACCAAGTCATAGGTATTCAAAAATGAATTCAGTTTTAGCAGGTCCCGGTCGGATTTCGTGAGTTTACTATCCTTTTGTCTATCAAAATCGTAGAAAACGATGCATATTGATAATTCCGTAGTGAATTTAATTCTTCTACATGTGTAATTGTTGAAAACAATCGAAATATGTTTAAGAAATTTCTGTGTATGGTTCTTGCTTCAAAAATACACACCTCTGGGAAATGAAGATTTGGTATCATTGCCAATAGCTCTTGTTGGAACATGCAGAATAGCGATATGTTTGTTTTCAGTTGCATCATAGTATTGAGAGAAATGATCGCGTGGGAAGTGTCTTAAATGTGCTTATTTTTTGTTTGTTCAAGATGGTTAGGTGTTACTTTAATTCAGAAGAAGGCATACGTCGTAACTGCACGAATAGCACAATTCTCTTGTAAAATCTAGGGAAAGTTGATTCTGAAATCACAAAAACGATAACTTAAACCTCTTATAAAGAACTGTATTTTGAGTATAGGAATGGAGATCGTAAGCATCTTTTTTGAGTCTCAGTACAAGGGCTAATGCCGTTGGAATGTTTTAAAATATCAAAACGCAAAAATCTTTTTGAATTGCTCAGAAAGTACATGATAAATAATTGTTTTTGAATTGCAACTAGAGTGCTAAGCAGTCAATAATCGTATAATGTGTATTAATCCACACATACTTGTATTATTTATATTTACATCTTCTAAAACACCAAACTTTCCCTTCGATAAAATTCTTCTCAGGAAGAAAATTGTTTCCAGTTACTCTCAAACGAAGCATTTGTCTCAAGAATTGTTCAGAATTACTCCGAAATCTCCGGAGAATCTAAGAATTGCATTAAGCAATCATTGGCTCGTAAATCCAGTTCGTCGGAAATTGGATTCCGCACGCCCGACATTTAATAAATACGAAAACGGTTGATTTATGAGTATTGAATTATAATTCCCACGCAGCAGCGAACACTTTCATTTCGAATGCGAATATTTAAATACTTTACGTGTCAAGCAGAAAATATATGGACGCGCGGCCTCGAAACAGGAGCATGTAGAACAAGAGGCGCTGCATGCAGGTGCCGCAGAGCACCAGTTCTGCCTTGGTCGCACCGAAAGGAGAGGGAGACGGCTTGCATCAACTTGTCGATTAGCAACTCTCGAGAGTAGGCCTCTCTCTGACCAATTTCTACACGGATTTTTAGTATCTACTTTAGACGAGCGATTTTCATTGCTATATAATATAAAAATATTAAATATATAATATAAAAACATTAAAAGGTGTAATAAAAATGATAAATATTAAAAATTATTAATTCAATTGTTACGAAATGAAAAAAATTCTAGTTACATGAACTTGTTGAAAAGAGACAGTTGAGAAATGTATTACTCGTTCATTATACATTTGCAGATGGCAGAATTAAGGAACTGCTGTTGTTTTGAAAGTGAGGGCCCGAACACACATCCGAGAACAGGCACGAATAGTGCCAATGACTAACAGCATCTGATCAATGTCAGAGACAGTCCGGGGATAAGTGCTTCTTTTGTTTATGTAGTTTCTGTGAATTCTGCGGAAAAATCAAATCCACTTCGGTATGTGAGAGTGCGTTCTGACAGTAAATTAATCATAATTGACGTACACTATTGCCGCGAGGAAAAGAAAAGTGGTTATTAATTCGATTAGAAAGGTCTAAGGACAAATCTGCAATACAATACATTTTGTCATCGACAATACACACTGTTCATAAAAGTCACGGAAATATTTTTATTTCTCCTCGGCACTATCTTCGGCACAATAGTAAAGTTCTTGTCTGCTTCTAATGTGCCGTTTTCTGCAATGATCGGCCTGTATCCCGCTCACCGCCCTCTATATCATATCTAATCCATCAGTATCTACTGTAGACTTGCGATTTTCATTCAGTAGGCGGTGACCTCATGTAAACAGATTGCAACGCTCCCTCTGCAAATGTATAGTGGACGTGTAATAGCATTGGTTACCATCGACGCAAGTTTGTGAGAAGGAGAATGGTTCGAGTTCGCTAGAGAATGGACGATTGAATGTAGGCCGAAAATATTAACGTGTCATTCTGGTTTTAAAACCCAATTAGTAGAACCTTCAGGATATTGGAAGTTTGGCGAAAACTTGGGGAGGGTGCTTCAGCAAATTAATTGGTGGTTTTCATGTTAGAAACAAGATATCCAGGGAAGTAGAGAAAGTAGCATATGCTGATTGATTCTGATTACATGAATTCACGAATGATATATTTGCTTTGTGTTTGAACTTGAGTGTTCTTATCAGGGACTGAATACCGAAATAATAGCGGTAAAGGTATTTATACCGGTTTAGAAATATCTTTACCTTTATACCATTATTCAAAATACCTAAAAAATACCGGTATAAGACGTCAAATACCGGTATTTTTAGAGGTATTTTACCTTTATTCGACGTCTATACCGGTAAAATACCTCTATTTAGAGGTATTTCAGTATAATCATACAGGTTTCGGAGGGAAAACATTCTGATTTTTTACGCTGAGATGGCTCAGAGGAACAATTATGAACTCCGCAGAGTTTCTGACCGGGGGTCCTAGGGTTCGAGTCTCAACGTTGACGTATTTTCGTCACCAGACATTCTACCTAGGTCGAGTTCTGTTGTTGGTTGAGAAAGAATTATTATAATAGTCTGGGGACACGAAGGCGTGTTTGGGGGGGCCGAACGCGCGTATGGGGACACGAACGCGCGTTTGGGGGAGCGAACGTGCGTTTGGGGAGCGAATGCGCGTTTGGAGAGCGAACGCGCTTGTGGGGCCGCGAACCCGCGTGTGGGCCCGCGAACACGCGTGTGGGGCCGCGAACGCGCGTTTGGGGAAACGAACGTGCGTTTGGGCAGCGAACGCGCGTGTGAGGAGCGAGCGTGCGTTTGGGGGAGCGAACGCGCGTGTGGGGCCGCGAATGCGCGTGTGGAGACGCGAAGGCGCGTGTGGGGAGCGAACGCGACACTATTTCCATCGAAAATACCGGTATAACCTTTATGGACGTCCATACCGGTATAGACGTCCCTTAAAGGTATTTTACCGGTATAAAAGAATAAAGATATTTTATACCGGTATTTTTACCGGTATTCAATACCTTTTCGGTCCCTGGTTCTTATTTAAATTACCTCAAGAGACAGGTCAACGGGCAGCGAGATTTGGTGAGTGGCAATTCAGCTGCAGTTGAATTTATGGGTGTTACTATCGATCGCGGGCATTTACGAGTGCATATGCAGTTGCGGGAGCATTGAGTTCACTAAATTCGTAACATAATTTATAACTAAATTTGTTTTCGGTAGCTCAATGGTTAGAGGTGCTGAGCGTAAACCAGGGGACCTGACTTTGAGTCCCGGTCGGGGTGACAATTCTTTGAACAAATTTAATTATTAAAATACGGTTGGTAAAAAGATAATAGCTTGGATACATTTACTGTTGCGAAACTTATTTCCGGCTGTAATTGTCTCTCCAACAAGGGCAAAAGGTAGTAACAAAGATTAAAACTCATAAATAAATAAATGAATAAAATAAAGATTTTGTAAATAAACCAATATAAGGTTTTTCAGTTACTAAAACGTAATTTATTTAGGGAAAATGGCATATATTGTCAAAGATCAAACGAGAAGCATGATACAAAATGTGTATGGACTCCTTGGAGTTAAACTATTTCAAAGTAATAATATTAGCGTTTGCACGCTAAAGCTAGGCAGATTTTACAATGTATTTTTTTGCTAACCAGATTACTTCGCTTATGGATGCTAACCAGATTACTTCGCTTAATATATGCACAATTTATGAGATCGTAATCGTGAACGACTTGATGCAATAACCACTGTGAAATGGGTTTTTGGATGATACACGTTTAGCTTTTCTTCTTGTAAAGGAATATCATATTTTTGGTTACAAGATTTTTTGAACCCTGCTCCCTGGCTCGACCAGCATTGGACAAATCCAAAGATAATGTCTAGTTAAGAGATAAACATTTCAAGTATTATTTGACGCCAAGTAAAATTAAACAATTTAACTAGTTCCAAGTCCAGTATATACCATACATTCTCTTTGTTCAAAAACTTCCTATCTTTTGTACGTTGAAAATCACAAAAATTTATTCAAGCTATGTGTATTCTATATAGTTAAAAACACAGAAAAGAAAACCACTAGAAAGAATATTAAATATCATAAGATACAAATTCTGGGAAAGAAAGAATACTTACACCTTGAAAACAATGGTAAAAATAAAATTCAATGTTGATTTGAAATGATAAAAGAACAACCGCAGGCGAAATAAGACTCCTGATCTGTGTTCAGTGCAGTACAGTAAACATTTTATTCACTGTTGCTTTGAGTTTGAACTTGTCATGGAAAGCTATTAATCCTACAATTTTAATCATGTATTCGCTCTCATAAATTAGGCAAAATACCACCCCTGGCCTACATCAAGAATCGCAATACTCCCACGATTATCCCGTTGTCTTCTCTGGATATTGTTATCCAGGTTTCGTGCCATCCGCATCGAACTTCGCTGCACAATAGCCGGGTTCAAGCATTCGCACACACGTCAAAGATGATGCAGCACCCTCGCCCCCTGGGGGTGGGGAGACGCCGCGGCGGGGAAGAACGGCCGCTTCCGGGGCGGGGATCTAGTTGGGGGGGGAGGGGCCAGAACGGACGCCTGCGCGGTGCGGCGAGCAGGACAATATCATCCGGTAATGCTGAGGCCGTTACGTTTCTGTTATCAAGTGACAGTGTTCAGCGGTCCGACTCGCTCTAATGGAATTGGACGAGGCGCGGCTAATGAGCTTGAGAGCAAACCATTGTCCGCAAACAACCGCCTGCTGCTGCTGCCGCGGCTTCTGTGGTGGCGGAGGAGGTTGCGGCGGAGGCGGAGACGGGGGCGAGGCGGGGGCGAGGCGGGGGCGAGGCGGGGGCGAGGCGGGGGCGAGGCGGGGGCGAGGCGGGGGCGAGGCGGGGGCGAGGCGGGGGCGAGGCGGGGACGAGGCTGGGGCGAGGCGGGAGCGAGGCGGTGAGAGGCGGGGGCGAGGCGGGGGTGAGGCGGGGGTGAGATTAGGGCGAGGCGGGACGAGGCGGGGACGCGGCGGGGACGAGGCGGGGACGAGGCGGGGGCGGAGGCGGAGGCGGGGGCGGGGCGGGGGTGGAGGCGGGGGGCGGGGGCGGGGGCGAGGCGGGGGCGGAGGCGGGGGCGGAGGCGGGGGCGGAGGAGGCCCTGCCAAAGTGGCATATCAGTCTTGGGAGCCGTAATGCGCCGGCGCTGATCAGAGGAGGAAAGGAGGAAGGGAGGGAGGAGGCTGAGGAAAGAATCCTTCGGTGAACGCTATTGGGGAAAGCCTTGGCAAAAATAACCACGCGACATATAATAAGAGTCGGACTTCAGAATCCTAGGGGCACATACTACGAAGTAAGTACAGTCGATTCGTGGATTTAGCCAATGTGACTGCTCTTGTGAAATGAATAACATAGGGCTGCGAAAAAAATCTGCGCTTTTGGTTCTGATGGGTGATTTGAATCCATTTGATCTAGTACTTCATAGAGCTGAAATTCATTTTTCTCTAAGACACGGATTTTTTGTAATTTCAAAGAAAAGAACTGGTAAACAAAAACTCAAGTTTCAAGAAACACATAGTGAATTAACGATTTAAATTAGATATACACAATTGAATAAAGAAAAATAATTTTAGATATGTATACAAGAGGTACACATCTTATGCACATTAACAACATGCTTACATTAACAATAATGTTATATTTATACAATGTCAGAGATTCTTCCAACACTTTCTTTTGCTGAAATTTTGCCTCCTTGGTCGTCTTCTGTGCACTTCTATATTTTCACCAACAATGTTCTGTCATCATCACTTCATCCCGTCTGTCCTGATGATATTCCATTTCTTTCAGATCTAGATGAAACTTCTCTCCATGCTCACCACTGAAATCCCCCGGATTATCGGTGTAGTAGTCAAGGTGGTTGTGAAGAAAATGAAGTTTTATGCTCGTGTTACATTCTAAATCCTTCATAGAAATTGTCATTTCATCCATAGTTTTAAAACCTGGATGTTTTTTATTTCGTAAAACATTCACTGAGACAGTTTTTTGAAACCTAACCAGGCCATTTTTTCTTCAATTAGTTTCAAACTGTTCATCTTTCATCAGATTTCTATTTTGAGGCCGCACAAAGATGCCTTCTTTAAGCTTGTCCTCTGAAAGGAAAGGAAATTTTGAACAAAAATACACTCTCGATTCGTATTCATAGCCTTGACAAAATATTTCATTGTAGCAAGCTTGATATAGAGAGATGGCAAAACAATATTTTCACGATTGACCAAATTTCTTCTTACATTTTTATCTCCAGGATTCAAAATATTTCTAATAGACCAATGTCTTACGATCCAGTACAATTTTGAGCCCTGCTATCCCATTTACATAGCAAACAGGGCAACGCAATCCCAACAATATTACAGTAACTTTCAAGTGTTCGCTAACAACCCTTTGTGTTCTTCATAATTCATTTTTTAAGAGTTCTTCCATATTTTGAAGGTTTTCTTTAAGTGAAAAAAATGGGCTACTGGCACTGAGGCACATTGATTTGCATTATGAAGCAGAACTGCTTTGACGCTGCGTTTCGAAGAATCGTCTATAAACAACCTCCATTGATCACTGATATATCTTATTAAAAGTACATCACGAATGTTGTTGCAGTATACAAGCTGACCCACTTTCCTGGAATAGTCAAAGAACTCTTCTTCTCACTTTCGATACCAGAAAAACGTTGTGCCTGGAGCGAGTAAATTTTTCTTTTTCTACCGTAAGCCTAAAACCTGCGCCGATTCCTGTGAGAGGCTAAGATCTCGCACCAAATCATTTAGTTGTTCTTACAGCTGGAGTTTTCTCTCTTCTTTGGGGAAATTAGTTACGTCCATTTCACTATCTCAGTAGTCTGGCTAATTTGTAGATGTTTGGTCATGTAGTGGGTTTGGTATAAGAATGCCACCATTAAGTTGTACGGGTCTAATTGCTGACGCAATTCCCCAATTCGGGTAAACGATTTCTTTCATATTTTTCTTATTATGTGTGTACACTTTCACCATGCAAAACATGCATGCACCATGCACTATGCTTTACTGATTCTTCTGTTCTCTCCACACCTTTGGAACACCAAAAAATACTGCTTACGTTGATACCATTTTCTCAAACTTGCAACACGTGTGTGACAAACACTACTTGGGGCCCAACATTTATCTTCATCCCCTAATGTGCAAGTAAGCGCGATACGCTTTCTTTACAAACGTGGTGATGTTTTCCCTTCGAATTTTTAATGTAAATAAGTCACATGTGTAACAAACGCAGTTCGGGTCTTTTTCACATCTTTAAATGAACTCGCCATTCTTTGAAACATTTTCCCCACCAATTACATGCGTGTTTACAGACTTTGTAACAAACAATTCTTGTTTAATGCCAGAGAACAACTAACTGACTGAAACTGAGGTTAGAGAACGGATCAACTTATCGTCAAACTACAGATTGACTTCTATACAATCGTAAATTTTGCAGAAACTATGGATGTAAAGTAACAGAATCAAAATATCTCATCAGGTTTTAATACCGACTCAGTTTCACCCTGCTTTTAATCAAAAGCAGCGGATCGTTGCATCCCTGTGCTATGTATGACAGAGCGCGTGTGAATTTGAAATACGAAATACCGAAACTTTTCCAAAAACTGTGCCTCATAGACAAAAAAACTAAAATTATATATGTAATTGAGACGAAAAACTAATTCATAATCAGCAAACTGATTCAGGGCAGCAAGTCGTCGCAGCCTTGTGTTACTAACGTACATTCATTTACGAAATATTACACCTTTTAGTCTTATTAAAATAAAAAAATCCGAAGCACAATGGAATAGGAAATGATATTTTGTAAAAAAAAAAAAAGAGAACGAAAGCACTATTGTCACTTAAATGGTCACAAAATATGGTATAATATTAGTTCTTTTCTTCAGCAAAATATATATTTTCTCGGTCGCTGTGGCTTTATTGTGTGCCATTTCGCTCCATAATCGAAGCCCATTTGAAGTTGGGGATCTAGTCGGCCGCCTACTTTACCTAAGCGGAAGTCCAGCGCAGTGCATTGATTATGATACGGCGAAATGGAAAACAAAACTTTACATTACTTTGGAAAACTGTAATGTATTACCATATGAATGAATAAATGTTGTAAGATTTGTGTGTAACTCGTCGTAAAGAAGAACAGCTGAGGGAAAAGTCGGCATGGATCGTTGGTTACCATGAACGCGGGGCTGCTGAGAGAAGAGCTGGGTTGAGTTCAGCAGAGAATGGACTTCTGAGTGTGGATCTCTTGAACACACAGTGTTACAAAACATATTTTTTTCTTTTTTCTTGATGAAAAGGGCATGATTTTGAAGCTGAATTCAGATCTGTGTTTATATTTTTTCTTTCAGGGATAATTTATGAAATATTTTGTTTTTACTTTCTCGCCTTACGAATACTTCGTAAGAAGAGAAAGTTATGAAATCGTGCGGCGGAAAACGGGGAATTTTCGCCAGAAAATCTCTTATAGCAGGGGTCTGATGACAAAAAGTGGATAAAACCTGTTGCTAAATTTAAAAAAAATCCTCTATCTCGTGGTGTAGTCAAAATCCATAATTTGTTGCTTCTTCATACTTCAAAATCGATTGACGGCAAAACGTCCGTCTGTCCGTCTGTGGTCAACGCTAGCGCCTAAACCGTTCGGCCGATTTTCTTCAAAATTGATATTCCCCGATGGGTTTTACTCGTCTCAAGGCTTCTTGAATTTGAAGCCGATATCTTAGTATTTAAGGGTACTTTACATGAAGCCCATTTTGAGATTTTCTAAATTAAAAGAAAATGGCTACAAATTTTTTGATTATATTTTGTTGTTGAATAGTGCGAAGAACTTTGAAGGGAAGGGTATCATTTTCGTTGATAGGCCCAATTTTTCGAAAATTGCAAAAAACTGTTTAAAAACTGCAAAATTGAAGATAAAGATTTTCGCCTCAGACAAAGTCGGTTGCACAAAATTAACACTTCAAATAAGGTCATGTACCATTTTTTGGAAAACGAGTAGTTTTTTGCGTAAAATGCGATTTAAATATACAAAAATATTTTCTCCAAAACCGCTCCAAATTTTTTCTTTAAATTTTCTGCACGTGTGTAATAAGGGACGGTAAATATATAAATAAACTAGTGGTGCCACAGAATGGCACATACTTTCTCGCAGTAGTTATTTTCGAAATGCCGATCATCCGATAAATTATGTGGAGTAAGCCGTTCACCGCAGCCTTTCTTGGTCATGTTTTTTGAAAGACGTTTTTTCGCATGTTGACTATTACCGGCTTCCTAATGATAGAACTGATACAATTAAGTTTTGACTAAAATATAAGCAGTTGGTCCGCATGTTGGTCCCGTAGCGCGGTTGGTTAATTCACCTTTGGGTTGAGATCTTCAATAAGGAAGGTGCCGAGTTCGATCCTCCGAGGGTGATTTTAATTTGATGAATTTGATGTTGCAGGAAAAAAACATTGAAGAGTGTAGATACTTTATTGAACATTTGAAGTACTTCTACTCACGAATAGAATCAATGCAGATAAATAGACAGGACTTGTCTGTGTTTTCCCTAACTGCGTCTTTTAAACAATTTTTCAACTCTGTTACTCGATTTCTGAAGCGTATGACATGTCAAATGAACAGTTGTCTAGCATATATCTGTATGAACCAATTTAAGTAAAATTATGAGCATTTTAACGTTAAATTGTAATATAATATAACCAGAAGGCATGCGATAAACTTACAATCCCTAACGGTTCCGAAATTATTATTATTTTCTAGCCTTACGAATACTTCGTAATACGGTTTATCGCTGCCTTGCTTGGTCATGTTTGAAAGACATATTTTTCGCATGTCGAAAATTACCGACTCCTAATGATAAAATCGATAGAATTACGTTTTGAATAAAATATAAGAAATTGCGATAAATGTCCTGGAAATGTCTGTATATATTTGTTCAAATTTTTAACTTTTAGCAATTTTTTACTTCTCTTGTTGTATTTATAAAACGTATTACCATCGTATCAATTGCTTCTTAATCATGCATTTACTATTTTATAGGTCGGTTCTATTCTTTCATGGCTCTGTTCGACAGAGGCGGTGTTGGTGTTGCGTAGTGGTATAAGTGCCGGTTCGTTGAATTTGAGTTTCGGTTGTCGTGTCTCGGTACCAAAAATGTTTGCTGGTATAATACACTTTTGCCTGTTTATGAAGTAGTGGAATAGCAATAAGGGCCGTATAGAAGCAGAGCGAGAAAGTATGTGCGTTGGAAGCACCACTAGTTTAATTTGTGAGTTTGTACTAACGTTTACTTACATTATTAGAAGTTAGATATGGTAAGAATTAAAATCCTTTGTAATTTGCTAATCCTTTGTAATTTTAATAGTTCAAGACAATTGGAATAATAACTTTAATCTTTTACCATCGTATAAACACAAGAAGAGATTGAAGAACACTTACAGATGAGCGTATAGTGAGTCAAAATTCTTACACAGACTAGAGTAATTTTGAAATGGAATATAACATATAGTTTACACAGTCATACAATCATTGCTAATGCAAGAAACAATATAGCTAGTAGCAGAATATTTAGCACAAAATCAGAGTAGCCAACTTTACTATATACACATTACCTCTTTACTAGAAACCTAATATAAAACTAAGACGATATGTTTCTGTATTTGTAAATCTATCCCTGATACGCAATTTTCAATCTCAAATTTGAATTTAGGATGCAAAAATCATTAAAGAGCACATATTTTCACTTCATAAAAAATCTTTTGTAACACAGTTATATCCATGTGATATCAACTATTTAAAATCTAAGTAGCGGTTTCAGGGAAGATTAGATAAAACCCGAAAGGAGCAAAACCGTGGGGAATTGGAGAAGGTAAAATTGCCAATTGATCCCTCATGTACGAATTCATGAACAATATTACTGTTTTGTGTTTTGAACTTGAAGTGTTATTATTAAAAATTCCTCAAGAGAGAGGCCAACTGACAGAGATGTTCGGTGCGAGGTACTACACCTGCAGCTGATTCAGTTACAAACGATCGAAATTGCATGCTGTGTGAGACCGTAAGGTTCAGAAGATTTTTAACATTTTTTTTCATTTCTGTAGTTGATCTTTAAAAACTTCAATTAGATTCACTCTTCTACTGGAGAGTAAGTTCTTAATAATAATTATGAAAAAATGAGTATGTGTTAAACATACCAGGTACCGCTGAAATCAGAATTCATATTCCAGCATCTCTGTACACTTTTCCCCTGAAATATATCTCTTTTTGAAGGCTCCCACTGCAATTTGCATGGCCTTCAACATTACCTTTCCTCTCGCAGACTGAAATAATGACTTCCTCTACCTGATCATTGAGTTTGTGCACTTTTTTCAAAACGCCCTGTATATAGCTAATATTTTTAATTAAATCTCTGCGGGAAATGTTTCAGGTTATAATAAATATTTTTTCTGTTACCGTTTTAAACGCACATAAGAAATAATTATGCAACGATGATTCAAAAATTAATTTAATCATTTTTATGTATTTTTATCACAGAGAATTCTAGATGAGCATTATTTATTGGTAGAATTAATTAATAAAATATCAACGAGGGTAATTTGAATAAATATAAGAACTAAGGCTTTGTGTTCACAACTCCCTAAAAATTACTTTTCAGCCATGAATATCTCAATATCAGAAAAAAAATCTGTCAATGATGCCACGTATGAGCACCTTTTTCGACAGCAAATTGAGAGTCCATCAATGTTCCGTGTATTGACTGTCTTTGATACTTACCACCGCCTTGTCCTCATGAGAAAATTGACATCGAAACGAAATGGAAACATACGTTTCGGGGAAATGCCAATTTCATCTGTTTTGCTCTGAGACACGGATATTCAAATTATGAAGTCTTTGTCGATGAATTTGATTCAAAGATCGAGATTAATGCCACGATCAGTCCGAGTAAAGATTGGAAAATTGATAATATTTTGAAAATACTTTCAAACGTACAATCTGGAAATGTATTGTCCTGTAAAATTAATAATATCAATTGTTTCACGTGAATGTTCTGCATACAATTTGTAACCAACGAGAAAAATCATGCTTATTAACGATGACAATCGACGGTTCATTCTTTTGAAATTTCAACTGGTAAATCAATGGTATATTGTAGGTACAGATTTTTGATAGATAATCACAAAACAAGGAACGAATTGTGAAGAATTGAAGCATTTTTTATTAATGAAACTCTAATGACTTCCAGCGAAGCGTTACAAGCTTTGTGAGACCGCTTTGCATAGCCCCCTGTAATTAACAAATGCCGTATTTCACAGTTTTAGTTACGCTCAATAAAACTGCGATATAAATAATAATTAATGGCTTTATTTCTGACAACAGACGTAATTTAATACCTCGCAAATAACATCGCGATAATTGGAAATCTGACATATTTCCGCATTTATTATTTGCCATATTTGACCACCATTATTCTTTTTTGTATTCACAAATACATGCCTTTGTTATACATAATATTCCTTCTGTCAGAAAGGCTTTTAAAAACAATTAGTAAAATAATTACATCTGTTGTTTTAGCAGGGTAAAGAGGGTGGCAAGAGAGGGCTTTATAAACACCTGCTAATTCTCAATTTTCGAAAATTCCTCTCTCCCCCCTCTGTTCCCCTCCGTCCAGTATCGTGATGAAAATTTTACCCCTAATTGGCTCGTCACGTTTGTTTTTAATCCGATATCGAAAAATAAAGCCATTGGGTTTGACCGAGCCAGCCCGGAGAGCCGGCCATTAATTCGGCTGCATTATGTGCACGCCGTGTGCTGTGCTCGGCCACGCCTCTGCCGCCCTGCTGTTCCCGCCCCCTTGACCGCCCCTCGCTCCGCCCCCCAACCCCCCGGCGCAGCCTAGCGCCGCCAAATCAGCCGACACCACGCGCTGAAACTCGACACATGTAGGGATATTTGCGCGTCATCGGCCACCGTGTAATTCCTGCAAAATACAAAATGTAAACCTTTCGAACGCACCGCGTGAAAGAACGAAAAAAAAACGCAGTTTGATCTCTCTGTCTCTCTCATCCGCCGTGTCCCTTTTCCCCTATATAACGCGTACAGTGGCCTTAAAGGCTCAATGGAGATTACGTATCAATCCATAATTTGTTGATTCAATTTTAAAATAATCACTCGTGAAATTAAACCTAATATTTCCGATGTAAATTATTTTTCGTGAGGCTATGGAAAAAAGGACGCACAGGGCCAGCGTTGCCCTTTGTAGAATGTTATTAAAAACGGAAAAGCAAGACTTGTTAGGATTCTGTGAGATCACCGCAAATCTTTGAGCTCAAGGGACGTGTGAGTAATTTAATGAAAATTCTGAGAGTTACCAAACTGAGTATATTAATTTTGATTTCAGTTTTCCCCTCCAATATGTTGTCAGGGTATGAAATTATACTCTGCTGCATTAAAATTAAGTTAGCGATGAAGAACAGTAGCTGCTCACTTTATGTTATTGCTGTTGGTGTGATTTCATGCACAAGTATGACTGTCATATTTATTAGAATAATTTAATAATTTGGTACAGTTTTGAATGTTTATGTACTCGTTTTCTTGACTATCTTTCACTACACAAAGAGTGTAGTATAAAATTTATGCTTTGGAATCTATTGAGGATGTAAAAAATTGTCATGAGTGTTGTAATAAACTACCTACAGCTACATTACTGCCCGTGAAGGTGCAATAAAACATTGAAATGATGGCACATGATAAAAATGTAAATATTTGACCTATTGTCAAGAGAAAAAGAAAACCCTATTTAATTTCGAATTCGTCTCGAGAAAATGAGTGTTGCCGGCAAAAAGACTTTTTCACCGATAAGATAATTACTGAAGAAAACTGGAAGGAACGAATGTAAACATGTAATGAATAGTGATGTTAAGAAATACTTTTCTCAACAATTAATATTAGCCAAATTAAATTATTAATAAGAAACTAGGGGTGTCAGTTTTTTTTATAACTAGACATTTATATTTAATATTAGCAATGATCTGCTGACGTTACCCCCGAGAGCTTCGAATTACTTTGCGATACAAGTGCATTCTAGCGTCATTAGCAGGAACTGGAGCTTCTAAAACGCACCACAAGGTAGCGCGCGACGTAAGCGAAGAAGCTCGTGACATCTAGGGGCGAATATTCGAAGTACTGGAAGCAAATCTTCTGAAGTTCAATACACCGCGGACAGAGGAACATTGAGGTTTTGTTTCTAAAAAACAATGAGAAAATAACTTATTAAATTAAAACTTATCATAAAATGAGACACGTAAATCGTAATATTTAATCAGTGAGATGCCCCTACCGCTTACAAACTCTTTAAATTCAAGAGCACACAGGTAACATCATTGATCATTGATGTCAGAGTAAATAAAATCCGAATAAAGAAAACAAAGTTTTCATGTTATTTCTTGTTTTGTTTTAACAATAATAGTTTCATGTTGTTTGCTCTGCCAATGTTGTATGTGCTCTGTCAATTTTATTTTCGTTTAAGACTTTAATTTTTGCTTTATGTCGCCAATGCGTCGAGATTACAAGTAAACATTGCAAGTCAGAATCCTACATATATTATAATATTGTGTCACAAAATTGCAAATCAAAATGATCAAATAACCCGATGTGATAAAAACAAAAAGTGAAGAAAAAATCAATTCAATTCCACTTTGAGAAGTTCAGCCCATTCCAAATATCAATTGAACTGTCACAACGTGTAACATAATTTTCGAAATTCACGATCTGAAATTTTAGCTACATAGAAAATATACAGCCAGAATCCGCTGTAGAAAACAAGCCAAACGGGTGGCTCATGAACCTTAGCCCAACCCTTCCTCCAATAAGCATATGACACGAATTCAAAAGTATAGTTTTTTACTAATTTTCTGAAGGAGCAAAAATTATTCAACATTTTAATTATAATAAATTACTATAAATCATTTAAAAAATCACTTTAAATGAATTGAATTTCATATGATAAATCGTTAAGTCACACAGTGGTCAATTCTGGCTCCTTAGCTCGGCAAAAAATGGAAAACGGATATTGTCCCAAAATTCAAACCTGCATAAATGCACTCCCAATGAACCCATTCAAAATGAAATGGTTAAGAGAGCTTGTCAGTTAGGTCATGAAAGGGTCGATTATGACGATTTGAGACAGATCATAAAAGGGTCGCGCCAATATATATATGCAGCTCTGTTATGAAGTGAGAAAATGAAATTTTGTTTTAATGTCTACGAATACTCCAATATGCTCCTTGAATGTCTACGGTGGAAACGATACATCGGAGTTTGAAGTTCTACTTGGTGTTTAGATTTGTATTATAATTTTATAGTTTCGTTAGTCATTCACTATTTCACTCATGTCTGTCCGGATCGTAAGTAGCCAATGCTAAGCAAGGATATATTCAAATTAAACCAATCCCAGATGTTTATCGCCGTCAGTTTGTTTACCTTTTTTACCGCTGTAAAAACTTTTTACCTTTTTAAGATAACTATAGCAATTGTTTCAGCTCCAAAATAGCTTGAGTACATCAATATAACATTAAAATGTGTCGTTTTATTAATGTTTAAAACTCTGAAATAGAATCTATTATTAAAGATTTAGTGCCGAAAATCGGCGAAAGAACAGAGAAAGCATGTGGAAGCAATTTCAAGAATTGTGCGAAGAAAGAAAATTCAGATGGACAGCACAAACTACAAATGAAGAAATTACACATATTTTAGGGAATTAATATACGAAGATTATATGGTGAAGAGTACAAAGAAAATGCTATGCTATCAAAACTATGTGGAACGTTACAACAAAAATTATTCAGGAAAATACTTTAATGAGTACACACGTGTGTTCAATCCATTTGAAATTGACCAATTCCGCTGATAATTCGTCTTGTACATCTTCCATCTCCAGTACTTCTACGGAAGACCAAGACGTGGAAAACAACTTCCTACAACTTCAAGGATTGTGCTTTTAATAAAAGTTCTTGTAAGTAGCCTTGTTATAATGGTTTTTCGAAATTTTGGTTGACCCAGGGTTTAGAGTGGCACTGTTCCTTTGGTTCCTTTTGTGATTCATTTACTCTCGTGAATCACCCGCCACGGTTCACTTACGGTTCTCTTCAGAGCTGGCGAAAAATTATGTTAGCATTGACTAGCTTTGATGGGTCAGAGCATAAATATATACGAAATGACCATGCGTCAAAGCCATATGAAGATATACATTTCAAATTTACGAACAATTTCTTCTTCTTCACGACATTTTTCAAATATCACTTCACATTGAAAATTACACTTCACAACACTTTCTTTAAAAAATAAAACTTGTTTCAATGCTTGCTGCTTGAACTCAAATATTAGTATAGAAATGGTTTTAGATTTTAAAAAGCCTTCTCGTAATATTATATTCAGTTGTTGCTATACCAACAAAATATTTACTTTCGAATGCGATTCAATTACGCGAAGCATTTGTGGTCGTAGGATCACGTGGTTTTTCGTATTTCAAGACATCTTTTAATAGATTTTGTGTGTCTACCGTGATGGAAGGTGTAAATGCAGGATTTATTTACTTATTTCTTTAACATAGGGCCTATTATGTTGTATTTGCTTTAAAAAATACACGAGTTTTTTAGTATTAAAATGGAGGATTTGAGATGTGATAGTCTCCCAATAATAAACGTGTAAGTAGCATGTGTTTATGAAATAGAATTGATTTTAAATATTTACATTTATTTTATTAGCATTATGAACATTAAAAGTTATTTTTTTAATTCTTATTAATTTTTTAAGTTTCAATTCGTAAAAAGTACATATTTTTTCCAGAAACAAGCAGATTTGGTGCTACTCATTGACGTTTTTTCGTGTTATAAGTGTTTTCGTGTTACAAGAGAAATGAACGTTCTAAATTGTTCAAGGCCAAGATTGTAGTAAGATCTAAATTAATTAAAATATGATAACTTAGTAAATGGCCTTTAACTGGGTTTCCAATTAAGTATTAATGCTTAGGTCTGAGCACGAACGTGACGAATAGTTGTTGTGTGAAAATAGACTGTGAATGTTTATTTTTCCATTGTGTAATAATTTTAGTAAATATGTATATGTGTATGTTTAAGTTTATTTGTCAAAAAAAAAGTAAAAACTGTATATGACGTGTGGGGAAAGAAATGAATCTGCGCACATTTTCTTGAGGGTAAGAATAAAAAAAACGAAAAAATGAATTTAGAAAATAATTATTTTAGAAAAATAAAAATATTTGAAAAATGTTTTTTCCCGAGTTATAGAAAATCAATTTCAACTATAAATGAACTACAAGCAAAAGGAGTGCTCAACGAAACGTGCGCACAGTGAAGCTACATTTACGTCCAGAAGCAAAACAAGGGGCCATCTCAGCATTTCTCTATGGATCAGGGAAACTGGACAAAAACCTGATCAAGATGGGGGTCATTGACCCGGAAGCTGAAGAACATTACTTGTTACAGGCGTATTAAACATTTTTTTTAAATGTATACAATGCAAACGTAAACTAATTTATTATATACCTTTGTTTTTGTTACATTAAACATTATTTTTCTTTTTCACGATCAGTATAGTCTGTAATTGTATAGAAACAGTTTTGCAGCAGAAAAGATTTTACTTTAAACTTAAATTTGTGTACCGACTTTAATTGTTTTATGTCATCTGGCAATGCGTTGTAAAGTAACGTACATGTATGTTGATTTCTTGTACTGAGCTGTTGATACTGACACTTGATGCACGTGATATCTACGGCGTATGTTGTAATTATAAATATCAATATTGCATGAAAATATGTTCCCTCCGTTAAGTAGGTCATTTTTGACAAATATTACAGATTCGTAAATAAATAGACAAGGCAATGGTAAGATACCCAGCTCAATGAAAAGAGGCTTGCAAGAATCACGTGGAAGGCATTTTTTCATTATTCGAATAATTTTCTTTTGCAATCTGAAGGTCTGAATACTACAGGATGAGCTTCCCCAGAATATTATGCCATATCTCAGGCGGGAATGCACATTTGCAAAATAAACGCAACGAGCTGCATAAAGGCTGACAGAATTTGAAAGAATTCTGAATGCGTAGCATAATGAACTTAATTTAGTGTTTAATTCTGTTATATGGACATTCCATTTGAGGTTTGATTGAATTGAAAGACCTAAAAATTTTGTTGCCTCAACATCAGCTATTTGCATATTGTTCATTTTCAATGGAACATGCGATTTCCGATTTGAGATGCAAAAATGCATTGAAACAGTTTTTCTTTCGTTAACAATTAATTTGTTATTATTAAACCAATTTGAAACTTCTGAAATTGTACTATTTACTGATTCTTTTTTGCAAAGAACATTCGTGTCATCAGCAAACAAAACCGTTCTTCCATTTTTAATAGACGAGGGCATATCGTTTACATATAACAGAAAGAGAATAGGTCCTAAGATCGAACCTTGATCCCCATGCTCAATTGGCAAAGAATTGGAAATATAAGTATGTAATGTCCTTTCCTGCCAGTATGGTATTTCTACTCTTTGAGTCCGATGTTTAAGGTAAGAAGTTATCCAATCTAGGGCAATACCACGAATTCCATACGAAGGTAATTTTGAGAGCAAGATCTTATGGTCAATAACGTCAAAAGCTTTCGAGAGATCTTTGAGAAAAGAAAAAATGGCAGTTTCCGTAGATTTTGATTTTCTAAAACCGTGTTGTGAGTCTGAAAACGCTCTGTTTTTCCTGAGAAAAGTTTCCATTCGTAAGTAGAAAAGCCTTTCTAATATTTTTTAGAAAACTGACAAAAGAGAAATTAGCCGGTAATTTTGAATATCATTATTGTTTTTTTTAAAAAAGTGGCTTAATTTTTGCTGTTTTGAAAATATCTGGAAATATTCCTGTACATAAAGAAGCATTGAAAATGTGAGTTAACGGATGTATAAAGCAGGTGCACAAGTTTTTAATAAACAATCCGGAAATTCATCTAAACCAGATGAATATTTATTTTTTAGTTTACTGACTATTCTGAGGATTTCGTTGGGAGAAGTTTCGGAAATAAACATCGTATCTGAAATTTTTTGGAAAGTGTAAAATGTTGAACTTTGTGATTTTAGTTCCTTCGTGAGATTAGACGCAATTATAGAAAAGTGTTTGTTGAAGAGATTGGCAACTTTTTCCGGATTACTCGCTTCTCTTTCATTATCCTTTAAAATACCATTCTCTACAAGGTATCGAGATGATGTGGTTGTATTTTTTACGATATTCCACATTGCTTTAATTTTTTTACTAGCGCTCAAAATGTCCTGACTATTTTTCATTATTTTTGCCTGAACTATTACTTTTCTTAAAATTCTTTTATATTCTCGGAAGTATGTATGGAAACCGGGTGATACGTTATGATTTAGAAATAAAGTGAAGCGTACGTTAACTTGAAAATATAAATCGAATGTGACGTTGCCCCGGGGGAGATACAGTACATGAGAATAAAGAACTTTGTTTAGGGTATTGTTGCACTACAGTAATAAGCATAAATTTTGTGATATTGTTTTAGAGATAATTTAAATGTCTCCAATGGTCCTAAATTTTCCGAGTAAATATTATATTTGCCGAGAATTCGTAATGAGCGGGGAATTTTCAGGCCAACTCTTTTAATTAATTAGAAAAATTAATCTCTGTGATATATCATATTATTGCGATTACGAGTTTAATAAGATTTTATATATTAAAAAAAGAAACTGAGCTAGACAATATAGATAGAAAGCAGGAAAAATAAAAGGTTGAGAGAGTAAGATATTAGTACTTCAATATACAAATATATCCCTTCCAAATTTAAATTAAATTTGAGATTCACATTACCCCTTTGTGAAAAACTTCTTAAAAACGCGAAAACACAACCGTGGATAAAGAAAATCTTCGCTTCGAGGAGGTTTTTTTTTCGTTTTCTTTTATTTCAACTTCGTTTACTTCGTGACATTGACAGTGAAAGGCAAAGCACTCTCTCTTTGAATATCTGTATTTATGGTGTCAAGGAACTCGCCTCACACTGACAACCGTGGCATTAAAAGAAGCCTTCTTTTCTCACACCAGCGTATCATCATTACAAACGAGGCTCATCCTTCCTACTAGAGAGCAGTCAGCGTCTTATCAACTACCAAGAAACCAGACGGACATCCCTTCGGTCATTAGGATCTTCCTTCAAAACGTGTTGAATATCATGGTAACGAGAACCTATTAGACCTATCAACAAACGAGTGCTCAAGAAGTCTGCGATCAATGTAACAAGGAGACCGGTTTTGAATGAGCATCTACCTAATCGCCATTTCCGTGAGGCTGCCTCACATTCACACTCAAAGAGGTCATTAGTACTCTCGAAATTGTCAGAACGGACAATGGTAGGGTCTTGTACTGAGTCTGTTTGTAACTCTAATTTGTATAATTACCGAACCTTAATTCTTTGACAAACCGATTCAGAAATCGAGTTGGGATCATGGTAAATGCTATAAGTAACACGACAGAAAATTTTCAGCTTTTTTGTGAAAAATTGTACGTGTATCATCGGCAATAACCCTACATCTGGTAGAAGTGTGTGTCAACCTTTTTCGTAGTTTCTAGGTACTCTAATAAATGGTGCGAGGTGTAACTCCAAATTTTCTGTCCGTAGTAATTAATATAAGTACCGTTTGAGGTGCAAGACTGGTATTCTAGCGAAGTAGAGTTTTGCTGTATTGTAGAAATGTTTTAAAAATTATAATTTTACATGGTTTATACAAACCATTTTCTACTTTGGACATCTACTGAAGAAATTCTGTTTCTAAGATGAACAAATAAGAAGCTTCAAGAGCCAGGAGACCACTTAATATGCCACCATCAGATACAGTGAGTTCCCAAATATATTTTTCTGATTTATAATGTCTGCATTTAAACGAAAACGAATTTTTTCTTAGAACATCTTTACATTTTGGAGCCTTGAGTTTTAACATTTAATTATATTATTACATTTAAGAATAATAAATTAACCGAAAACTATTCGTTTTCAGGTAGCTTGCAAATGTCGATATAACTGCCGGGAAATAAGAAAGGATCAAATAGATCTCCGGCATACCGGTATACGCAGTTGAAAAATCTATCTATAGGATAATAAGGCACATAGCTGATAAGTGGTATTACAGTAGTAAATGTTGCTACAAGGCGACGTTGTGCCTTTACAGATCCATCAGAGTTGAGGCAAGCATGTATAACACTATATGATCTGGTTCTGGTTCTGTTTCGTTATGTGCCAAAACATTCGAAGAGATACTATCTCGTGTTAATAAATATAGAATATCTCCTCATTTTAAATGTCTACTCATGACATTATATCACATGACATTCGTTGTACTATTTTATGAGAAATTTACAATGGCACTTACTAAATCTTTTACTAAAATGCAAATTTTGGTTGTTTCATGTGAGTGAGTGAGTAGGAACCCCTGTATGAGTTACTTCGTAATATCTACCACACCTTAAATTACTAGAAAATTTTTATTAATTTTACATTGAATCAATAATTTGCATTCTATTGTGTTTTTACAAGTTTCTAGAAATACTAGAATTTGCCACTGACATTATTTAGCACGATGATCCATCAATTATCAATCAATATTTTGAAAAAAAAGGTCTGTTATCGGAAAGTAATCAGATATACTAATATTGTCATATATATTTCAGACTATAATAGCTGAAAAATGTACTTACATATATTTTGCAGAATATTCAGAATATAAATTTTGTTAAATTATTTAGATAATGATACTTAATGAAATATTATTTGTTTTATTTTACATTGATGCAAACAATCCTGAAGTCTCTCTGCTTACGAATATAAAATGTGTGGTTGTTACACTTAGTGAAATAAATTATAAATTCAAAATAAATACATGGGGCATAATGAAATATTTTAGCATCGCGTGAAATATCCTTTATATTGAGACCGCGTATGCTTCCCCACTTCTATTTTTTTCTATTTAATAATAAAGCTACTTTTGGTGGACCCTACCTAGTTCATTAATTTTTTACTATTTCACAATTTCTCATTTCTCACTTAATTTTGATGTGTAATTGCCTCTTGGTCTGAGAAAATGTATAATTCGTAGGTCGACAGACTTGCTCATACCAGATTTCAAGTTGTGAAATTCACGTAGGATTTTATCAGATTTTGAACCTCTCGAACAAAAAAAATTCATTAGTCATTCCAGAATATTATAATTTGACTTTAAAATTACAAATATCACCCATTTATTGAACATTCTTGAACAGTGAAACCGCTGTCACAACCTGCTGTCACAAACCGCTGTCGTTGTGAAACTACTTCACAACTAACACAATAACTGCTCACTGTTCACGTGTTTGCATAAAAAACAAAGTATTGACAAACATACAATTTATATTCAATTTTATTTCAGAACTGATCGTACTCCAAGACTAAGACTAAGAATAAGGATGTTAACAAATCTTGAACAATACAATCACTATTCACTGTGAACAAAGAATTAAATATATTTATGAAAATCTCATTAAAATATTTACTCAGATCTGCACAGGTATACTGTAGTAGACTGAATTATGCTTAAATTAAAAGCGCAATGCTTTACAATTATAAACGCTGTTTGTTTGTTTTTTTTTTGCACAGGGACACATGTGTCAGACGGTCGCTTGGTATTGTGCTTATACTCACTGACCTTTGGGTTTAAAAACATTGAATCATCGTATTCAGAAAACTATTTTCGCTTCACTAACTATAACCTAGCGACATTTCGACTGCGTTTGATGTTATTCGCGCATGCTTTCTTGATTTCAGAGATCTGCACTATTTACCAACATTAATTAATTTTAGAATAAAAGATAGCAACGATCGTGGTTGACAAAATCTCGTGTAATAGAAACGATTTTGCATCGAAAACAGGCCTGCCGTTGAAATAACTCCACTCCTCTAGCTAAATGAAAGTTCAAGAAAGTGTGCGCTTTTAGTAGATCAATCGCAGCTCGCACAACAAAATGATCTGACTAATCACATTCCGACTGCGGGTACACACTGTAGTTGGTCTCCAAAACAACGTAATGTTTTGGTTTCTAACAACGGTTTCTAAGAGCTCAATCTATTAATTTTACCAAAGTATGTGTTTTTACTATCAAACCTGTTAATAAGAGCAAGCGATAACATCTAGAGCCCACTTCATTTCATTAAAAGAATAAATTACGAACGTTGGTTAAGTAGAAAGCTCAAACTTCTTTCTAAACGAAAACCTTTAGTGTTTTAAACGTTTAGTGTAGATTAGTTTGTGCTTAAAGAAAATCTTCAAAATTTTACCCGCACCACTCTTTGCTCAATTACTGTCATGCCATCCTCACAAACTTTTAAGCCTCGTCTTTTCTTCCTCTCATTTTCAGCGTTGACCTTTCGTCCATCCGCAGAGTCTGGCCGTTACAGAGAACCAAATGCGCCACAAGAAACTTTCAATCGACTGCCTGATTTCCGGTGGCCCTTTTGCCTGTGTCGACGTCGTTGAATCCGCCGTCCCATTACCTCTTCTTCGCTTCTGAACTTCTTGCCGCACCGAGCGCCTTCTGCCTCTAGAGAAACAGGTCCATCAAGCTGGCCTGCCCACTATAGCAGAATCAAACCAAACTAGTACCAGAATTTTTAACTATTTTATTATTAATTTATTATCGCAAATCCGATTTTTTTACCACTCATGTTCACCCAAAAAACGAGTGGCGGGCCAGCTTGATATCAAGCTGGCCCGCCCACCATAGCAGAATCAAACCAAACTAGTGCCATAATTTTTAACTATTTTATTACTAATTTATTACCGCAAAACAAATTTTTTACCACTCATCTTCACCCCAAAACAGGGGGTGGCGGGCCAGCTTGATATCAAGCTGGCCCGCCCACCATAGCAGAATCAAACCAAACTAGAGCCATAATTTTTAACTATTTTATTACTAATTTATTACCACAAAACTAATTTTTTACCACTCATCTTCACCCCAAAACAGGGGGTGGCGGGCCAGCTTGATATCAAGCTGGCCCGCCCACCATAGCAGAATCAAACCAAACTAGAGCCATAATTTTTAACTATTTTATTACTAATTTATTACCACAAAACTAATTTTTTACCACTCATCTTCACCCCAAAACAGGGGGTGGCGGGCCAGCTTGATATCAAGCTGGCCCGCCCACCATAGCAGAATCAAACCAAATTAGTGCCATAATTTTTAACTATTTATTACTAATTTATTACCGCAAAACTAATTTTTTACCACTCAATGCGCACCAACCACCGTTTGCTTTACACCGGCATGTCCCTCCGTCTTCACCACTGGTTTATAGCAGCTAATCACGATTGTAGATGAAGATTCGAACCGACGCAAGTCATTAATACGCCCTGGCCACGAGTACACTTTGCCTTAACGATCTCGGCTAAATCAACATGTAGCAATCAGGAATGAAAACACTTGGTTGCGTGTTTCGTTTAGGATAACTTCGTCTACTGAAGAAATAAAAGTTGTAAATTAGTGCAAAAGATGCAAATACGAGTTCACCAGAAATGTGGTTTCATATATGCAATATGTGGCATTAGAGGCAGCTTAACGCAAATCTCGGGCAAAATCACACATGCCAGCTATTTAATAAATAACTATGGTAAATAAATGTCCAAACAATGCCGGGTTTTGTAAGTAAAACGTTTACAATTTACGCAAACACTAGGTACATTTTCTCTGTGGACCAGCTGTTGAAGGGTGTTATGAAATTGGCTTAGTGTACTGCGAATCAAACAGTTTTCGATAAGAAATGAAATGTTAGGAGTGTAAAAAATACAAGGTTTTATTACAATTTTATTTACAAGTTATAAATAATATGAGAATACCTGTGTTAAATTGAAATACTCTTTAAAAGAAATGTTGAAAAGGTTTAAACAAAGCACGATATTAACGAAAACTTGAGTCTGATTCAGTTGGGCAAAGATCTTATACGTCTCGTCATATTGAAGACAAGCTAATGCAGAACGTTCATGCCAGTTCTCATGGGCTTTGTTGACGAGCGTAAAGCATCTATCACTCTAAATGTTTACCTAAAAACTGTAATTCTTTTATTATAATCGAGTAACACGCGACAGTCCGTCCACTCTTCTGCACGTCACTCACCTTTAGATCCCTTTCGGTCATCTATCGAGTCAAAGGAAGGACAATCGACGCGTCTCAGTCTCCTGACGGGGAACTGATAATTGTTTTGCGGATATATCCAGAAGATTGTAAAAAACTCCCTAAAAAGTGTATTTCTTAGAAAGAATTAAATCGCGGTTTGGGTGATATATGGCATCTACAAAGCTGATCAGCTGCTCATTTAATACCTCTCGACAAGACAAAAGAATTTTTAGCCAGTTTTCTCTGTTTGGGATATCATGAAAGAGTTCTAGGAATTCTAGAAAGAACACGTCTTTTTTTATAGTTTCAATGCATCTACGAATACATTGGTGAAACACTGAATTATTACATAAATCGCTCCGACTTGATTCATTAGAATTAAACTCAACAAACCGAATTTTGTAATGAAACAAATTTAAACAAGTATTTTAATGCATACATTCTTGTATCTTCCTACGCACAAAAAAAGACGAGCCGCGCAACTTTGTTAGGTATAAATCTTATTTTTATTCTTAACTTGCAAAGTAGAAATAAAACTTATTAACATGACAGTACCCGCCGGAATTGCCACGCTAAGCTGATAATTAAAAATCTCACAATCGATCTGTAATGGAACACAGACACCCTCTGTTAACTTTGAGAGAACGAGATATGTTTTCATATCTAATGAAAGAGCTATCGATCTCCATCGCCTGTGAACCGGTACCCACTTAGGCTCAGATTCCTAAGGCGGCAGCGGCCACGATGCTTTCTTTTCTACAAAACAAAGAACGCGAGCAGCTGCCGACTCTCATCGGCCTAAGATGCCGCCGCCGCTTCCCCCACTGCCACCGCTTCCGTCACCGCCGTCACCCCCGCCGAACACTCTGCCAACCTCCGACGCCACCTTGCTGCTGCCCCCGTCCCCGCCCCATCCCCCGCCCCCGTCCCCGCCCCCGCCCCCGCCCCCGCCACCGCCCCCGCCCCCGCCACCGCCACCGCCACCGCCACCGCCACCTGCCACTGCCACCGCCGCAACCGTCACCGCCGCATTCGTTGCCACCTCTTCTGTCACCACCGCTGCCACCGCACCGCCGTCGTTCCCGCCACACCCTCCTCCGTTACCTTCCCTCCACTTTTATCCCTGCTTCCTCCTCCGCTGCCACTTCCATCCCTGTTCTCCGCTCCCACCTCGCCCTTCGTCTCGCTCCTAGCGCTCCTGGCCCCACCTCCGAATCTACCCATTCCACCACTACATCCTCCCCCGCCGACTCCGCCGCAGCCTCCTCCTAAAGTATAGCCGCCCTTAACATCACCGCCATCGTCTCCGCCCCCACTACCTTCCCGCTTGGGTTCTGCCTCCGCCTCCTCTCTACCACCGACTTCACTAACTTCATCGCCTTCACCTCCGCCACCGCCGCCGGGTGCGGTGTGTCCCTGAGACCCGTGACAGACACTCCATTACACGCGCCGACTCGTCTCGCCTCTCGGACGAGCGGATCCTAATGGGCGAGCGGGCGCGATGACGGAGGCGGGCGCTTACTGGAATCGGCGGCCGGCCCCAGGCGATGGGCGATAAGGTCTCCAACCCCCCCCCCCACGGGCCGCGGAGGAGGCGGGCGAGATGGGCGATAGGGCGCGTAACAGGTCCATGGTCACGTCGCACTCGCCGGCGGCTGCCCCAGCTCCTTCTTCTTCTGCTGCACACGGGAAGTGAAACTGGGACGATTCCTAAATTTCCCCAAATCCAAATAATCTTATTACTAGAATCTCGTCGTATTATTCGTATTTCGTATTATCAATAATGGTAATAATCTTTATAATAGTAATAATCTTTAAACTTCTAAAGCGCACATAAATTGAAGGAAAATTAATGAAATGAAATAAACCATTTCTTTATTTGGACTGAATAATTTCAAATAATTGGTCGTCTTATTCCGACTATTCTCATACCCCGCTCACCGACTTCATACTCCATGAATCTCTGCTTCCCAACCAGCCAACATCGGGTGGTACCAACTTAGCAAGACTTCAAGGAAGATGTAGTTCGTCTTTAAATATTTGCTATTCATTTGATACGTTGTGGAACAGCAACCTTTTTAATATTCTAGGTGATATAAAGAAACGTTGAATGAAACGTTTCTAAATACAATAATACGTTATTACAGTATTCATGACGACAGTTCCTCTTAAAATATTTCATTTATTTTTGTTATACCTGAGTTGTTCTTGAAAATTTTGCAAGCTACTTTTTGGAAAACCATTTTGTACGATTTTGTTCTGCAGCATTTTTGAATCTCCAGGTCACTAATATTAATATCACGGCAATGATAGGAGTCCGAACCTCCAACTGACCCTAAGTAGGATTGACCTACACTACAAAAATACAAATGAAACAAGAAATGTGTGAACTCTACAAGTATGTATGCAATGGTTTAATTGTGAATGAACCATCGGATTTCGGAACAATGTTCTGGATATATTTATTGTTGTTCATTTTTCATGAATGAAAAGCTGTTTGTGAAGGTTTTCAAGTTTTTCCCAAATTTTACATTCATCTTTAGAGTTTTTATAAGTGGAGTCACGTGCACCTTTTCGCCCATTACGCCTGCCGCACTTATTGTCTTTTTCGCTTCTCCTCCCTATCTCCCTCCCTGTTCACTTCAGAAATACCATTCGTGTAAATGCCGGATAGAGAGAATAGAAATTACTAGCGTTTCACATTGTACTCTTAGGAGAATTGAAACTATAAAAACGTGTTTTACTAGGTATCTTCCAGAAGATCCTCGAGGGAACTGACTAAAATGTCTTGTGAAAAGGAATAGAATGAGCTATTGTACTCCTCGGTATGTGCCAAGAGTAACTCCTAACGCGTTTTAGTTTCTTAAAAACAAAAACACGCTTTTTGCTAGAAATTTCTTAAAATTGTTGGGATGGATCCTCAAAAAATGACCAATTCCCTGTCAGGAGGCCAAGTCGCACCGAATGACGATTCACTTGTCTTAATTGGTGGACCGCAAATGGTGTAACCGTGACTGACGGGATGATGCAGGTAACTCGATTACTGTACTATAAGAATTTAAGGGCTAAATCCAGGAGGCAGAAAACATTGTTGAAGATCATCGCTCGATGATGAAACTAAGACGAACTGTCTAAAACAAGAGAGTTTACTTTTCAATAGCATTCATGACAATGCCTTTATAAGTTTCATTGTAGCTCTTGTGTTGTAATGGGCTATTTATAATAGATTTGACTCCATACTGTCCAAAATATTCGTTCAGTAATTAACGGTTCTACTACCTAAAGGAATTAATATTGTACCTTTGAAGGCTAGTATTTTCTCAAATCTCGCAATAAATGGAGCAGAGTAGCTGAAGTGTTTTACATTAGTTCCATAAGTAGTATGCATTGCATTAAGCACTAGAGATCCATAGTATACATCATTGAGATTTTCTTCAATGGTTTAATTTTAATGCATTAAACATTACGGAAGAGAATCACTTCAATGGCTTTTAAAACAAAAACAAGCGAGTAACTCATTTCCTATCTGAGCTCTCATCATTTCCGTGTCAATTTATTTATAACATTCTCCCTCGCTCAGTGTATTTCGTTTCGTCGCTTTGTGGGAGAGCAGGTCAATAACGTTGCGAGTCTAACAGTTTAGCTTCAGAGGGCCGAGCGTGTTTATTTGGGCTATCTTTCCTTTGTACTGAATAAATCATTGAATTCTTGCAAGCACGCTAATGGTTTATTATTAATGAAAAGAGGCACCAATGAGGAAAACTGGACTGGAATGTGCTGAATCTGAATGGATCTTCTAATTCGCTGAGAGTTTCTTCTTTGGAAATGAAGTTTGCTAATCTGTTGATTCAATGTGCACGTAATTTAATTTTCCTTTTTACTTTCCCGTATACGTACGTATACACGGAGTGATATACGTAGTATAGGGAAAGTTATGTAATGCTGCGCGAAAAAATGGCCAATTTTCGGCGGAAAAAAATTAATTGCCGGGCCGTGAAAACGAATAAGTGGATAAAACTAGTTGCTAAATTAAGAAAAAAAATCCTCTATCTCGTTGTGTGGTCAAAATCCATGATTTGTTGCTTCTTTATACTTAAAAATCGATTGACGGCATTCCGTCCGTCTGTCCGTCTGTGGTCAACGTTAGCGCCTAAACCGTTCGGTCGATATTCTTCAAAATTGATATTCCCCAGTCGATCTGATTCTAGTCGAAGCTTTGTGATTTTGAAAAAGATTCTTTAAAATTTGGGGGTACTTTATATGAAGCCCCCCGGGGATTTTCAACATTTTCTCCAAAATGGCTCCATATTTTTTCTTTAAATTTCTTGTATGAATAGAGGAAAATACACTTTTAACATGGCATAGGTCCGATTTTCACGTACAGCTCTGAATTTTCGAAAATTGTGAAAGTTTGAATTTTTTTCGGCGTCTTTCTCCAACTACAAAATTGAAGATAGAGATTTTTTCTTCAAATAAAATTTGTTCTGCATATTGAGTTCTTTAATAAAGGTCATGTAAATGTTTTTCACAATTTTGGTAGTTTTCGTGCAATATTGCGTGCAATATGTGCAATTTTAAAAAATTACAAAAAACCAAATTTTCTCAAAAACGGCTCCAAATTTTTTCTTTAAACTTTTGGTAGGGATAGTGGTAAATGTATCAATGACATAAAAGCCATTATGGTCTATCGGTTGGTTTTTTCAAAAATTACAAAAATGTAAATTTTTTTACTTGTCTATCACGTCGTTAATATTTACATTATCGGCGATTTTTTTACATTATTATATTTACGAGTATATATGCTTTAAATAATGTCAAGTAAAGTTTCTCGAAAACACTACCGTTTTCTGTGAAAAGTAGCTTAAATTTCGGCATTTTCAGAAATGCTCAAATGCCATTTTCTCGTATATGCCATTTACGGCTAGGTTTTTGTGTTCTTTAATATTCTAAAATTAATGTTTCTGTTCTACCAATAGGAAACCGAAAAATTAAGAAAATGACAAAAAAATGTACTTTTGGCGATGATAGATGGTAGCTGGCAAGAAAGAGTATGTGGCAATTCCGAATAGCTAGCGAAGACCCAGGAAAATAGAAAACTAATACGGGAATGTCTGTGCCATTCTGTAGCACCACTAGTTTTTAAATATATTGATACTTGTTCGACCAAACATTTGTCTTTTTTTTAAAATTTTCCTAATGATTAACGTAATTGCCCTGAAAGTCATAGATCAGTTGTTTTACTAGGACTAAGCGTATTACGTAGGTTGTAATTTGAAATGCTAAAACTAGCAATAACTGCAAATTATTTATTTAAAATAAAAATTAAAACATTAATTCCAGGCAAAATTATTTTATTAGACAAATTGAAAATATGTCATTATCATTAATTATATGTCATTAATTATAATTACTCTAGGGAACTCAATTTTTACCTCCAGGAAGATAGAGTGCGCAACATACTCAGTTTTGTACGTAGAATACGAATATCACAATAAAAAACGTCGTATCACTTCACAGTTGTTAAATATATATATGTTTATACCATGTCATATCGTATTTTGCTATTAACTCAAATACATTTAAATTGCACGTGTAGGATATGTAGAATCAATACGCACATAATCTGTTTAAAAATAAAGTATTTGTTCACTTCATCTATGCCACTTTAATTAGCTATCAACTAAATTTGTCTTTCGTGTTGTTATTTTTCCTTCTTCCTTCGGTATTCGAAGATTGCCGTCTTTATTGTCGCGTCTGGTAGTTGCGCTCAATTACGAGTAGGTCTTAATGATCTTAGTAGGTCTTAGTGGATGGTTTTTAAACAAGTCACATGCAACTTCATATTTCCTACTGCGCATCAGTCACCCAAAGGAATTATTTTATCCTTTTACCTTATCGCAAGTATACAAGTATCCAACTGTTAGGGTGGCAGATTCTGAGTCAGTCGGTGCCATACGGAACAGTACCCGCAGTGCGCGTGAAGTTCGTGTCTGGTTGGTGTGTGTCTCAAATAGATTAATACATTACAAGTTTGTCATTCGCTCTACCAATCATACTCTCTGATACTAATGTTGTGGAGAATATCAACAAACCATTTGAATGTCTCCATTTTATTGCACGAATATGCATATTCCATTTTCAACTTCGTAATTCATATGAAGCATGATCATAAAATTTTGAAGTAACTTAACCGAAGTGGCAATGCAGAAATTAGTATAGGATTTTGTTTATTTCAAATACTAAATATTTTCATATCTTTTGAACTTTGTGTGTTAGAAATTTTTTAAGACGAGTTTCGAAATCAGCGTGATCGTTTCCTTTGAAACCAACTACTTTATCCTGGGGGTATGAAAAAAATTTCTTGTTCCCTAGTGTTATTAACGTACATTATTTTCTCTTTCTCTACTAGAACACACATTACGCACGTCCTGTCCCAGATTTTTTCAGTAAACTGTGCAAAAATGATAGTGCTATTCTCTGCTCGCGAAACGTGTTCTAAGATCCGGTTTTAAGTCTCTAACCAAATACCGGAGGCAAATAATAACCTGACAAAGTTGACTTGTAAATGGCTGAAGTAAATCAAGAATATTAAATTTTGCTGATCAGTACACTTTCTCTCTGGTCACTTTTAAATATATCCATAAATTTCGGTAGGGCTGTGTTACGACTCTCAGACATTTTAGCCCAAAGCCGAACTCTGCAACATGTTTTAGAAGATAAAGTTCCACATTCATCAAATATAAAATATTCAGGTGGATCACCTGATTCAAAAGGTAGACTAAAGATCTTCTTTCACCTATAAATTAACGCAGTTCTTTCAAACAATTCATTCGAATTTATTTTATTTGTATTCGATTTAATGAAATTGATTTTGCGTGAGTTATCAATACATACCAATGGGTTAATTAACTCGAGTAAACTTATTATTTTCTATTTTAATTAATTTTCTATTTTATGCTTTGTATTTGCGCTCATCCATTCTGAATGAAAAATACCGATTTTTACACTCGGCATCCAAATTACACAATTGACGTCTAATAATAGTTTACAAGTAATATATTTCATTAATTATGATACCTTCATACACAATGGCTTTCTTCCAGCTCAGCGAAAGCAAAACTTCTCTGTAAACAAACTTTAATTGCCTTCTCCTCTCTAACAAATGCGCTACTTTTCAATAAAAAAATTAAACTTTGAATATCTAACAAAATTATTTATTCTCTTTAATTAATACAGTATTAAATTATTTTATATTTACTCGTCTGACACAAAAAATATATTTTATGACTGAGAGTCGTGGTGCGAAGGGTGTGTTCGAGAATAATAATTGTATAAGGTGCTTAAAATTACTGCAAATTAGTGAAATGAAGTCTTTTTTGGAACAAAAATCAACAGGATACAAAAATTACACATCTGAAGCATTAAACATCTTAACAATGTTAAATGATATATGTGTAGTAGTTTTCAGACAATCGACTTATTTCCAGCTCTCTTCTTGTGGCCTTCTTTTCTTGTCGGTTTAATTTTTAGTGTATTTGTAATGAATGAGTAAGTTCGCGTTAATCAGAAAAATCAGTGGTTATTGGCACACATACAAACCTTTATACGAATTATTAAAATATATTTTATTTTAAAAATCCTTTGTCTGAGACGTAAAATGGTTAAAAATTTCCCTAATTTTGTTTAGGTTACAAAAAATGGGGATGTGATAGAATTACTGGGTTTAATATATCAGGTTTAGCGAACGATTGTGCCACCATGTAATGGAAGTACTGATGCTTCTCTGACAACAAGGAAGTATGTGTTTGTCTTAGAAGAAGTTACCGGTTAAAGTTTATACGTGATAACTTCTTGTAATTGAAAATATACTTCCTTATTTAGAGTTTTAAAACAACGCATACAGGTTTTAACTAAGGTAATTTGTTCCAATAGAGCATTCACTTTCTTATTCTCAAAGAGGGGAATTAGAACTTCCAAAAAAATCAGGCACAATCGATCTCTAAACCTGCCTTGTTATCCCAGTGATTCTACAAAATCCGCAATTACCCAGGCCACAAGACTGTAGTAACGAATTGAAAGGTTTACTTTGTTAAAAGAATGTTCCATTGGAAAATCAATCGTTTCCTAGACATAAGTACAAGCTGTGTGCTGCAAAAGCCACTAGAAACTACTAGAGGCTAGCCTTCGACCTGCCGGGAGTAACTGAAAGCTCATTAGGGACAGGAAGAGAGTAAAAGGGATATTTTTTCTACACCTGAAGGATGAGCTGCTTCATCCCTGTTCTTCACCTCCAACATGCAGCTGCATTCACGAACGACGCTCTGCCGAGAGGCGGAAATTAAACAGGGAAAGGAGATACTCTCAAGTTAAAGCGTCCAATGTAAAATGAATACCGTTGGAGTCATGTTGGAACAGAACACTGAGAGATGAACAAACGCTTAATTAATGTAAAAGGGTATCTTCCGAAGATTTTTTTCAAAGAAATAAAAAGAAATCCAATTGATTGATTAGCGATTCCGTGTGACTCAACGGTTAAGATCATTAGTCACGTAAGTGTAGTGTATGTTGTCGGGGAGGTAGGGGTGATCTTCACACACTGAATGGTGAGGCCGATCATCCCACCGACTGTCAGGGTTTTTCCCTCAACAAGGTATCTCACACCAGCGGAGCTCCGCCCCAGTCGGAACAATCTTTAAGCTCCCGACAATTCTCCTGACATGTGTGGTAGTGTAGTGCATGTAAGTGTGTGTAAGTAAAAGGTGATTTTAGAACAAATAAGAGCAAGGAAAGATTACGCGCGGCCCATCACCTGTTTATTAGGGTACCGCTTCGGCATTCGCCTGGTGTTGATTGGAGAAATCACGAAAAACTAGAGAACGGAGCTGCCCGACGTTAGAATTCTCCTCCACACAGTGGATGAATTCGACCTGGCTATGTAGCCACTGTCGAAAATCCTATCGCTGTACGGAGTCAAACCTAAGGACCTCCCGGTCAGAGACACAGATGTGAGATCCGAAGAACTTAGACCGGATGCAATGGTTTATTGGCAACATTACTTTTCCATCTGCTGGGAGGCCCTAGGATTCTAGGAAGAGAACTCTAACGGCCATTTGGTCTGATCGGTAGTTTTCGGTCATTGGTTCTTCTCCGATCAATATGAGGCGAATGACACAGAAATACACTAACAAACGGGACACAGATCACGCGTGATCGTTACACTGAAAAAAATGGCCTTTGACTCTCAACCACAAACCCATGGTTACGTGTCTTCCAGTTGTGACGATCGATTTATGCATTGTGGTAATCATCGCCATAGATGACGTGTTGGTAGTTGATTGTCGAGCTAACCAACCGACGAAGGTTGGGAAATACGCGAATCTTATAACCATCAGTTGACTTCATATAACGTTCTAATTGGTTCCCGCAAACACGGGGTTCTCAACGCCTGCTCAACGCTTCGGAGATGGTTGAGTTGACCAACCTCTGGCGGGAGACCAGCGCGGCCTGAGGATATGACCGCTGGACAGACGGACGAGTTTCAGAGTGTGATTAATAATGACTATGGAGAGAGTATTCACATAATTAAAGTTTCCAAAAGACGAAATATTAAGATGAGTATCTGCTGAATCGACTCCATGAGAATGATCATTGTCACTCAATGGTAAGTGAAACATTTTTCATGTGAGATTACGGTCACATTACTCTAATCGTGTAACAAGTATTTTTAACGTATAATTTATGATTCATTGCAGGTTTATCGTTTGGCGGTACACGAAGATGTGTGTGTGTATGTGGAGGGGAATCCAGTACTTAATTTGGAAAATGAGAGTAGTGAGAGTTGTTAGTTCTGTTGTGAGAGTAGTTAGCAATTGTGCAAAATCTTTATAAGAAGAAAATTTTCGAATCTCTAAAATTCTGTTGAAACTTGGTTATGTTGATCATGGTATTTTGTTGTTGATGAAAATACGCATTATATATGTTTATAAAAAGTGTTGAAATGTGTCAGAAAAGTTGATTAAGACCAGAAAACTACACATGCAGAACGTTTATACAATGGGCACTGCAAAATGATGTGCAACTTGATGTCATTGAATGTGTGTTTCTTGAAGGACGAGTAAATGAAGGCAGTTTTTAAACAATCAAGTTAAGATGCATGTGATTTGAATTGAACATCACAGACCTGAAAACCTCAATAGGCCCTATTTGATGTCAGCTTTTGGTATCAGCCTGTGGTGCTGTGCTTTTGAATTCTTGCAGTGTTCTTTTGTTCCGTGCTGCGTTTCATACCAGCATTCACATTGAAATGTAGTGTACTGTGATATACCAATATATTATATACTTTGACAGTCACATTTGCTGTAAATGGGTTGGGTTAAAAGGGTCTGCAAATGGCAATACACAGCCTTAGCAACGCCGGCGTAGTGGTTGGCAAGGTCAATAAACTGCATTCAGGCCTTGAATAGGTGGGGGCGCTGGCCAGAAAGACATATAAGATAATTTGGGATTGGTCTAGAAAGGAATGACTATCGAGGGTGTAGCTACTTGATTTGGTAAGAAATGGATGGATTGGCTAAGGGAGAATAGACTGTCCCCTCCTGAGAATAGACTGTCGAAGTTTGTCGTTTTGTTTAAAAAAATAAGAATGAAGGATGGATACCGAGGCGTCGAGGGCTAAAAACGTATGAGAAAATGACATTCTGATAAAGGTTGTCAAAGATCTCCCGCGAGTTTAATATTAGGGGAGTGGGACTTGTAAGTTTGACGTGAGAATCAATAGTTGTCGGACTCTGAAAGTTGATGTGCAGCAGTTACATTCGCTTAGGTCTTTGAAAGTTTTTTATATTGCGGTTTGGGACTTTGATGTTCTACCACGTAGTTGGGGAGAACTAGGAACTGTGAATATCAAGTAAGAACCGGTAGATATTCTTGGCAGTGAGGGCTGGATTCGTCGGCAACGTCGCAAGATTAGAAGAGAGAAATTGGACTTGGGATTATCAGCATTCAAGTGAGAAGATACTGCGGGGCGCCGTCGGTCACGATCACGCTTAGATAAGTACTGCAGTACAAAGGTTCTCTTTTAAAACGAGGTCATGACATAAAGGCAGAACAATTGTCAATAGAAGTCAATAAATTGTTAAATTTTCTTTTGGAAATGAAAAGATGATTTTCATGTAGTCAATCACAACTGATAAGAAGTTAGAGATATATTTAATTATTTCCTTTCAGATTCCTCGCCATACTGTATAGTTGGCAGATCAAATAATCGGCTATCTAGGCGATAGCGATTATCCATTACGTGACCCATTGACCCAGCTAGCCGGACATTTATCCATTCGTTAAAATTAGCTGTGGAAGTATTGGTTTCAAGTATCAATTATCGTAACCTGTTCCTGGCGCCCATAGTTTTCTATAAATTCGGAACGGGTCACGAATATAACAGTCCTAAGGTAAATGATGTCATTTAAAACAGCACGATCTCGTAATAATTTATGACGAGACATTGTTGTTGGTACATTTCAGTACATACGTGAAAAAAGTTGACAACTGATTTATTTGCACTGTCATATACTGGAATGTTTTGATGCATTTGTAGTTCATCAAATATTTATCTTTGCTATGGTTCAGCAATTTAATTAAGAAAATTGCTACCATTTTATTTTATAACTGAAGAAAATTGTGGAACTGCAAGCAATCTAATATTCTTCAGAGATATTAAATTCCATTGTCCCTTCTCTGTTTCCTTTAATAAATTAATGTAGTGTTTTGAGTAATCAAATGAGTTCCGTATTATTTTATTGCTTAAATTTATATTTGTCAAATGAGAAAATGATATCTTTCAGGATTCAAATATATGTAAGTAAAATCTAAACTAATATTCTGCCCATGTCAATGCTTTTTTATTGTTGGTTTCAAATGGTATGTATGAATCTTAAAGATTATACAAAGTGAAGCTTGACTACAAGCCTCTGTATACGAGATGGCTGGTACGTGACTGAACCGAATGAATTGTTTTGGGGTCCAGCATTTGTTAAAAGTATTCTTGTTATTCTGAGAATTACATGCATTGTTGGTAATTGTCTCTTTAAAAAATTCATTAATTCATATCATCTCTTTGTATCAAAATTAATCAATTAACTTATTGATTTTAATTTTATTTGTTTATTTTCATCTTTAAATATAAATTAATAGCGTGCTCTGTGAATAGAGGGAAGTGGTTTCAGTGTACAATAGTATATTAAAAGAATCAATTACTCAAGTCCTTCTTTATAGGAAGGGTTCATTTCTAGTTTTCAAATATTGTGGGATTTATTTTTGCTCTTTTCATACGTGAATCAAATCATTAATATCAGGCATTTGATAATCGCTTCATTTCTCATTGAATATTAGTAAGGTTCCATATTTTGTTACAATATTAACAATGTTTATATTGGAAAACTTTGTAATGTGTGTATAATTCGTATCTCATTTAACAATGCTAACTTCATACTGGAAGGTGAGAATTTTGTTTCTATAATAGGTATTATATACAATTTGGAACAATCAATTTTTAAAGACTGCTGGCGTTCATTTTGTCATCGATTTCTATTGTGAAAAAATCATAAATATTTTTGTCTAATTTCAGGGAACATGCAATTCTAATGTCCAATATTGATCTAATATTCAATAACTAAATTTTTATTAGAAAGAAGACATGGAAATTGGAACTAGCCCTCTCATGTGAAAATTTAATTACACTGTGTTTTGTTTAATAAAACTTTGTGATTTGGGAACACTTATTATAGTTTGGGATTGATAATAAGAAATGGCCACAACTAATGCATTTATAAAAGCTATTTCCTCTTGTAATTATTATTTCTTCATTAACAATGTTTACATTGTTTCTTGACTCACTATTTTTGGACAACGAAACTTATTTGATTAGACTAATTTGAACCTCATTGAACACTGAGAGGCCTGGAAGTAATAATTAGAAGTTCAATAAAATAACATTAATAATGTGCATAAATACAATGGATTTTCATCTCTTTATCATATTTCTTATTCTAAAGGAGTAAGCGATGCATGCAATTTTTGTGTTACACGAGGCTATGGGCTGTTTTCAAAATGTTCTTGTGTGGTTTTTACTACATAAGAAAACTTGCATCGTTCTCAGATGCAAAACTGGTATCTTACTTTTCAGTATTTGGCTTCATTGTAATGTTTTATTTTTTGTGGCGCCTAGGGCACTTACTAGCTAAAACTTGTTGCTGTGAAATGTTCATTTTAAATGTATAAAAAGATAATGTAAATAATTATTTAAAATATAAGGAAGCATTTATAAGTATCCATCAAGTGTTTTTCTCATATAAATTTCCCAAATATATCTATTACAGTTGCTTTCACATTTCCTGTTTGTGATTTTCATGCCTGCAAAACTGTTATCAGTTTAATGTGATTGAGTTTGTGTGTTAATTTATTCTGACCCTTGTTTTAGTGGAGTCATTTGCAACTGGGTCTTAAGAGAGATTATGTGACGGTTAAAACTAATAAATTAGTTTCATGGAATGTAAGAAATTTAAACTTTTATTTATTGATGGTTGTGTGCCACAAGTTGCAGATGACTTGGTGAAACAAAGGACTGAAGAAATGAACTAAGAAATACTCTATAATTTTGAGTTGGTTAATTGAATTTACAAATACTGTATTGAGTTTAGCTTAATTTTTTTGTGTTGGTTAGGGGTCTTAATAGTGTTTACTTGTTGCTATTAAATGTTAAGAGTGAAAATATTTGGCAAAATATTATGAATAAAATTATTACAGATTTAATTTTTATATATCTAATTCTATTCAGCAAGTAATTTTAGTGTCAGGTTTTCAAAAATGTCTTTATTAAAAAATTCTTCAAATCGACTTCTTACTTGTTTTTCAGTTGAATTTTTAAAATGTAACAATTTCTAGAATCATGTTTATATACAATTTGATTCCAATCATTGTTATATAATTTTACAAAATCATACAAAATTTAATTCATTTATCCAATTAATTTACATTGAATTTAATTGAAAATTTGAATTTTGACATTGTCTCTACTTGTGGTTTTGAGTTGTCTTGCATACGCAAAATTTATGCAATTCTGAAAATTTTTATAATTTCTTAACTACATAACCAACAACTTAATGCTACAGGTACGAGTATAAAAGAAGGTAAGCAGACATGCAAACAAAGGTTGATGCAAAATTTTCCATTTTTGGTGTAAACATTTATCTAGGAAGTAGCACCAAATTTGGTTTGTTCAACCACCCGCCGAAGTTCCGAGACTGTCAACCACGCACTGCAAACATGTTGTGGTTCAAGATCGTACGTCAGCAAGGGAATCACAAGACACCGCGGTGGTTCAGAGCACCACGGAGGTTCACACATGGAGCCGACGTTGCGTCAACCACACAAATAGCTGGGCAATATTTTACTATTAAATTTGGTTGGGAGAACCGAATTTTAATGTGCGGCAAGCATTCCTTTTTTTCAGTGTACTTTTTCTCTTCCTCATCCTTGCCCCATCTCTCCTTATACACAAACATTCAAACAAGCTCTCATTTTAAGCTTTATTCAACTGTCTCACACTGTTTTCATTTGATGTTTTGTAATACAAACAATTAATTATACAAATAATTTAATACAAACAATTTTTGCAATACCAATAATTTTTAATATATGATCTGTAGATTTGTACACTACAGATTCCTCATGTATTTTTTAAAATTTATTTTACTTAAAGTCGTATCAATGACAAGGTTATCGCGCAGGCGGCGCCCTTCACCGCGGCCACGATGTCGTCGTGCCTGCGTTGGATCACGCCCATGTTGCGGCGGCATTGGTTGAGCACGTGCGCTTGTGTTTCCTTCCTCGGTCTCTCCTCCGCATCTACGCAACCGTAGCGGCAGCCGTTCTCCGTCGGGTGTTGTCATTGAGTCGTTTCAATGTTTCTTGAAAGGGTTATATGCGGCATATCTTTTCCAAAAAAAAGGTACATAATGGAACATATATGGTATCATTTTTGCAATCAGCTTATATTATTTAGTAAAGAACACGTATTTTCATCTCGCGGTAAGACACAATGTTCAAATTTGTTGCACTGTGTAATCAGTGATTCGAATGTGGCAAACGAAGAAACCTACACTCAGCGACAGTCAGTGAGAAGCATTGTGCGCAAGGAAAGTGGCACATCTCAAAACACGTCATTTTTTAATGTGAAGAAATAAATTAAGAAAATATTTATTTGCATTACTAACAAATGTATAAACCTAGACCACAAAACAGCCTAAAAAGGGAGAACACATTTGGATTTTTGTAATTTAAACAATTCCGCGCAGATTAAAAAGCATTCTTCTGCCAAATGGTAATATTTGAGATGTATTACTTTTTTTGTGCTCTATCATGTGTTGTTTTGTGTTACACCAGATACTACTTTAATATGTGCGTTTGAAAATTCGTGAAAGTGAATTTCGTAAAATATTAGTAAATTTAAAACAATTTAACTAAATCTATTAATTAGTTTAACTGATACCAGGGAAATAAATACAAAATTGTTAGCACTTTGATTCGGGAGGTCGCTTGAAAAAGCCACAGACCACAGAGTATGGTAGTGGCAATTTAAACACTTTACAGAAACCTACACAATAAATCTCAGAAACGTTACGCTCAATAGACCTTACAATAAATTCAAGAACGTCTTAAGAGCACGTGGACTCCGCGGTCGCTGCTTTCAACGGCAAACGCCCTCACCAGGGACCGTTAGGATGACAAAGATGCTGCGTCCGCCGAAGGAAACGCTGGAAGCGACTACGCCTTTACGAGGAACCAACAAGCACTTACGGAGACCTTTTGTCAGAAATTACGACGTGCTTGGAACAACGTGAGTATTTACCGGCGGCTTAAATCGCCGGATGAAGGATCAACAGGATTAAATTATGGGACAGCAATCACAGCCGACGTAATCGCGCTCTTCCCTGACCGAACACGAAAAGTTATTACCAAGGGAATGTCAAAGAGAAGCTTACAAGAGGAATATTCTTCAGAATTACACGTACATTTAATAAGCATTTATTCGCACTGTTCAGTAAACATATTTTCCGAGATGTCATTTTAAATGTCTTCTTTTTGGGACGATTTTGAAATGTTCTCTATTTTAAACCTGAGGAAAAGGAGAAAACTTTGAGTAAACAAATATCAATAATAAATTGTAAATATAAAACCAAAACCCTTTGCGAGTATATACGAAGAATTTGTTTTAGCAATGAGAGGCAGGTTTGGGAACTATACAGTGATGTGACAGCAGATCTCATAAGTTGTTGAAGTTAACCATAGTTTTTTTGCTGTATGAGATGGAGAATTGTCTTGAAGGAAGGTTACCCGTTTTACACATTTCTTCCCCTTATATCGAATCTTTTCCTTCATTTTTATTTTCAGAGGTTCTGAATAATAAACTGAATTGATTTGGCTTCTGTAGGAATGTCACGTGAATAAACCCCATCCAGTTTACAAAAAATCTTGCCATCTCTTTTCCTGCTGGAGGAGTCCTTGATCCTCCACAAGGATCCGTGATAGACGCACTTCCCCGAACAACTTGGTGAATCTCTGACGAGTTTCAGATGACTGAACATTTTCTTTAACGAAAAGTTTTATCACAATGCGTTGTCACACACTTCGCGGCACTTTCTGCTCACTCATTAGTAGGGAGCGGATTTTTATGATTTTACACATTTTTCTTCCGTTGCTTCAGGACATAGCTAAGTGAAATTTCTTGATATGTTGTTAGAATTTGATGCTATATGGTAGTTCATATTTTGCCAATTTTTCCTCTTTCTGCATAATCCTGTAAATAGAAGAGCATACTTTGCATATTTCGTAAAAAAAGAGACTTATCTGTAAAATGTTTCATGTTTTCATAGAATCTCTTTATTCGTGAGTGTTCATTGAGCAGAGCTTGTAAATTTTTTTATTTTCGGTACATAAAAATACTTGTGTAAATGTAGGACATTCCTTGATATATTCTTTAAACCAGGCAGAAAAAATTAAACAAGACAATGTACTCCACTGAGGTACGAGTACTTTAATTATTTTTCCTGCAAAGTAAGTTAGCTTATATTTTGTTTCCACAAAAATATGTCTTTTTATTTCAAGCATACTTCACCTGAATGTTGTCAAGAAAGGTTTATATAGGAAACGAAATATTGTTAATTTTACTTGATGTTAAAGTGCATATTTCAGAATTTTTGTCGAAAATGCATATTTTTAAAAGTATTTTTTAACTTTTTTAGGGCATAAAAATCCTCTATTCATCATTCTAGCAACGTCTAGACTCGACTGATCACGTTCGAACATTCTCCGGAGAATGAGTGGATTTTGGCTAGATATTCCCATTAGAACGCACATGTACTGTGAGTGGGAGGTTGTCTAAAAAATCAGCAACCCGGTCATATTTCAACTTCCTTGTATTAACATTGCATTAAATCTATATAATACATAAATATAAATTCACATCGAGCATAGCATTCACGAGTATATTTTATGAGCACAATATTGGTTGTTTTATCTTCATATTTATTGTTCTCACAGTCAGTGCTCTTAAAATGTTGAGTTCTTATCGCGCCCTTGAACAACACACACATACAACATTGTTGAACACTGTACAAACCACCTCTGGTAGCAAAAATACTGCTACCGAGTTTGTGGAAATTGGGGTCCAGTAATAGCAGCAGAATACAATATTTTGCATAAAAGCTCTTTACATACCAAAAAATAAAAAAAATAATTGGCACAGGTAATCTGAAAAGACGCGCGCAGATACTGTATTGCAGGTCGCAGCAGATTTTTTCCTCGTCATGTGGCATCAGCTATGTTGTGAGCAGAGACGCTGTGTGTTCGAGAATGTAGTCGTAAAAAGTGTATGAAAAGTAGAGGATTAACATTTTCAAATATTTGCATTTTCTGTGAAAATCGGAACTGCTTCATTGTTTTTGTATTTTTTCAGTCTTCGTGGATATCTAACAACTAGCACCTCTCGGATGGCCAGAGGCTTCTTTCTTTTTCGTATGTTCAAACTTAGTAGTATAGATATCAACATCCTTTGAGGTGTTTTCTTCGTAACGGCCTTTTTCTGACTAAATACACGCAATATTAAAATCCCCATTTTCCGCAAATCCGGCCTTCCATTTGCCTCATTAGTTTGCTCTTTATATCCTATCCACTTACCGAATTCTCGATTCAGTTGCACTTCAGACTTGACGAAATTCATACTTAACACGCAAGGGATATTTTCCTTTTCGTAAAATGACAAGTGTCTCTGGTTAAATGGAGACTACACTTGTCTGAGTGAGTGAATGTATGCATATATGAAGAGATCATTGGTCCAAGAGTGAGGCGTCATAATCGTCAAGGATGCCCTGCAGGCATTTTAGGTACTAACTTCCGGAGCGTGTCCGCCTTAGGCATATTCAGGTCCGCCGCTGCTTCTATGGAACATTAGAGGAGTGGCTCTCGTGCGCCCTGCGGTAACATTTATATCTCCGCACGTACAAGACAAATTTGATTTAACTGAGTTTTAGATTAACAAGATTATCGTTCGAGTAAGTAACAAATCGCTCTGCCTGCTATTAAAATTCATAAACAGTTGAAATTGTTCAAATGGATACACCATACAGGATTTTAAGTGACGTGTAATTTGTAGTCAATTGAAATATTGAATGAAATCCAAAAATATATCACCCATGAAATATGTCAGTTTAATAAATTCATAAATTTGCAAAGTCCTTCGAATATTTGAATTGTTTTTTTATTACAGCTGAATCCTGAAATACTTTATTTTGTTCACGTTTTCAATAACGATTTTCAGTTACTATACACATATTCTTTTCTTTCGAACTCTATAATCAAAGTCCATAGCGAAAACAATAACCTTTCGTTCCTCGCACATATCATTCTAGTAGAAGTCACGCACAAATATGTTCATTATAAAACCGACAGAATTATTTTTTCTATGGATCAAATTAATTTCTAAAGGATAGAAACTATTTTTTTCGTACAGATTTTGGGAATGGAAAACAACAATGTGATGGAACGGAGTGCAGTAATTAACAAAATTTTATTTACTGATGTTCCATATTATTTTCTGCATGTTTTTTTATACGAGGCTTCTTTGTTCTACTTCCCAGAACTTCAGAACATATTTGCAAGTTACTTTTTCACTTTTTTATGAAAAATTTAGAAAACAAATTTTCTTATCTTGTTTTTGACTGTTCGAACATTATGTGGGGAGTACACTCCAGTAACATTGTATGTACTCTCACGGATTAAATGCGTCTGTTCCAATAAACAGATTTATTGGTTAAAGACCGAAATGGAAATTACGTTCAGTGCTAAAACAGAGAACAACTTACCTCTGCAGTTCATGTCTACAATAGTTCTACTAGTCTGTCTGAATATCAGAAGATATATCCTTATTGTTACTGAACTATCTTGCGTTTTAAATTTCTCCATTGAAGTGGAAATGTTGATATTTTAGCTCTTTGTTAGGTATTCGGTACTCCCGTCTTGTCATCGTGAAACTTTTATTGCTGCCGTTACACATTAATTTGTAAATTTTCGAATCAATTCGAAATGCTCATTCTGATGATGCTCCTTATCTGTAGGTCTCTAATACCCACAGGCGCTCCTTCATCTCCTCCAATGCAGTTCTTCGCAGCGCCCTGCCCTCGTAAACCGTCCCGAGCCCCGGCTCCTGGAGCGGAGCTTGTGCCCGCGGGCAACCGAAGCCCCGAGTCCCTCAACAACGCACGCGCCTGCATCACGCGCCGTCGTCATTCTACACGGAAAACGCATTATGAGGCGGCGGTCGCCGCTGTGCGGCGGCCGCCGCTGGACAGTGGTTCAGAGTACAGACTCTGACCATATGGAGATTAGCGTTCTGGCTTAAGTTCTAAGCGCAACAAGCTGAATGAAGGCTGACTGAATTTTAAAGAATTCTGAATGTGTAACATACTGAATTTAAATTAGTGTTTAATTTGGTTTATGGTCGTTTTGGTGTGTCTCTCTGTCGTGTGTCGCTCTGCCTTGTCGCTTAGCTTTGTTGCGCTTAGATGTTCGTGTTGGTTTTACGTCCTGGCTCAAATGCGCGGGTTGAGTCGCAGATAGAGAGATGGATTTAAAAGAAGGAAAATCCTCAGTACGCTATAAGGACGCTTGTAAAAGAATCTTAGCAGATGCTTGGCAAAAGGGTTGGACACGGATGCTCGAAGACATCTATACAGTTAATATGTGGACCCCTGTTATTTGTAAATAATAATTACACAAAAAGAAGCGTGGAAGAAGATAGCCTGCGATGCCAATGCCAGCTATACTTTTTATAAAGAATTTAGATTAGTTCTCTTTACTGCAAATTCTTAAGAAGGTACCATACATTCGCCTTTCCGCGGCTTTGATGTGATAGATCTTGCAGATCGAAAACAAAGGGTCAATAACGTAGTAATTTGGTTCTATTTTTGCAATGGCATGAGGCATTCAGTCTAGAGTACAATATCCTAGCAGAATCATTTAATGTATTCAAGATTTGTAATAAATGACCTGCTAAGTTTTAAAAAATGTTTTAAATTCCGCAAGAAACTCTATTTTCTTTATGTTCTATTACTTCAAAAAATAAAGATATTGAAAAAATAAACAGACAAGTATCTCCTGTATATTTCACAAATTATAATGTTAAGATGTATGTTTACAACTACAAGATCACATTGTCGTTAGATAAAATTCCTTCCGTTTATAGGGTCAGATGAGCTCATTAAATTCCTCTCCCCGCATTACTTTCGGAATGATTTAATCTAACTAATCACGTCAGACACTAAGAGTTAGAGCTTCCCTGAGACGGTGTTCTACTGGTAGGAGGTACCTGGTTGGGGAAAGCCCCGCAAGCCGATGGGTAGGTAGGCACTGTATCTCGTTATCCAGGGGGGAAAATAACCACCATCTCCTGCGATAAAAACATGAACCACACTCACGGGACTAATGACCTTAGCAGTTGACGCGTTCGGAATTATCAATAACAATATTCAGAGAGTCTGAAGTAGAATAATATTTCAAATCTTGTTATAAAGCTCCCTCCATGTGACAGCAAATACAAAGGAGAAAATGCAATGAAAACAAATCATCGCAAGGCTAGGTATTTATTGTAAAATATAAAGTGACATTTAAAGTGTTTGTTTTGTTCCTTTTTCTGACTTCATTTGTTATAAATACTACCTTGAAAATATTAACGGTGAGTTAAAATAATATAATATCAGATGCGATGGGTATGTAACATTTATAAGACTCCATACGTGCTTATAGAAGCACATTTGGAGATTATTTCAATCCAACAGGAAGCCGTTTTTTACTAATTTGCTCTGTTTACTCATCACATTAGTAAATTAATTTTATTTTAAAACGCTTATAACCAAGAGGTTACTAAAAAAATACTTACATAAAATAGTTTGACTCCCTCTTCCCTCCGTAAAATTCCGTAACCAAAATGTTGTATCCTCTAAAATGTAAGTGGATACCATTACCTTTCCCTCTTCACAGGCACCTTTACTTTCTGAGATGATTCAGAAATCAATGCAACAGAACAAACTTAACAATAATATGTATGCAAAATGTGCATTAGTGAAAGAAGTGTCACTTTAATGTCTCTTGTGATTTAATTTGGGATTACGCCTAATGTTTCCATGAAATCTGGATAATACATATTTTAAAATAATCAAGAGAGCTGTCTACCAATGAACTGCGTTTCTCTGTACCTTTCCAAAGTTCTTTTCGAGTAATTCTGCATCATTAGAATTAACAATTCTTTCGATACATGTTTCAAGCAGAATCTCGTTCACTGAATCATTGCAAAGCGATAAGTCAGTTACAGGAACAGGAAACGTTACCAATATGTAAAAACGGTTGGGATATCGTGAATATTCAGTGCACTTTCAGCAAAATGTAACGTACACTTTGCATTGCAGTTCCTGCATTCCATGTCCTTTCCTTTTTCATTAAAGAGTTTTATTTTCTTCTTTTCTACGAAATGTCTTCAAAGGAAACACTTAGTTTTGTAGTTAATGTTAATTTTTCAGTTATTCTCCCTCCCTTAGATCAGTTGCAAAACACAGTAACCAAACCCCTTCTCCTAATATCATGTAAGTATTTCTTGAATGATCCCAAGATATTAAATCCAGCAACTCCCGAAAGTAACTGACAGAATCGAAAATTTTATTAAACAAACACGTCGAAAAAATTATTGAATTTTTAATCTTGTGTTCTAGAAGCTAGAAGATGAAAGAAATATAACACCGTTAATAACATGAAATACGGAAGTGAGAAGAAGAAAATGTGTGAAGCTGTAACAGATATGACAAAGAAACATTTTATTATTGAGTTTTAAAATTGGGGTAAAGACAATCTACCTCCTACACTACTTAATTGAATACCAAAACAGAATGCAACACAACCAGTTTTTTAATTGTATTGGATTGCATAATGCTAAAAGAAGACAGTTTAATACGATAATAACTTAATTATTGTTAACGTAATGTTTAAGAATAGTTGTACAATATAATGTAATTTATTTAGTCACGAAATGCCTGATAAACGAAGTATTAAAAATTGCTTTGCTCAAACCCTGCAAAGAGCTCAAAATGCATGTATTCGTTTCATTTATAATATAAGAAAATACGATCACATCTCTGGTGTTTATAAAGATCACAAAATTTTAACACTAAAGAATAGGCGTTTGTATCACAGCCTCTGTCTTTTATTTAAGATGTTAAAAACAGGTTCCCCGTCATATTTAACAAAGTATTTTGTACATCTTAAATCCTCCAGATTTCAGAAATCCCAGTTACTCTGCATTCCGAAAAGTAAAACTAACTACTACAATAAATCATTTGCAATTACTGTAGCCCGAGAGTGGAATAAATTGCCTTCCAATATTAAAAACTGCACCTCATTAACATCGTTTAAAAAACACCTGAATCGTTTTCTTACAAAGTCGGTTTACATCAGTTCAGTTTACAATTTAAATAACTATTAATTGTCGGTTATCAAATTAAACTCATGACAGTTTTACCTCTTCCTCAGAAGTATCTAGAAATGATTAATATATTTTTAGGAATAATATTAATGTATTTTTGTTGAAAATTTACTTTCGTGCGAATTGTTTGATACTGCCGGAACTGTATTTCATTCTTAGGAGCAGAGGCGGAGTTAAGCACACGCAAGAAGACGACCCCGTGCAGCATGGACAGCAGCTGAGGAAAACATTCCAAGGACCTCTCACTTCAGATTAGCTTAGCTTAACTTTGTATTAGGACGCAGCCTGCCTGGTGGGTTTTCCCCGACTAGCGGGTTTTCCTCCAGGGCCGAGCGGCGGGTAAAATGGTATGTTTCTGAATTAATAGATTACAGTCGCTCGGGGTGAATACCAGGCTGCCGCGTAGCGCGCAGACAAGTGGAGCGCATAACGTTATGCAATTTAAATTTTTGTTGTCGATTTCCGTCTCTAAATTCAAATTCTTTTCTCTTTTTCAAATTTCATTCTGTAACATTTTTTGTATCTGTTTAACCTTTGATATTGTTCATAAGTTGCTTCAAATGATACTTCTACTCAACTAACTACTTACCTATTATAATATAACTTACCTAATATAAACTATCATACTTGTACTTTTGTAAATTGCATGGTATAAACTAAATTGTTAACATGTGATATGTGGTTAGGCGGAAGAGCGGGCCTGATGGCCCGAGCCTCGCCATATCAATAAAGACATTATTATTATTATTATTTATTATTAAAAATGGACTTAGATGACTTAAATATATAACGTTTGCCGTTTTTTGTTCATCCGGTAGCACTGCGCATTGCCGTCGCGAGCCAAACATACGTAAAGAGGTACCTGAAAGTCGACTGCCGGCGAGGGAGCGCCATAGCCATGTTATGACAAACAGCAACGTAAACATAAAATATTTTGTTTGAGGGAAGAAGAGTTGTTGAGCGTTTGCAAACAAACAAACATGGTATTTGAGATTCGAAGTTTCATCCATGAGGGTTGATGCACTCGGATAAAGTTTTGCAGAAAGATCGGATGTGGAAATAGCAAGTAGAACAGCGTGTTTGTTTCAGCTGGTGGTGTGGCATGCATACTAGTTTCCATTTCTGCTCTTTCAATTGTCCTCTGCCAGCCCTCTTCTGTTCATTGTCTCATCAACTTCGTCCTGACAGAATTATCCTATTTCTACTTTTCCTTATTGGCTGCAGCATACAATTACATCACTACAATGGGCTCACCTGATCTTGACCAACGGTCCTCTGTCATTCACTGCAAGTGTCCACATCGAATACGGACATCGTAAATAACTGGATTTAATTGCGTCAATTGTATCAGTAATTTCTTTTCTAAATTAATTTCATAATCAATTTTCAACTAGATTTCTGCATCACCTATCTAATTTAATCCGGTAGCTTATGTTCTAAAAATAGAAATTGCTGCAAAAAATTGCATTAAATACAGAAATGTTTCACATAGTTTGAATTTAATGATGTAACCATCTGGGTTTTGATAGATATTCCTTTGAATTAATAATTTGTTATTGCAAAATACAACATTCTGAATCACAAGGTGATTATAGACTTTAACTAAAATCAAATTCTTACGAAGTTTGGTGATTTTTAACCTCGCTATGCGACGACAATTACAACATAGATACTACCATAGTTGTAGGTATCAATACGGACCTTATTTATCTTCACAATATCACCAGATACATTGAACAAAAATGTATCACAACAACTTCGAAATATTTTACTAGAAGAAGTTTGTGTAAACATAAGATGACAAAAAATAATATTTACTTAATGTCAATTTACTTGAAAAAGTGATACAGTTACGTTACTGATAAAATGTGATAAATAAATATTTATAATATTTGCATTTTACCTAAATTTAAATCAAACTTGAAAATGAAGATTTTTTTAAAATGAACAAGCATTTTTTAGTGTTTAAACTTTTCAAATGGTTTCAATTGAAATATATGAGCAAAATAATTAAAAAGTGACAATATCCCAATAAAGTGCGAAAATTCCCCATTTCATACTTTCCGTCATAATTTCTACCTCGTCTTCCAGGATACACAAGTGCCTTGTCGTAACAGAGTGACTCAGACAACAATTTGTAAAGTAATTTTTATCGCACTCTTATTAATATCAATGCCTGATATAATAAAAATAATAATAATAATAATAATAATAATAATTGGCTCTCAAGCATGGAATGTTAAATAGTGGAGCTCCACCGTATTATAAATACAACCCAGCACCAGTAATGGAAGCAAATAATATCATCATTTATTGGGACAGACCCATATTCACAGATAAAACTGTGGCTTTCAATAGACCTAATATAGTTTTGATTGACAGGAATAAGAAAGAAGCTATACTGGTTGATATTGCCGTACCATTGACACACAATCTAAAGAAAACAGAGACCGAGAAAATTACTAAGTATGAAGATCTTGCTCTGGAAATAAAACAAATGTGGAAACTGCAGAGTGTAAAAACATATCCACTTGTTATTTCGGCTGAAGGTGTAGTCTCAAAAAATTTCAGGAAAAATCTAAAACTAATGGGATTACCTCAACGAATCCTAAACTACGGACAGAAAGCAGTGATTCTGCAGACATGTCATATAGTTTGCAAGTTCTTGAACTAACACAAATGAGGCTCCCATATTGGTCTTGAGGGTCAGAGTGAAATCTCTCTCCTCAGTGACTGAGCTCTTTCCTATTCGTGGCAGGATTGGGCAAATTGAACCCAGCACAAGCAGCTGAGAATCACAAGATGATAATAATAATAATAATAATAATAATAATAATAATAAATCAAATCTATAAGATTTAATGACAGTTCGCTCTGCATTAACCCTTGATGAAAAATACCTCACACTAAGTATTAGTTTTCATCATCAATTAAATAAAGAAATTTTTGTCTTCGTCATATCGTCAAATACTGCAGAAGAAGCTTTTAAATTCTACCTAAAATGAAACACCTCTAACTCTCTACTCCATTCCACTTCCCATCGAAATCACGAAAAGAAAGTAATAAATATAACTTTTTCCTTTTACTCTCTTGATAATTACGACAGCCAGTTTACCAAGCCCATCAAAAGTACTTAGGCCTACATCTTTTTATTATTATTATTATTATTATTATTAATGTTATTGTAAATTAAGCGTAATTTTAAAACTGATAATGTTCGAAGGAAATTGTGTTTCTGCAGGTGCTTGTAACTTCTTAACTAGTGATTCTAAAAGAGGTATTACTGGTCTTAAAGCCCTGGAAATGCTCATCAGCTCGCAATGTTCGTTCCAACGGAATCCACCGCAAGCCACTTGCAGCTCTCTTGGCCGGCCTCAAGCTCCTCGCCACGCCCCTCCCTCTCCGGATCGCCCGCCGCGCAGTAGCCCAACAGAGATTCTGAAAGGTCCTTTGCACGGATAAGCCGCGCTCGTGCCGTCTGTAGATCTGTAACCGCCGCATTACTCTCTGATGTGTGAATAATGAAAAAATCACGGGAGACAGATTTACAAGCAACTTTCATCTACTTGCCCGATCCCAAGCATTGCTTGACGTGACTGATTTGCATAGATTGCAAAAAATCTGTAACCGCTGCTACCTGCTTCGTTGTTTGTTTAGAAAGAAACAATGCTGCAGCTGAAAGCTGCAAGTTTTGATGATTATTTTGTGCCTTGTTTTAGTCTGACATTTATAGACTACATATGAACATGTCATTCATAAATTATTCGTGTCTCATCAACACTCATCCTTTGTTTCTTTCTTGTTTTCCATTTTTTCTTTTTTCTTTTCCTTTTTTCTTTTCCCTTTTTCTTTTTTATTTCTTTCTCTTTCTTTACAATTCTGTTTTCATGTTTTACTATTTATTTGTATAATTATGTATTTATTTCATATTTTTTATTCATTTAATCGCGTTTAGGGTTCCCTCAATTTCTGGGAACAATAAGAGGCCTATGACCATAACGTAATAAGTCGGTGATAGTGATAATGAATACGATGGAAATGATGCAGAAATGGTAGAATGATAGGTGACGAAACGGGACAAACCAGAGAAAATCTGCCATGAGGTCTCTCGGCCGCCACACATAATGATTATCATGAAGTGTGAATGGACGACACACACATACAGACATATGCAAATGCACCCATTCCCGAGGCGGAACTCGAACCCGCAATCCTTCCGTCCGAGATCGCCATGGCACTACTGCCTTAGAGATCTCGGCCACCGGAATCGGCTATTATTATTACGATTATTATTTTTCTATTACATCACGACTAAAGTTATTATGAGTCGGCTGAATATAAAATCTACTCCAGGTTGCAACCAGCTACCTAAGGAGCAGATCCGGTGACTATCAGTGCCTCTACAATACTTTACGCAAAATATGGGCTGTTCCAAATAAAGCAATTTCTTGCACTTCCCGGTCTTTTGAATTACCAGGGAGTTTAGACAAGTTCTTACTCAAATTTTGCGGAACGAATCCCAGAGCTCCGATAACTATCGGGACGACCTGTGCTTTTACGCCCCACATTCGGCTGATCTCGGTTTCCAAACTCTTGTATTTAAGACGTTTCTCTGTCTCCTTGGTAACGACGTTTTGATCGCAAGGCACAGCAACACGATTTTTTCGCCAAATCCCGGATAACTATATCCGGTTTGTTTGCCGCTATCGTGCGATCAGTTTGAATTTGTTGGTCGTACAATATCGTACACAATCCAACAAACGTCACCGGTTTTGGTGAGTGTTCGTACCACTTGGGGCATGTGTTTGGAAATTCGAGGGCGGTACAGATCTGCCAGTGGAGGTAGCTACACACCCTGTCGTGTCTTTTCAAGTATTCTGTCTTTGCTAAGATTGGACAAGCTGAGACAATATGATCAATGGTTTCTACTTACTCCTGGCAAATGCGGCATTTATCATCTTGGGAAATTTTGAGAACCGCTTTATCATAATATCGTGTTCTCAAGGCCTGATCTTGGGCAGCTATTACAAGTGCTTCTGATTCTGGCTTAATTCTTCCCCTTTTAAGCCACATATATGATTGGTCTTTATTGATCTGCACCTTGTCCATTCTTTTTAGGTATTGTCCGTGGAGTCCTATTATTATTATTATTATTATTATTATTATTATTATTACTATTATTATTATTATTATTATTATTGTTATTTACTTAAGGCCACTATGAAATGAAATTCTCCCACGCAGGAACGGTAATGTTAAGATATCTCTAACATTGATGGATAGAGGTTATTAAACCAGTTGTAGAAATGTCGATGCTTTTGGGGCGATGTATTACTTACATCAATGTTTTGTAGAGTATGTCGTATCCCTAATACAAGTGGGCCGCCAAAATTGAGCAGCCCTAATTTATATCGCTCACCTACAAAAAATCCCATTGCCGCCCACTGTGGCCGGCCGTTGTCGGCAAGTGTACGGCACGGGCAGCCGGTCGCCGCTCCTCGGGCCAGGTTGGGGTTACGAAATTACACTTCATTATAAGGCTGTCGTCTCGCGGCGCCCGAGAACAGCAAAAGGAAGAATGGAATGCTCCGGGCTTCCGTCGGAATTATTTTTGGGCCGCGAGACAGTCGGTGAAAAAGGTAGAGGTGATTATGTCCGTCAGGTGAGTATGATGTAACAAGACCTTGTGTTGTTTACAAAGAATGACACACTGCCGGCGATACTGCGTGTCGATCAAATGACTTTATAAACGCGAAGTGCGTAAGATTCAGTTATTCATTACGCTGTCGTAGGTTCTCGGTAATATGGCTCGTATAAGACCTCAGTTTCATGCGTTTTTTGAATTTTGGGTAATCTTTTTTTAAAATTTTATTCCGATTTGAACTCCTCTCACAACTTCCACCGTTAGATCCGGGCGATGGCTGATCCTCCATTGACATGATCTCCGAACGCTATGTCTCCGTCAGTATTTGGAGAATGCGGTGACAGGTCACAGCCAGTCCTGAGCGGTAGCGCAATTGAAAAGAAAACAAGAAATAAAAAGAGAAACAAGAAAACAAAGAAAGGAAGGATAAAAGGAATAAATAAAATTGAGACGGAGAGAGAAAGACAAAATTGATAGTTAAGCAAGAGAGAGGGAGAGAGATATGAGACAAAAGAGATAAAAGAGAGAAGCGAGACAAACGAGACAGAAGGAAGCGAGACAAGCGACAGAGAGATAGACCAGCGAGAGAAGAGGGTGTGATACGAGTGAGAGGGACAGAGAAACTCAAGTGAAAGGGTGAAAAGAGAGACAAGAGAGAAAAATAGCTGGTCTTCGGAGGACAGGGTGAGAACACTAACGACAACTGCAGGGCTGACTGATTAATTTAGAGACATTACAGATTCAAGAAAAAGCTAGCATAATAGTCAATTACAGAATGCACGAATATATAGTTTTGTGTGCAACATATAGTAATTGTGATTCTTTAAACTTCAAAAACCCTGAAAAAACGTGTAAAGCTGAGCATGCAGATATACAGTTTTTTCTAAGTACTCGTATTCTGTTGGGAAGAACGACATTCGTGTGGCCCCAGACCTTTCACCCTCACTTTCCGGAAGGGAGTGGCCCATCTCTGGCGTAACAGGTTGTTAACAACAGCAACGCCCTAGGTCGGACGTCGTGCTCCAGCTGCCCCACTTGCAAGGTGTGAACACAGGCGAGATGGCGCCACCAGCGGCGGAGACAGTGGCGGCGCCCACCGCATTCCCGCTAACGCAGCTAACTGGCGGTGCTGAGCAAGCCTCAGTACGGCGCAGAGCTTTCCCCCCGGGGTCGCGCGGCTCAGCTTTGGCCTCAGCGTAATGGCCTCACCACAAAAAGCCGCTGAGCCAGTCGAAAGCGTTTGGGTTGCGGGCAGCGAGCAAGCAAGTGAACATGTTCACTACCATCACGCTTTTTGCTCAGTTAAACCGACTTGTTCAGGAACAGATAATCAAATTTCCTTCGATTACCGTGGTTTAAATGGCGTATATTCTTGTAACATGAATATAGACAAGTTAATGGTTTCCTCTTTGAAATTAACGTTTATAATTCTAAATATACCTTTGTAAATGATTTCCTGAAGGTACAGAAAGCTTAAAGGCTTACTCACAACTAACTGTAAACGTTATGTAACTTAAATGTCTATTTATTTTTTTTCTGGGCACGTCTAGTTCATTGGACATTTTGTTCCACACGTGTACTGTATGCTTCAGGATGTCACCATGTTCCTTCTCCACAGGAGCATGAGGTCCGGTTCCGACCTACACTTCGACTCGCGAATTTCCTCTCAAGATATATCTCCTAGCGGGTTGACCCCCCTGACCGGGTCAAGCTTTAAACTTCTGTTTCCCGACATATGATTGTGTACATGAACAAGTGTAGGTGTGTGTTTAATGGGAGAGCAGGAGATAAGGATGAAGAAGTAAATAAAATGCGCACGTTTGTTAGGATACTGCTCCAACATTCTCCTGGTATTGATAGGAGAAACCATAAAAACATACTGATAATAGCAGCAGGCCGCTAGAATTCTCTTCCTCCGGGCATCGGTTGAATTTGTTTCAGCTACGTAGCTAGTGTCGAAAATGCACCACCGTCAGCACTGAAACCTCTCGGTCAACAAAGCTGCAAAAGTCGGCCCCGTGGCCGAGATCGCTTAGACAGTAGTGCCGTACTGATCTTGGAACGTGGGGTCGCGGGTTTGAGCCCCGCCTCGCGCATGGTTCTATGTATTTGTCGTTTCACCCCCTATCATAACCATATCGTTTCATTCTCATACCATGACGATACATCCAATAGTGGTCCCTAATGACCTAGTAGTTGACCTAGTAGCTAATGACCTAGTAGCGACCTTAAATAACAAAAAAATCTGCAAAAGGAATGGGTTGACACTGAGCTACCGCAGCCGGTGTTACATAAAGTGATTGCAAAAGCCTGGTATCTTATCATTTGATGGAAGGATTTTGAATGTTGAACGTGAACATAAATGTTCGTGAACTCCACGCTTCAGGAGGAACGGTTTGACACGAGTGCTATGGCCGAGGCCATAGCAGCCTGTGTTACGTTACGAGATTGCTGAAGCTTGGGGTCTTGTTATTTGATGGAACCGTTTTGAATGTGAACATGAACATACTCGTAAATGTTGGCGTTAACTTTTTCATTGATGTGGTTGGAACTCAACATTATTCGCAAAGCGCTAAACACGACGAACGCTAGCCTGCCGCCAATTTGTTTGTAAAATCATTAATTACTACACTACCGCTCATGAAATGCACTACCGCTATCGCTAACACTATCGCTCATGACCAAGGTATCATTTCAGCATGATCGTATCCATTTTAGTTACGGACATTTGATTGAACTCGTGGACGAAGTCCGAAAATGATTCGCACATTGACCAGCCTAACAGCTGGAACACTTTAGTGATAACACCCATTGTATCTCTTCAACCGTGCAAGATACAAAGACGTAGTTTGGGCATTCGGTTGCATAAACAGGGGCTATTTGATTACAGCATACTTTGTCTTCGCACTATTTTTATTACGAAAATATAAGGTTAATTTTGTTTACTTAAATGGAACCCTTTACTAAACTTGAGCTCATTGTAATGGGCATAAAAAGACCATTTCAAGTATGTGTACATCTTCGTATTTACGAGAATCGTCTTTTAGATTGCGATTGATGTGTTTTTGAAACGTATTTTTGCACTAAAGCGACGGCTTTCCATTTGACTAAATGGGGAACTTCACAAGTCCGTTCTTCAGACAAACGCGTTCATTTTTTTAACACAGTAACAACTACATTCTTCGATACTAATTTTGCCAAAAGATGACTTCGTCCAAGGAAGACCTAAATTTTGCTTTCAGGATTCCGGAAAGTTATTGTTTGGTTACTCAAATATTATTCTGTTATTTTGACAACTGTGACGTGTTTTATTATAAATTTTACATAAATAATTCACATTAACCATAATTTATTTGTAACCGTCCGTCACATACAAAGAAAACACATTGAATAAAATACAAATAAATACATACAAATATCATACCAAATACATTGTTGTAGAACATTGCTTTATTTATGCATGTACTCGAAGTGTTGCCCACCTGCTATAATGCACATTTGCAGTCGCCGTTCGAAGGCAAAATGAACACATGTGAGGGTGTCATTTAATACATTTGATATAGCTTCGTTGATACGTTGCGTATCATATCGTCTGGCGTAGTTAGAACTTCTGCAGAAACTGTATTTTTGACTGGTAGGCAAAACTATTCCCGAGATATTTTCCTTTCATTTCTCAGGGAGGGCAGGGAAGGTCGAATTGAAAAGTGCCACTTCAATAGAAAAATACATTACCTAAAACACATCAATTTCTGAAAAACTATTCACTTATATACGATGATGTACACATATTTGAAGTCGTCTTTTTAAACAATTTGCGATGCACTAAAATTTAACATTGGGCTCCACGTAAAAAACAAAGTTGACCTTATATCTTCATAGTACAAAATAGGCCAAAGACGAAATATGCTGTAATCAAGTATCTCCTGTTTATGCAATCGACTGTCTAAACGGCATCTTCATATCTTCCACGGTAGAGGAGATACAAGGGGTGTTTTCACTTGTTCCAGTCTGTATAAAGCTGTGTCAATGACAATGAACAAATCATTTCCGATGAATAAGGTGATCGCCAGCTTGTAAGGATTCTTGTACGTTCGCAATAAGTTGGTTGGCATAAAAATGCGTCGTTTAGATTCAAGGTTTTATTCTAATTGCCAAAGACGAAGGCCAGATTCTTTGCCAAGTCGAAAATGCGTAAAGAACTGTCAACTAATGTGTACTGATGTATAGGTTTTGTAAAAAATGTCCGATTGACACAGTGGAACTCGAAACTCTACACCTTGTCTCTCGCTAGCTTTAGAAATTTGCTTCACGTTACATCATATTATATGCTACTTCTCGTCACCGAAACATACTCCACTTGTCCTAGCCACTTCGTGTTGGCTAGTGTGCATTTTATCTGGCTAATTTCGAAATGGACTTTTCATCTGCCTAATTCTTGTTCTCGCGTTACATCTATGTTTTCATTGTGAATATACTCGAAGGGTTTTCCAGTTTCAATCTGCTCACAAAAGTCTATTGTTTTTTACTTTCTTGCCTTACGAATACTTCGTAAGAAGAAAAAGCTATGTAATCGTGCGGCGGAAAACGGGGAATTTTCGCCAGAAAAACTCTTATAGCAGGGGTCTGGTGACAAAAAAGTGGATAAAACCTGTTGCTAAATTTAGAAAAAAAATCCTCTATCTCGTGATGTAGTCAAAATTCATGATTTGTTGCTTCTTCATACCGCAAAATCGATTGACGGCTAAACGTCCATCTGTCCGTCTGTTCGTCTGTCCGTCTGTCCGTCTGTCCATCTGTCCGTCTGTCCGTCTGTCCGTCTGTACGTCTGTGGTCAACGCTTGCGCCTAAACCGTTCGGCCGATTTTCTTCAAAATTGATATTCCCCGATCGTTTTTACTCGTCTCAAGGCCTCTTGAATTTGAAACCGATATTTTAGTATTTAAGGGTATTTTACATGAAGCCCATTTTAAGATTTTGTAAGTTAAAAGAAAATGGCTCCAATTTTTTTTTCTTTCTCTCAGTTTTCAAGACGCGCAAGTAAAGCAGACTTCGTCCACCAAAAACAAATTATACAGCCACGAGACTTCAGAACTCAGGAAGGTTGTTCGTGTTTTACAACTAGTAGTAATCCATTTTATTTCAAACTCACGGCATGGTTTTATGAGGTGTTTTAAAGTAGTCATTAGGTAGCTCAAGCCATTCTTAGTTAGCCTGGTACCCTAATTCAACAGAGAAATGTTGTAAAACACCAACAAAAATTCCTGAGAGTTTTCTTTAGTAGATAAACATAATTACTTGATGTAAACCCTCAGAATACTAAAAGTATTTACGGTCATAACCTTTATTATGAAATGACCATTGTCTATGTTTTCCATTTCATTTCTGATTCAATTTTTAAAATTATATAAAGTAGAAACATTACAGAGGTGTAACGATTTTTAATATCCTCATGAGTATCCACAACATTTTGAAAGTTTAGTGAAATTATGATTTTTAAAATGATGGATAAATTCCTGACATTGACTTAGTTTCAAGGACCCTGAATAGATTATGCTATAACACTACCTTTTTGTTACTAATAATTTTCAGCACAATTTAGACTATTTTGTAAAAAAATAATATTTCCCTGTCGATCTGGCCGAACGCCAGACCCTTCGAATTGTAAGTGTATATTTTGATTTTGGGGTTAATTTACATGAAGTCTCAATATTTTCAAACTTTTCTTAAACGTGGCTCCATATTTCTTATTAAACTTTTTCTTTGGGGAAAAAAAGTTTCCCTTTCCCCTCAAGAAACATAAAAAGTGAAGTTCTTACTTTCTTTAAACCATCTGAATTTTCGAAAATTGCAAACGTTTGACATTTTTTGGATTCTTCCATACTGCAAATAAATGATATAGCAAAACATATCTTTAAATAACGACACGTTTAATTTTTGTGTATTTTATTCGTAATTTTGCATAAAAAATTGCAGAATTTTGCTTTGTGTTTTTCTCTGGTTCCATTTTATCAAACGCTCTATTTTTGAAGACTCTAAAACATAAACATTCGTTCGCCGCGTGATTCCAGGCTTAGATTAATACAAACGCTGACTGATCAAGTGTTTTAGTGCCATGTTGGTTGGACTTCTAAATTTTTTAAACAAAAATTAATATTGTTTCATAAATAACTAAAAATAAGTTTGATAATCTTTATCAACAACTTCAATAATGAGTACAACATATTAATATTTTGTATCATAGATCACGCATTTAAAAAAATATTGCTGCACCAAAATGTTGCCAAAAATTTCAATTACATATATTAATGCCATCATTATTTATGTTGTTGATAAAGATTATCAAACTTATTTTTAGTTATTTATGAAACAATAAGAATTTTTGTGTAAAAAAAATTAGGGCTCCAATCAACGTGGCTCTAAGACACTTGCTTAGTCAGCGTATGAATTAATCTAAGCCTGGAACCACGCGGCGAACGACGTGCTCGCTCACTGTAATGGCATTACAGTGAAATGAAACAATGAAATACACAATGCAATACACATTGTGTATTTCATGTATTGATATCAATGCGTATCTAAAAGTAAAATTATTAGGGGAATACATATTAGTAAGTGTTACTGAGTATATTATTCTTATAATAATGTCATGAATTTCAAAGGATATAGGTATATGTTCATAAGCATTTTGATTTCTTAGGTTCAAATTGAGAGAGATGGCGCAGGGCATAAACTGATGTTATTGCAGTGCCTCTGACCGGGAGGTTCTAGGTTTAGGTCCCGACGACGAGAGGATTTTTGACGATGGCTAAATAGCTAGGTCGACTTTAGTCATCGTCTGGACGAGAATTCTAGTGGCTGACTGCTGTGATCGGTAGTTTTCCGTGGTTTCTCCGCTCAATGCTACGCAAATATCGGAACATTACCCTAACAAACGGGCCGCGGACCGCGCGCGATCTTTCCTCCCGATTCCTTTCTTGTCTTATTCTCATTCCATATACACACACGTACATGTAGTACACTACTACACATGCCGGGAGATCGATCTGGAGCTTAGGGCTTGCCCCGTTTGGATGGTACCTCGCAGGTGGGAGATATCTGGATAGGAAAAAAACCACTAACCCGCGGGTAGGTCGTTGCCGGATCTCACCATCCAGCAGAGGAAGATCACCACCACCATCCGAGGAAAAATCATGCACTACACATATGGGCCTAATGACCTTAGCCGTCGCGCCCGGAGTCACTAATCAATCAAGGATCAATAATTCAAAATGATTAAGAGGCCCTGTTGTTTCTTGATGCTCAGGGCTCCTTAAGGTTTCCGGCTCTGCGTGCCTCCATCGCTCCAGAGGGGGTCCGCGGCGTCGCAGCCAGCCCACGCGACGGCGGCGGCGGCGGCGGCGTCGCCTCTGTCTTCGTCGGCGTCGTTAGCGTCGGCGGACACGCACGCTGCGCGGGGACCACACGCAGCCACACCGCAGCGGCCCTGTCGCACCACACGCCTTCGCCGCCGACGCCGCCCGCCCACTCGCCCGCCCGCCCACCGGGGTTGCCGCCTCGGACGCAAGGTGCGTGTGTTCGTCTGTCGAGCGCTTCACTCCGAATTGTCTTTTAAGGAGGCACGGCGCCGATCGTTTGTGTCAGTGTGTCGCAACATCTTGTCTGCGATTGGAATATGCATTATTCTTCACACAAATCTGATATATTCTGTCAGTAAGTCTCAAATTCTTGATTGCGATTAGAAAACTGACACAAAAAGGTTTATCTTGAAGATTTATTCATTAAACGTATTATTCATTTTCCCATCTCACAAAGGAAGATGTTTGTAATTTTATTGATGTACACTAGATGTTGGCACTTAATGTATGTCCGTGTGATCTTCGAGGAGAATAGACCAAATGAATGGACGAAGCAAATCATTTCATTTAGCACATTATTTTCATTGGAAAGACTTCCTACATACTGAATTAGTGCGGCGGCAAAACGAGAAACAGACAACTTTAGATGTATGAAAAATTGAAGGAAACTATGCAAGAAATATTCATTTTTGACAAAGAGTTCTAAATATGAAGTTTTGATGACCCGCTTCCTTTGTGACAAGACGACTGCAGTGCCTCGAATCGAAGTATCTTTGCTGCGCCATCCTAGAACTGTCTCCGTTATTCCGAAACGCTTCGGAGCAATCAAGCATGACTTGCGCAGCAATCAAAGAGAACGAGTGAAGGGGACACTACGTCCTCCCTCTCCGCCCTTGAAGCTACTGCTGCATCATCACCCCATCTCCCCTGACGTCGCTTTCGACACCACCCGCTCCGAGGCCCGTGCCACCTGTTCCTCATCCTCTGCAGTCACCCCTGCTGCTCTCCGCACCTCCCTCGCCGCTCTGACCGCCCTTGCTTCATCCACTACCTTCGACCCGCCTCCCAGATATTCGACACCAGTTTGTCAGCTAGGTCGAATTCAGTTGCTATCTGCAGGAGAATTCTAGCGGCCAGCTGCTCTGGTCGGTAGTTTTCCCTGGTTTCTCCGATCTAGGAAAATGCTAGAAAATGCTAACGGGTCACGGACCGCACGCGATCGTTCCTTCCTCTTTCTTGTCTCATCGGGTCGGGTGCTTAAAGATTATCCCGGCTGGGGCGGTGAACGACTGGTGGGAGATACCTGGTTGCAGAAAACACTGCTAGACGACGGTAGGTTGGCTCCGGATCTCACCATCTAGCGGGGGAAGATTACCGCCACTTTGTGGATAAAACATGCGATACACGTACGGGACTAATGATCTCAGTAGTTGACGCGCCCGAAATGGCTGCAATGAATCAATCAATTCACCCTCCTATCTGCCGCCACGCTCAGCCACACACCCACACCGCCATTCCCGCCACAGCCACTCCCCCGTCATGGCCAGCACCTGCGCTGTCGCCAGGGTCAGCGGGGGCTGTTGACTCTGCGAGCGGCGCGGGGCGGCGCGGCGCGGCGCAGCGGGACGGAAGAGACGGCCGTGACGCAACTTCCGCGCCCGCGCGACCGACCGTGGCGACGGATGTCCGTGAGCGCCTGCGCGCGCCTCGACGCGGCTGACGGTCGCCGGCGGTAGGTGCCCTCGCTCGGCCAACCTCGCGGCGCGCGCCGGCAGGCACGCGGGCACGCGCGGGCTTCGCTTCCGGACGGAAAGGCAAGGCCGCCCTCGGAATCACCGTTGCAATGAACATCCGTTCGTGCGACTTGGGCGTACGTATGCAGTTGGCCTACGGCAGTGTTGTCAAGGTCGATGCCACGAGCGTGTCCGAAGCACGAGTGCCACGACGAAATCGCCACTCCTCGCAGTTCATTACCCCGCCACCAGAGACAACGCCATCCATATTGCAAAACGACGGGGTTACTACTACTCGTAAAAGTTCCCATTCCCGACGCTAGTTCCGCAGAGAAGCTCGTGGCATGCTACGGTGCCACAACGCGTGCCACACCCACCAGTAGGAAATCTTGACACCAATGGCCTACGGTCACAGCGCAGCCGAAATATCGGTCACTCGTTACCGGTCGACTGCGAAATCGTCCGATTTACTATTCATCCGAAATGCACTGAAATATTGTCACAAAATAGTTCGAATTTCCCGCGGATATCGATGCCACGAGGCACCGGTGATGTCCGTGGCACGACGAAAACGTCTCTCCACGCAGTTGATCACCTCGCCACAACACAGCAGTGGGCAGTCTCCCTGAATGGTTTTACACTTTGCACATGAAATACGATTAGGCGGGATTTAAATAAATAAAAGAATGTTTGTTGTTGTTATGTTTTATTTACATTTTTATTTTTATGTTTCCGGATGCCGTTAGAGAAGGTTGTTCGAGTTCAATATGCCCTTCTCCATTTACTAGCGCAGTGGTTGAATGATTCGGGCATATCGGACGCAAGCGTCTGAAATCGGCTCCATTGTGACTGCTGCCTTAGAAGCTAATATCATGATCATACTGATAGGTTTTGACATGTAACAGCGTATTTGTTAAGGAAACAAATATTTCAGTTATCCGAAGCCAATTTCTGCTAAACGGGCCATTCTAATAAGACTTGAAGGATCTTTCCTCAACTATCACCTCCCTCAATTACTCATGTTTTTGTAAGGGGAGGTGGACACAGTGAAACCTACAACCTGTAACGCCTGCAACAGAATAAATTTTGAACTTTTGCAGTTCCGGACGGGCATCAACTGAGTTTCCAACGACCATGAGACCTGCACCATTCTCTTAAACATCCTACACACTATCCTACAACAAAATTTAATTAAAAACGATGGAGCCATTTTTTTGAAAATGTCCCATGAACTTCATGTAAAGTACCTCCCAAAATTAAAATATCGGTTTTAAATTCCAGGCGCCGCCACATCAGCCAAATCGATTAGGGAATATCAATTTTGGAGAAAATCGGATGAACAGTTTAGTCCCTAGCGTTTTCACAAACAGACGCTACACCAATACTACTACTTTGTATTGTCCTAAATTTCATTGAACGGTACAGTACGTGTAAAGTGCAGGTACTATGCGTAAAAATTAAGAATCAAAGTTATAATCGGCTAATATAGGGCATATTTTAGTCTGTCTTTGAAGAATCTGCATCGATGGTCACCAACGGAAACGATTATTTCCTTCCCTAATCGGACATCAGTCCATCGCATTATCTCTCCACCTGTTCAAAGCTGTATGTCCATTTCTCATGTTGACACAGAGCAAAGATCGTAACCGTGTAAGCGAAACCAGCCTCCACACCTGTCAAGAGCAATAAGGTAATGCACAGTGACACCGTCTGGCCGTTCATGTCACCTCCGATACCTTTCCGCCTCTGTCGTGTCTGCACTGCCTACACTACCGCCTCCCTCTCACACGCAACACTCACCGTGCTGGATACTCGGATTGACATGAAAATTTACCTGCTTGTTCAGCACCTTTCAAAAACCCTTACTTACAAATTTTTACGTGCTCTGAAGTATTGCAAGGAGCATCGATTTCCGCCCTTTCAAAGGCGGTAAGGTCATGAAACATCTCAATACTAATTGTCGCAAAAACACTACTTGCAATATCTAGCTGCAATTCTCTCGCTCTTCTACCGGCTGAGGTGGCTCAGGGCATCAACTGATGTGACTGCAATGCCTCTGACATAGAGGTTCTGGGATTCTAATCCAGACAGTGGTAGACAACAGCGACAGCGGGAAATATCGCCGCCACCTCCCGCTATAAAACATGCCCTACGCTTACGGGACTAATCATCTTAGCAGTTGACACGTCCTGAATTACCTATCAATCTCTTGCTAACCCCCCCTACAGTTGCATTGTTTCAATTAATTAACCCTCAACCAAACAAACGTTGATTTTGTCACATGTGTTATTTTTACAATACGTTACCCTTATAGCCATTAATCTTCCTGAAGATACTGTTTTCAGGAATCTCCGCAACGCTTATATTAGATTATGATTTTTTTAAATGGGTCTCTGTAGTAAAAACAATAGCTTTCTATAAAAATATACTAATATTGTATTAACTTCGTTTGCATTTTGTCCTTTTCCAATTCAGAGCCTCGGAAGAAATATTTGAAGTGACATAAACAATACAGTTTCTTTAGATTTATTTGTTTTATATTTATCATATTCAATCCACACATCGAAAACTTTCATTGCAGTCTATTCAATCTTTCATTGATGATTATCTCATTTCCATGCAGCGGGAGAGATGGCTCAATGCATCAAGCTGAAGTCACTGTAGTCCCTCTGACCGGGAGGTCCTAGGTTCGAGTCCTGACAGCGGCAGGATTTTCGACACTAGCTTGTAAGATAAGGTCGAATTCAGTCGCTGTCTGAAGGAGAATTCTAGCGGTCGGCTGCTCTGATCGGTAGTTTTCCGTGGTTTCTCCGATCAACACCAGGCGAATGCTGGAGCAGTACCCTAACAAAAGGGCCACGGAATAGCTTGCACGTTTTGTTGATTGAATGCCGTGTCGCGAGCAAGACTACACCCCTCTGGAGATCTTAGGAACAAGTCTTTATTTCGGCGGCATTATTCATAACAAACCAAGAAACATTTTGTTGTCACCACATTCATCAGCTTCACTTCTTATGCTTCTACCTTCTGCAACCAAATTCATTACTCTCTCAACGTGTTTTTCCTCGTGTATCCCTTTCGACACTACCTTGTCAGCTAGGTTGAATTCAGTCGCTGTCTGGAGGAGAATTCTAGCGGCCGGCTGCTCTGATCGGTAGTTTTCCGTGGTTTCTCCGATCAACACCAGGCGAATGCCGGAGCAGGACCCTAACAAACGGGCCACGGACCGCGCGCGATCTTTCCTTCCTCTTCCTTGTCCTATCCTCTCCCTCTTACACACACACTTACACTAACATGCACTGCACTACCACACATGCCGGGAGACCGATCGGGAGCTTACAGCTTGTCCCGGCTGCGGCGGTGCTTCGCTGGTGGGAGATTCCTTGTTGAGGGGAAAACCCCGCTAGTCGACGGTAGGTCGGCGCCAGATCTCGCCATCCAGCGGGGAAAAAATCGCCACCTCCCGAGAAAAAAAACACGCAGGACTAATGACAGGACTAAATTACAGGACTAATGACCTAAGTAGTTGACGTTCCCGAAAACACGAATAAATCAATCATTTCCATGCTCTTAAATATGAGTCATTTGTCGCTCAGGGAGTAAAAATTATTTAATGATAGACCTTCATAAAGAATACACACAAAATTATAATTGTTCTGTACTGTTCTGTTATGATTACATGAAATTAAAGTTCATGTAATTATACTGGACTGGAAATAACAATACAGCGTATATTGTACCTTAAAATAAAGATTCCAAGATGCAAGTTTCCAAGATGCAAATTTTTTTGAACAACGCAGAACAAAAACCAGGCTTAAGATTATCATAACAAAAACACAAGTGAAATAGTACTCGGTGATCGTGAATAATACTCATTATTACTAACTTTCATTTACAATGCGTGTTACGTGAGAGGATCAAATGTACTTCAGCAACGAAAGTTAATCAATCTTGATGTCCTTGGCACTGTCCCGGCCAGTCGTTCGTGTTTCCTTATCTCTCAGCTCCACTGAATCCTGTTCAAGGGGCGCATTGCATTGCCGAGTTTGGTTGGAGGGAAGGGAAATGGAACCCACAACGCGTGGATTCGAAGTTCGTCTCGACGCGAGGGCGTCGGTGCGCGTTCCATTTCTCGCCTCCCCCCCCCTACGCTAAGCGAACGTTGTAGCCGCTGCGACGTCGAGTGTTTCGATTTCGTTTTGTCGTCCAGTGTCGGGTGCCCACTCAATGTTCTTGTATTTTGGGAGTCCATATCTGGTCCTCGCAGGCTCACATGCGTCGCGATTGAATCAGCGGTTCCAGGCGAACGAAACAAATTCTTTGAAGAGTCAAATAATTCAAAGGAGTATTTCACGCCAAAACAATAATTTTTTATAAAACATAAATAATCTCTCACTACTTTTAAAATTCCGTCTAGTATGTGGCCCACACGCCTTGTAGACCCGTGAATATTTATTGGTTGTCGGTATTTTTGTTTAGAATTTGCGACTATGTTAAGAATTACTTCATGAATACTGTATATAATACAGATTATTAAATAATAATTAATTAATTTACCCTTTGCACTTTAGTGCTGCAGGATTATCCTGCTTAGGGTTAGAGGAGGTTAGGACTCCTCTTTCAGCCATTTTTCCGGTCTATCCCCACTTCCAAGGCCCTCTGTATAATAATAATAATAATAATAATAATAATAATAATAATAATAATAACTCCACCTAGGGAGTACACGAGCTTGCAGTTGGTGGTGGAGCTTGAGCCTTAGGTAGTCATAGGGGTATGAGCCTTAAAGCTATGTCAGTGGTAGCGTAGCTACCGGTAGGGCCTCCCTTGCTGAATAGGTTGAAGGTGAGGGGTAGACGAAGAAGTACTCCATTTTGTGGAGAGTGGGAAGTAAGTAGAGAGGGAAGGGACATGAACCTTTGGACTTCCTGTTGTCGGCCCATAGAGGGTACAGGAGAGAAACTGGGTTGGCAAACCAGGCCACTGATTAGAGTGGAGGCCCGAACCTTGCATTAGCAAGCAAAGGAGGCTGCCTTCAGCAGTCAGTGAAAATCCCGTAGGGTTTAGTAATGCCGATGTAATGGTAATGCCGATGTTTAGTAATGGCGATTGGAGGGACCCCTTGCTGGGCCCTGCGGGGGGGATGCCCCGAGGCCACTGTGGGTCGCAGTAACGGATGCCAGGAAACAACCCGAGGGTTAAGTGTGATCTGTGATCTCGAACTTGCGTCCTGCGAATCTTCAATTCAAACCAATGAGCAAAATGGATAGAACAAGAAATGTAATGAATCTTAACGTGCCTTGTTCTACCAATGTCCCATACCTGCTCAGAAACCGAGCTAATGTCACCTTGTCGACGTCTGGCCATCCCACGGATGTTAGTCCCAGGGACGCAGAGCCGGCAGTAGCTCAGTAAACAGAGTAAACAGCTCTTTACCCCCATGGATGAAGAGAATTATGAAACGCATAGCCGACACCCGGCGCGAAATATCACTGTTAGCTGAAGCATCTTCTAAATCAACGCACACCTCTAAAGTTCAACGAAAAATATTCAATGTTGAACAAAAATACCAAATTGAAAATGACACCAGCAGGCTAATGGTAGTTGAGAAGCTAAAAGAAAAAATTCAAGCATGGGATCAACGAATTAGACGTTACAAACGCAGAATAGATTTCCGTGTACAGAATTGGTTGTTTGAAACAGACGCGAAGAAATTCTATCGCAATCTGACTCAGAAACCTAATGACAATGCTGTCACTCCTTCAGAAGATGATGTCGAGGCATTTTGGGCAGCAATCTGGGAAGAGAGCAGATTCTACAACAAAGATGTATCTTGGCCTCAATCTGAAGTTGATGCTGCAAATGAACTTGTGGAAACAGTGGAAGATGTTCACGAATTCTCGGAAGAGGACCTCTTCCAAGCAATTAAGAACATGGGAAACTGGAAGTCCCCCGGGATTGATAAGATCCAGATTTATTGGATTAAGAAACTAACAGCATTACATCCGCATCTAGCAAAGGCTATTAATAAAATTTTTGAAAATCGAAAGGAACTTCCGGAATGGCTCACACGCGGCATCACGTATCTGCTACCTAAAGAGGGAAACAGCTCTTTGGCGAAGAACTACAGGCCAATCACTTGTCTGCCAGTACTGTACAAAGTTATAACCTCAGCCATAGCTGACAAAATGTACAGACATCTAGAGAAGAATCATCTAATGCCAGTTGAACAAAAAGGATGTCGTAAAGGTTCTTATGGCTGTAAGGAAATCTTGATACTGAATCAAGTCATCTTGAATGATGTAAAGAAACGAAAACGTAATTTGAGCATGGCTTGGATTGACTACCAAAAAGCCTTTGATAGTGTACCACACGATTGGATTTTGAAGACCCTGGAGATCTATCGATTTCATCCTAGACTTATTGAATTTTGCAAGGCTAGCATGAAGTCGTGGAGTACCAGGTTACTAATATAAAGCAGAAAGGAAGCAGTTGAAACCAGAAGTATTCAGATCAACCGGGGTATTTTTCAAGGAGATTCACTATCCCCTCTGCTGTTTTGCATTAGTTTGATCCCACTATCTAGACAGTTGTCGCAAGCTGACTTTGATTACAAGCTCCATGGTGATGAAAGGCCAGTATCACATTTGTTTTACATGAATAATCTGAAAGTGTTTTGCTAAGAATGGAGCGATTCTCTCCCAAATGCTGTCTGTGTCGTGAATGAATTTAGCAATGACATCTGTATGAAGTTTGGTCTTGACAAATGTGCAAAAATCAATTTAAAAAGAGGCAAACTGACAACGGCAGAGAGCATTGAAGTTGATATGCACGCTGTGATTCAAGATCTTGAGCCAGGTAAAACTTACAAATATCTGGGCATTGAAGAATGTGAGACAATCTCGAACGACACAATGAAAGAGAGAATTCGGAAGGAGTATTACAGAAGAGTGAGACTTGTCCTGCAGTCTGCTCTGAACTCCAGGAATAAAATATCTGCAATTGGTAGTCTGGCGGTGCCTGTAATAGAGTACAGTTCCGGACTAGTGGACTGGACTGAGCAAGAAATCCGCATCATGGATCGAAAAACCAGAAAACTGCTAACAATGCATCATGTCTCCCACCCTCCAGCTGATGTACATAGACTTTATGTATCACGTAAGGAAGGAGGAAGAGGCCTCAGACAAATTGAAGCCTCCTGGCACAATGCAATAGTTGGAATGGGAAAGCATGTAGCCAGTCATCAAGATGACCCTCTAATGAGGCAGGTCATGAAATCTGACCGAAGAATGGGAAACAGGCATTGTTAGTGTAGCAAAAAGCATTGCAAAGAAAACTATGCAAGACACGGCAAATAACACAGACACTGAACTTCTGGTACTACTTACTAAACATGAAATGTAAGAGACAAAAATGTTAAAGAAGTCGTGGAGGGACAAAACCCTCCATGGACAATATCTAAAAAGGATGGACAAGGTTCAGATCAATAAAGATCAATCATTTATGTGGAATGCCAGAATCGGAAGCAGTTCTAGTAGCTGCTCAAGATCAGGCGTTGAGAACACGACATTATGATAAAGCGGTTCTCAAAATTTCCCAAGATGACAAATGCCGAATTTGCCAGAAGCAAGTAGAAACCATTGATCATATTGTCTCAGCTTGTCCAATTCTAGCAAAGACCGAATACTTACAAAGACACGATAGGGCGTGTAGTTACCTCGACTGGCAGATCTGTACCGCCCTCAAAGTTCCAAACACATGCCTCAAGTGGTACGAATACTCACTAAAACCGGTGACATCGGTTGGATTGTGTACAATATTGTACGACCAACAAATTCAAACGGATCGCACGATAGCAGCAAACAAACCGGATATTGTTATCCGGGATTTTGAGAAAAAATCGTGTCTACTTGTGGATGTTGCTGTGCCTTGCGATCAAAATGTCGTAACCAAGGAGGCAGAGAAACGTCTTCAATACAAGAGTTTGGAAATTGAGATCAGCCGAATGTGGGGCGTAAAAGCACAGGTCGTACCGTCATAGTTATCGGAGCTCCGGGAATTGTTCCGCAAAATTTGTGTAAGAACTTGGCTAAACTTCCAGGTCATTCAAAGGACTGGGAAGTGCTAGATATTACTTTATTCGGCACAGCTCGCATTTTGCGCAAATTATTGTAGAGACACCGACAGACCATAGATCAATTCCTTAAGTAGCTGGTTGCAACCTGGAGTAGATTTTATACTCAGCCGACTCATAACATCTGTAGTCGTGATATGGAGTAATAATAATAATAATAATAATAATAATAATAATAATAATAAACGTACTTATTAACAATAGTAAATATAATTCTTGTACAATTGAATTTTTATTCGAATGAATAATAAGAATATATATTTGTTACAGAGCCATAAATTGTTATTGTATTAAGCCGTAAGTGCAGTTAGTGTTGGGAATGTCCTATGACGCATGATTTCACAAATGAATATTTGGCTAGGTGTTTATTAACCTAATGAGGTAAGAAGGACAGAAGTAATTTTTGACAACGGTTTTTGAGCAATGGTCAGAATAAATGAAATAATGTTTATTGAATTAAAAATGTATATCTCTTTGTTCACGCTCTTTGGAATGATACACACGATATACTGAATTTTTTATTTTAGTATTCTCTTGTAGGTCAGTGGTGCTTTGAACTTTGTTTTTTATCATCTCATAGTCACAATTGTTTGTGATCTACTCGCTCAATAAATCCCACACGCAAATGTCCCAGTCATAAAATTTTCACTACCCATCGATGTGTCTGGAAACTAGATACGAGAATTATACTCCCTCTGGTCGAATTAATGTTTTTTTTAGTTCAGCTTTTCTTCGTTTTGTTTGTTTAACGCCCTCATTCTTAAACCTAACTCGACATATTAATTCAACTATGAATTGTGGCAAATATGCATGATTTCATGACAAGTCTCTCCATGTTCAACTTCTGATATGCAACAGGATCAGAATGAAAAATACATGAATATTATACATAATAACTAGAAAATCACCAAGTTATAGTTTAAGACAGAGATAACTGTAAATTGTATAGTTGATGTGTGATTGATTTAAATACTTAAAAGAATTTCTTCGTGATTGAAGTTTATATTTTGAACATTTTTTCGATCTACTCACTGGTTCTAAACTTTGTGTAATAAGAATGGTTCATGGAAGGTATTGTAAAAATAGATTCCATTTCTTCCTGGTGATTTCTTTTTAAAATCATTTAATGTTCGATTGTATAATAACCGAAAACCTTAAAATGATTCGTTATTTTCAGAAATCATACTTTTGCAAAATTAAAATTGTAATCGAGTTCTCTTCTGATTGCAGTGTCGGTGTTAGTTCATAACTTCACATTTTTATTGATTGGTAATAAACATTGCAATGCTTTATCATTGAACAAACACAATTGAAAATTTTCCAAAAGTTCCTATTTATTAATTTTTGGTTGGGTGAAGGTCTACTTTTACATTGAATGTATTTACAAAATTCTACATAAATTTAGTAGCTAATAAAATTGTAAAATCAATACAACCCCACATTGTTAGAAATTATTTTGGTAGAACAAATTATGTTTACACAAAACACAGAGTATGTAATTTACTGACTAATTATTTTAAATTCTTTAATGAGGATAATACTTTAACCAAAAAATATACGAAATTGGTTAAATAATTTAAGATAAGAATGCTGATGAAACCATTATTAGGTAAACCCCTGTTTACATTGGTATCTATTATCCATCTGTAATTCATACAGAGATTGTTATTTACTTCTTTGTATTTATTATTTTTGTGGCGAACCTAATGTAATATGACATGCATATTCTTTTATTGTATGCGGTGACCCTCCTCTTCGTTTCATTCCGTTATTTTATATTAATATTTCTTTTTTTCTTTCTTTTATACGTATATTATATATTTTATATTTATATATACATTTGAGGTTACTTTTAATATTTTGCGATTAGCAAATTCGCGCTAAGTCATAGGCGTGAGATGAATGTTATATATACCCTACGCCTTATGAATGAATGCATATTTTATGTCTGTATTCTCAAAACCTGTATTTACATCCATCCATCCATTCATCCATTACCTCATCTCTTTCCTTTTCATTCATTGCTGACGTATAATAAATGATTTCGTGGCTTTGTATGTGTAAGTAAATATTCTTCACATTCCTTACAGTCAAATGAAGGAAAAGCAGTTTACCTTCAACTAAATCAGATTCTACGCACACTGCACCGTTAAAATCTGAATCTATTTCTTGAAATTATTCTATAGAATGATCGTAATTTTCCTCAACCTCATGGTATCTCACTGAAAAGGGTCAGCTTTACACACTGTCCGACAACTTCCGCAATCGTTATTTTCAGAGCGGTTGCATGTTCTTGGCGTCGCACTTAAGATACGAGATATGCCACACTTTATTTTCCGTAGGCGTAGCTAAACCACAGAGGAGATATTTATCATTCCGCACACGCTAGATCGCTCTCTCAAGCTATTCGTTAGGCGCGACTTAACATTGTTTCGTTTTGCAGGCCAGCAAAGCAAGAGTAATGACTCCGGACACACAATAGGCAGTCAACTTGTGCTGTAAGGCGTATGGAATCTACTGAGAACGAAGCTCTGTTTTCAAACGTTTATTGAACAACCAAAACAAGTGACCACTGATAGTATTACACATTGTTCCGCCTACGGGAACGTCAATACAAACAGTTATAAAATCGCGAAGCCTTGTAGCGGCAAGACACCGAAAGAGAGAGAAGGTATGAAGGCCTGTCCAGGATGTGGGTGTTGATCTTGAGATAGCCCCTTGTGGCTCAGAGCGTCTGGGGATGGCGTCTCCATTCACCGGCCATTGTGAAGGGGTGTCGTTCGTTTCCTGGCCCCGTCACCCGTCATGACTTCGCGAGAACTAAATGTGGCTCCGTGCGGCAACGTAATGTTATGCTGGAAAACGTTTCAAGGGATCCTAAACACAAATCTGTGAGGCTTACCTCCGTTTTTAATGAACTTTTACATCCTTTTGTGTCTTTTATTCACCATTTGTGAAGTTCTTCTCACATTATCCATAAAGACAATTGGTCAAACATTAATTCAATCACTGATTCGTTTCAATAAGGCCATTCTCACAATGCCTTTTGAACAACATTAATTACCAATTGAATGTCAGTTTATCACATTTAATAAGCTCAATAGCCATTTTGCGGAATACGCTTTAATAGCAGTGTGAGCTTTAATAGAATAAATAGCCATTCATATCGGTGAATATCATATATTTTTCTATTCACATCAATTGTATATTACAATCCCCTTTAACAAGATCTTCATGTCATTCAATGCCCACTTGATACGTACGAGAAGAACGTTTAGAAACGAGAAAAAACTTATAGAATCTCTGTGAAGTAAAGGCTGCATATTTCCCCTTCCATATGGCAATTTACGTCCTTCAAGAGTACATACACACTCGGTATACGTGACAGTTCCTGCGTGCTTCAGGTTTTTAACCATCTCTGACCGGGAGATCCTAGAGTTCGTGTCCTACTGTGGTGTTTTTTTAGCTAGGTTGAATTCAACGACTGTTTGGAAAATAATTCTAGAGGCAGAAAGCTTCATTCGGCAGTTGTACGTTGTTTATCCGATCAATACCTGGTGAATGGCGGCGCAATACCTTAAAAAAGGGCCACGGACCGCACGTGACTTCACCTTAACCCCTTCTCTCCCCTTACAATAATAGTACATTATGAAACAATGATGTATTGATGAGTATTAATACACGTGTTTGATATTACGATACGAGAGACGAACAAGCGAGGATCGTAAACTTCACGCGCGTGTAAAACAATGGTTTCCGCAGAAATATTGTGGAACTCCTTTATCCAAATACAAAAGAGAAAAGAAGTAATCTTCCACAAAACAAATTTATTGACGAGCTATTTGTCAATTATATGTCAGTAACTGACAAACAGATGGTCAGTAAGTTTGTTTTGTGGAAGATTGCTTGTTGTCTCTTTTATATTTCTATCACGCGAGTGTATTAATATCAATTACATCCAGTTTCATTCGGTACTTTTTCTACGACTTATGGTAACTTCTGTAAGTTAAACTTTTATATTAAATCCTTTCGTGGCATTTGGCATGCAGGGTTCAGGCAACGCCACCCAGCGGACAGCTCCCTTCCGCGGCTTGGGGCGTGGGGCTTGACAGTAGACATTCGCTTCGAAAAAAGTTATTTGCTCAAAAACTAAGAAACCAATAGTTTGAGTTTGAATCATTGAAAAGAGAATAAAACAGAGCATACGACTCAATACAAATTGAAGATTAAATTTTACGATCTTCCATCATTTCGAGGTAAGCAACTAACTTAACCCTTTCAATGCCAATGGGACATTTATGTCCCGCTGGGTTATGTAGCTACTGATGGGGCAAAGAAGTGTTACAAAATGCTATGCCGATATCCCATTGTTGCTGCTGATCAAAGCGATATTTGCTGCATTTTACGTTCGTTTGCACCTAAGAAGATGACAAATTTACTTTGAATTGTGTGACTTGTTTGTGTGACTTAAAAAGAAAAAGAAAAATTCCAATAAAAATTAAAATTGGTAGTGAAAGGGTTAAGGTATCAGGGATTTCTTAATGGACCGTTTGCTGTGCCTTTGAAATAAGTTTCGCCCCCTTGACTTGAAGGACAACGCAAGACGCAAGTCATCTGTCATCGAGGCCGCCTCAAGGGACCCTAATGCTGCGCCCTTATTAGGTGGTGATATTTTCTCCTTCCTTTGCAAGAGACACTTGACGATCTGGAGATGTAACAGATGAACAGGGAAAGCATGTGCGAGGTGTGAAACTGTGAAAATGAAATATTATGTTTATTATCGGAGCAAAGACTTCCTAAATAAATATTGCGAACTCCCTCGGAAGACGGGTTTGTTGGATAAAATATTATATCTAGTTTGGGGGAACGGGTTTGATGATAAAAGTAAGCACAGTATTTGTCATTGTCGGTCTTGGAAGTTAAATAAAATTCATCACAGTACTCTCACACGTCCTGTCCTCGGTTCTTCGAATATTTTTATCAAAGAAATGCGGTGGCATTCGTTAACCCGCATTTTTTCTCTTTCTCGTACAGCTTCGGTAGCGCGCTTTAAACAAACTGTAAATTACCGCTCTCGGGCAACCTGTACTGCTATCGAGCAATCTCCTTGAGCTCTCGAGCCCAAACTCCACCGCGCTGCACTACTAAATACTGAACCTCAAATGAAGTCAAGGCAGAAACCGAAAAGTACCCGAATGTGACACCCATTGTCCGGTCCCGTCCCATGAGATCTCGAGCGTCGCACCTCCTCGCTCAAGCAAACTGAATCGCTCTCGAGCAAACTGCAGTGCACGAGCCCAAACTCAACTTCCAAATATTGCACTACTAAATCCTAAACCTCAGATGAAGTCGAGGCAAAAGCCGCAAAGTGACACCCGAAAGTGACACCCATTGTCCGGTCCCGTCCCATGAGATCTCGAGCGTCGCACCTCCTCGCTCAAGCAAACTGAATCGCTCTCGAGCAAACTGCACCGCAGGAGCCCAAACTCCGCTTCCAAATATTGCACTACTAAATCCTAAACCTCAGATGAAGTCGAGGCAAAAACCACAAAACCCGAAAGTGACACCCATTGTCCGGTCCCGTCCCATGAGATCTCGAGCGTCGCACCTCCTCGCTCAAGCAAACTGAATCGCTCTCGATCAAACTGCACTGCACGAGCCCAAACTCCACTTCCAAATATTGCACTACTAAATCCTCAACCTCAGATGAAGTCGAGGCAAAAACCACAAAACCCGAAAGTGACACCCATTGTCCGGTCCCGTCCCATGAGATCTCGAGCGTCGCACCTCCTCGCTCAAGCAAACTGAATCGCTCTCGAGCAAACTGCACTGCACGAGCCCAAACTCCACTTCTAAATATTGCACTACTAAATCCTCAACCTCAGATGAAGTCGAGGCAAAAACCGCAAAGTACCCGAAAGTGACACCCATTGTCCGGTCCCGTCCCATGAGATCTCGAGCGTCGCACCTCCTCGCTCAAGCAAACTGAATCGCTCTCGAGCAAACTGCTCTGCACGAGCCCAAACTCCACTTCTAAATATTGCACTACTAAATCCTCAACCTCAGATGAAGTCGAGGCAAAAGCCGCAAAGTGACACCCGAAAGTGACACCCATTGTCCGGTCCCGTCCCATGAGATCTCGAGCGTCGCACCTCCTCCCAAGAGCGAACTTCGCCCGGCGGCGGCGGCGCGGTAGGCGCGCTGCGATCGGCGCGTGGGAAGCGGGCTGGACTGCCAGACGCGCGCAGGTGATCGCCCGCGCACCAGCGCTGTGCGCATGCATTAATTCTACGCCGCGCCGGGCTCGGCCTCGGATCCGGCTCCTGGAACGAAGCCTCCGCACCGCTCACTCTGGCACGCGTCGTCGCCAACGATAATTCCGCGATATCTTGATTTTGGCATTTTATTTTTGTGACATTCATGTAGTTGAAACTCGTTTTTAAACAGAAAAGATTGTGATGATTTTTTTTGGTATTTAAGGTCGCATCAACTACTAAGTCATTAGCGATCACTACCGGATGTAACGTTACGGTATGAGGATGAAACGATGTGGTGGTGATGCGGGGTGAAAGGAGAAACAGATACAATCATGCCCTTGGCGGGACTCGAACCCGTGACCCCGCGGTCCAAGGTCACTTTGGCACTACTGGCTTAGCAATCTCGGCCAGGGGGCTTACTGCGATGTCTTGATTTTGACACTTTATTTTTATAACATGCATGTAGTTGAAACTCGTATTAAAACCGAAAATGTTGTGGTGAATTTTGTTTACGTATTTTTTCAGTTTGACTATGATGATTGATTGATTATTTCTCGTTTTCAGGCGGGTCATGCTATGGTTATTAGTCCCGTAAGTGTAATACTTACTTTTTTATCATGGGAGGTAGCGGTGTTCTTTCCCGTGGCCTACACATCGGCTTTTGGAGTTTTCTCCAAACAGGTATCTCCCTTCAGCGGGGCACCATCTTAGCTAGGACAAGTTCTAAGCTTCTGGCTTATCTCCCCATATGTGTCGTAGTGTAGTGCAACTAAGTGTAAGTGTGTGTTAGTGAGTGGTGAGAACGAGAAAGAGGAAGGAAAGATTACGCATGGTCCGTGGCCCGCTTTTTTGGAGTACTGCTCTGAAATTCGCCTTGTGGTGGTCGGTGAAACAACGCAAAACTACCGATCATCGCAGTCGACTGCTACAATTCTCTCCACGACAGAAATGGACTAGACATCTATCTCGTACTTGAATGTTTCAATTAAGAGTTAATCGAAGACCTCCTTTGATAAATTTTAAGTCTTCCTCTCAATCAGAACATAGATCCACAATATTGGTCGTGAGTGCTGCATCGCTGCGTGACAGGTTTAAATTGTCCCAAATTTTGATTACATTACTTGGAAACTTCTAGAATAAAACCGTACCTGCTGTAGAGATTGAAGAAACGCATGGCAGAGTGTCTAAACAAACCACCTCCAGAAATTACCCTTCGTCAAAGTACGTCTGCTTTGGAGGACTAGTCAGCGGCTCCATCTCCTCCTGGTCGTCGTGCTTCGTGCTTCTCGCAGGCTGCGTGTATCACGGAACCACAAACTAGTTATAGTTATGGCTATAATCTCCTTGCATCTGATAGAAGCGAAGAACGTGTAATGCGGTGCGGAGACGATATTCATCAACAGATGAGAATACATTAATACTCAAGGAGGAGTTTTTAATATTTCAATAACGAACTCTACCTTAGCATAATGACCGGCATCTAATAAGGCCAATCTATTACGGAGTGGGACGACGTATTACTGAATGCCGTTTTCATAAATTACTAGGGAGGAAAGCTCAGTTTGAAGTTTAAAGCACCGGTGCTTTCGAAACCTGAAACCACGCGAAGGGAAATCAGGGATAGAGGCATGCTGTAGATACAAAGTACGATGTAGATGATGAAACACAAACACATAAATAATGACAAAATTGGATTTTATTTATGAGTACAAACATATTGAATAGGGGTAAAAATAATCTACTGCATAGATAAGGTCACTGGAAGGAAGTTATGAAAAATGTATGTAGCAAAAAAAAGGAATGATTAAAGGTGTGAGAATAAGATCGTGTTGCATATAATATACACGGTAAGAAACGTGTTGAAAAACAGTGTGTGAAGAGAGCGGGGTGGAGGAGAACTTGGAGTGGGAGAAACGGGAAGAAAAAGAGGATGGGAGATCCCCGAGTCGTCCTTGATTGCGATCGCCCACCTCTGATTTATCTGGGACACCTCCCGAAGCGGCAAAAAGGCCAGGTCCGTAATTACGGCAATTAATTCCGGGGAGTTTTGTTGAAGAAATCACGCCCCGCAAGAGCGCATCCGTGATGTTGCCCAAGGGCACAAGGCATAGGACAGATCTTCATGCCTCGGCAAGGATTGCAAAGTTCCTCGATGATGATTTGAGAAAAAAATCTGTTAGAAATATGGGTGGCTGCTTGGACAACTAGTATGTTTAGAAAATTATAGTAAATGTAAATACGTGCGTTTTTCTGAAAACTCTGAAAGAATTTCAAGAATTCAAAGTTATTGTAATAAGGTGTATATGTTACTTAAGTAAATTAAAATTTTTAATATCCACGTAATTTTCTATACCACTTCGAAATAAATGCAATGTTACTAAACACTGCATAAACTAGATGTTGTTCATATTAAATGTTTTCTGTTTACCCGTAGAAAGAAAACTACTATTATGAGAATGGAAATAGCTGTGCTTCGGCATGTTTTTCAGGCGAGCATTTATGTTAAAAAAACACCACACTTCGAATTCTTTCAGAAGTCTGGTCACAAAAGCTTACTTTTACTTAAAATTTGCGTTTTTTCGAAAAAATATCGACGTTTAAGGCAATGTGTAATCTGGATCTGAAAGTATGTAGGGTGTATTTGCACATTTATGGTTTAATATTATTGGGAGTAACAATGACAGCATTGTCTTATAATATTACTCGAATGGTCCTTAGAAATAGTCCCTCCCACCCCAGGACTTCTCCTCCCCTCCCCTCCCCTCCCCTGTCATAGCTTAAGGCAAAATCCATTTTTCTCCATTTACACATTTTATGTGGAGTGCTAACATCTTGCAACAAAGCAGTAGAAGAGACCGGGCCACCATGGGCCATGTGGTACGAAGAGTCACTGGAAGTTTCCTGATATCCAGGGTGGTTAGGTTGGCTGAGTTGATCATGATTAAATGTTACATTATGTCCAAACTGGCTATCCAGGTGGCAATGATCTGACTTTATTTTTCAAGGAAGCGTGAAGTGTTAACTGATCTTTTCCTTTCGAAGTAGATTACTGACAAAGCCTATTTGTTTTAATATTATTTTTAGTCATTTTAATACTTGTATGAAAGTTGAATATGGCAGTTCACTGAAGTTATTAGAATCTTCCTGCATTGTAGGTAAGTTACGGTAACTAATTTTATTGGTTATATCTGACCACTCTGAAAATGAACTACCGGGGCAAAATGGGCCAGGTGATGATGGCCAGGGAACTACGGGTCACCAAATGAACTACCAGGGCACTATGGGTCATATGCTGCCACGATTGTCACATGTTTACTAGATATGGTTTGAACGTATAAGCGAAAAAGTATCAAAGGGATACACGATTGATTGATTCATGTTTCCGGTCGCGTCAACTGCTCAGGTCATTAGTCCCGTAAGTGTAGTGCGTGTTTCCCCCGGGAGGTGGCGATCTTTTCCCCGCTGGATGGCGAGATCTGGCGCCGACCTACCGTCGACTAGCGGGGTTTTCCCCCCAACCAAGTATCTCCCACCAGCGGGGCACCGCCCCAGCCGGGACAAGTTGTAAGCTCCCGACCGGTCTCCCGGCATGTGTGGTAGTGTAGTGCATGTTAGTGTAAGTGTGTGTGTAAGAGGGAGAGGATAGGACAAGGATGAGTAAGGAAAGATCGCGCGCGGTCCGTGGCCCGTTTGTTAGGGTCCTGCTCCAGCATTCGCCTTGTGTTGATCGGAGAAACCACGGAAAACTACCGATCAGAGCAGCCGGCCGCTAGAATTCTCCTCCAGACAGCGACTGAATTCAACCTAGCTGACAAGGTAGTGTTGAAAGGGATACACGAGGAAAAACACATTGAGAGAGTAATGAATTTGGTTGCAGAAGGTAGAAGCATAAGAAGTGAAGCTGATGAATGTGGTGACAACAAAATATTTCTTGGTTTGTTATGAACAATGCCGCCGAAATAAAGACTCGTTCCTAAGATCTCCAGAGGGGTGTAGTCTTGCTCGCGACACGGCATTCAATCAACAAAACGTGCAGGCTATTTTCAACAATTATCAATCGTTAAAGCGAGCACCTAAACTATATGCGTCTTCAACTTAGATGAAACAAAAACATGAACAGAGCAAAACATCAGAAAGGTAAATGCTGAGAAAGGTTGTAAGCCTGTGTCTCAAATGTAAGTGATGAGAAGGAAATTCTTGTAACAACATGCTATAATGTTCACGCTCGTATTTACCTCATATCTTGATTTTTCATCGAGTGCATTTACATGAGCTGTGCTGTGCTGATTATTCACAATCAGCATACGCCAAGCTTCCGAACGCAGCTTGTTCCAATGTGGAGCCGCGTTGCTCAGAAGCGCAGAGGGAACCCAACTACGCGCTCCTTCTCTTTGTCTCTCTCTCTCTCTCTCTCTCCGCCGCGCCGGGGCGGCGGCAGGTGCAAGGCTACGGGGCCGCGCGGAAGGGCGTGGGTGCCTCGCGCGGGGGTCGAACCCGCGGCCGTCCGCCCGCCCGCTCGCCCACCCGCTCGCCCGCCACCCGGCCAGGCAGAACCTGTTCCCCGCGCGGTGAAAGGCCGGCCGGCGCGGCGCGGCGCGGCGGCCGGGCGGGCGGTGGGTAGAGCGGGGCCGAGCCGGGCAGTCTGGATGTTGCGTGGCGCCGCGCCGCGCCGCGCCGCGCCGCGCCGCGCCGGTGTCTGCACCTGAGCCCTCCGCTTCACTCACACTGGGCTCGCTGTCTTATTATGAGATTTTATTTAGTATAGGGAAATTTTGCTACTGCTACCACACAAAAATTTACAGATTGTTCAAATAAACTTACAAGGAAGACAAAGAAATGTTCCTTGATTGATACCTAACCACGAAATACATAAAGAACTCCAAAATCGATACCGTTTCAAACTACTCCAAAAGTAGGGAATCATTTATTGCGTTCTCTTCTTTCTCCCCTTCCGCACATGAACTCTACTTATATATTATGACTTATATATATATATATATATATATATGTATATATATATGTATATATATATATATATGTATATATATATATATATATTATGGCGAATATCAAATATCCAGAGTTGCAAGCTCCCCAAATTGTTTTCATGTAGATCCTTTTGTTTGTCTTTTCTTTTCGCCTTGTTCGTCAGATCATTTCCATCCAATTTATTCTCAAAAATAAAAATTTGAAATTTAATAATTTCTAAAATAAGAGTAGTTAAAAATATGTTAACTTCTATTAGTAAAATCCAAAAATTTAAGCATGGAAAATTGAAAACTCTTGAAAGACTCAAGGTCTACGAGAATAAACAAACTTAAAAAAAATATCATTTGACTTGAATAGTGCAACTTAAAATGTTCAACTTCAAATGTTCAAAACAAACGTGCAACTTAAAATGTTCTATTTGAGTTAGAGTTTCGGAAGTTTAAGCAGCTTTGATATATAACTATAACGTTCATGAAATTGAATGAAATGTGGTTTTCGGCTGAAGAGAAATCAAGTTTCTTCTAAAAAAGCGTCGAAAAACACAAATTTATTTTACAAACAACAGACATTTCTGCTCAACGGTAACACTGACGTGTCATAACATGACAGTACAGCATGAATTAAAGGAGGTCGAGTACCATTAACGACTTGGTGAATATGCGAGTATCAATTTAATTTCGTCAATTAGCCAGATAATGATCACATAATTCAAAATGGCTACATAAAGCTCGAAATAGGAACAGCTCAGCTTCTAAGCAAACTTTGAACTTCAGCCGGATGAAGTAAGTTTTTAGCCAACAAGAAGTTGCTAAGATAGGCAAAGTTATGTGAAAATGACGAGGAATAGCAGGTATTATGTGATGAGTAGGAATGAGGCTGCTGATGGGACATAGCGCTATTGGCGGGTGAGTCTTCTTTCGAACTTAGCGACAATTAGAGGAAGTTCGGGTAACATGGAATACCGTTTTTATTCGTTAGCATTACTTTGTTATGAAACTGTTCAAAGCATGGAATATGAAATTAATCCAAACTTTAATTATTTTCAATTAAATATTTGTTTTGAAAATTAAAAAAACTTTTTTAGCAATAATTTTATTTTGTTTTTAACATTGCTCTTGGAGAGTAATATGAAATAGTCGGGTAATATGGAATAGGGGTTTCAAAACGACAAACTGAAAGTAGGTTGATAAAAAAACTCTGTAACGATAAACTGATATTACAAAATACAAATTTCATTGGTTTTTAATAGTTCAATGGCACAAATCGCACATGTAATCTTCCTGCTCTACTCCAGAACAGTCAAAGTGGGCCCACAGGGAACAAGAGAAATATTTCATCCAAACTTCTCCCTTTCTGTCTTCAGGAAACTTCTAATTACAGAATATACACTCTGCGTCATCGTTATCTGGTACAGAAGATGGTATGAACTCCAGCTCAAATGATACACTGGATTGGAAAGATCTAGTATTCTATATAACCAGACATTCCATTTTGAAGCATCAGTAGAGTATAACCTAAACGTGAAGAACTGCTAGCTACAAAATGAGCATGAAGTAATGAAGTTACTGAAACGTATTATCTGTCATATTTGACAACAGACTTCATGTCTACGATTTATACTTATTCTGTAGTGACCCAATTCATATGGTCACGTTTGCCGTCAGTAGTAGATTATGACCTAGTAAATGGTATATACATGCAAATTAAAGATTAAGAAGACTTGAAAATCTGGACGGTTATAATTGAACAACAATAAAACTAAAACTGTCTTTAAAAAATGTAATATTTTAAGCTATTGTTTGCTCCGGCAATATCTTTATGACGAAAGAAAGTTGGAACTTCACTTCGTTGCCTGCAAATTCCCACAACCATATTAATTAATTCAAATAATTAATAGACGGTTCGTATAAAACGACAAACAATTTTCCCTGATCACTTCCTAATGATGTCTATTAAAAATACAATGAAGACGTTTACATGATTATAGAGAGCTGTTCCGATTATTACTGAGTCTGGTCTTAAAGAAAATGCTTGAAGACTCTAAATCGTTGGAAAAAAGCCGACAAGAAGGAATGAAGATTGAAATTGACATCAAAACCATTGTTATATTAGGTCCAAAAAGTAAGAACGTAGAACAGAAATGAAAAGTGAAGAGAACAGATAAAGTATTACGAATAAAAGGGAGAATAACAGCAATGATTTAAGAAATTAATATTCAAAGGAACAAAAATAACGAAAAACAAACAAAACTAGTGGTGCTAAAACAGCAAGTACTTTCTCTCCCATATTTTCACATAAAATTACACGAAAAATACTCAAATTTTCGAAAAATTGTAAATGTCCTGATTGAAATTTATCTTTAAGGAACAGACTTCATTAACGAAAAAACTCTATCTTTAGTATTTTAGTTATAGGAAGACTCCGAAAAAATTTTGAACTTTTGCAATTTTCAAAAACTCAGTTTTCAACGAACATAAAACCTGCACCATTTTCTTAAACGTCCTTTACACTATCCAACAGCAACATTTAATCAAAAACGATGTAGCCATTTTTTTTGAAAATTTTGAAAATATCCCAGAGGCTTCACGTAAAGTATCCCCCAAAATTAAAATATAGGTTTCAAATTCAAGTAACCTTGACAACAGCCAGATCGATTGAGAAATATCGATTTGGAGAAAATCTGTTGAACGGTTTAGCCATTAGCGATGTTTACAAGCGGATGGACAGACAGTCAAACGTTTTGCCGTCATTCAAACGTTTTGCCGTCGTTTCGGCATCAAGGACCCACAAAACATGTATTTTGGCTACACGACGTGTTAGGGGATTTTTTTTAAGTTTAGCATCTGGATTTATCCACTTTTTCGTTACCAGGGCCCTGTAATAAAATTCGCTGTTTTTTCGCGCAGCATTACATAACTTTCTACTCCGTAGCGAGAAATTAAAAATTGAAGGATCATGGTAGGCAAGATAGCCACCTCAATGTAATAATTTCATTATGTCAATAAATTAAGTTTATTTTTGCGGTTATGTATTATCCAAAGTAAAATACTGCATATTACTTACACCGACATTGATTTCAAGAATGTTGAGTTGAAACAAAAAACACAGAAACGCACGAAAGACGTCAGAAAATTGATAACAATAGATACAACAAAGAATTACGCCATGTTGATTCTAGCGAATGTCGGCAACGCCCTTGCTGTCTATTTTGAGCAGTAGACACCGTAAGAATACTGAGGATATTTCCGCTGACGTCAGCATAAGCGTCAAGACACCATAAAGCTGCTATTGCAACGACGAGTTACGATTGCTTAATGAAAGTTCGTCTCGAGTTTCACCACATAAAAGCTTTTCTAAATAGTAGAAGAGGAAAGGATCATTGCTTCATATCCTAATGACATTTGCAACGTAAAAGTTAACATTTTTCGCCATGACACTACGTTGAACCCACAGAGAATTAAACAAGAAGTAATAATAAAACAATGTCATTTAAAACATTCAATATTATTATTATTATAATTACTGCAACCTCGCTTTATTATAAAATAATTTTCATTATTATATTATAGAAACAATATCGGAAATGTACAGTATGTGTTCTAATATCTGTCGAGATTTGTAAATCCGAAATACATAGTAATTTTTGTACTTAACAGCAAGATACACTTTTGAATTCTATCAAAATTGTAAATTTAAAATATTTTTTTGCTACTAATGCGTTTAAAGAGAAATGTTTTGTTTTCCCTTAATATATTGCATAGATTTTTTCAGAAATCAGTATTGCAGTAAATATTGCCTGCTTCGTATTAAATGTAATTTATCTCTTTGAATACAAGTTCTGGATAATGCCAAACTACAGTATGTAATACCAGCTACTGAAATGTCAACGCCTGTTTCCTCTACAAACCACAAATCTTTTTGCTCAGGAAGAGAGAAAGTGAGCCCGCTTACATGATCTCGGAGCCTAGTGTAACTTCACTCATGCAACCAATGCATCTATCCACACGCATATGACTTCGAAATCTATTCAACTATTGCAATATACAACCGCTTCGCTTAGTAATTGTTGACTAATGAGTACAAAATGAACTATATTATTTGAGCTATTCATGATGGAAAGTCTATAATTAAATAGAATGAACAATTTGCATTGATGATTTGCTGAGAATCTTCTAATTGCATGATGGTGCATGATGGCATGATGGATGAATCTTTTGATTGCATGATGGTGGAGCAGTATTTTAAAATGCACCACGTTCAAAATGCGAATGCAATGCTCATGTCATTGTCTTAAAATGGATTAAAAGTGATGTCATACCTTGGTCTGAGACATTACGTCAGAAATTTTTCACGCTAGGTGATGAAGATTACCAATTTAGATTACATCGCGTCACTTTTAAGTTTATCACTTTTACCTGTTTCTTTTTCACATTTCTCTGTTTATTTTTCTTTGTCTTAGTATGTAACCCTATTCCAGAAGTTTCTTTTGTGAGCTTTTTGCAATTTCGTTCTGAAGTATTTCGAACATTTTTTAAGGAATTATTGGAGTAATTATGTGTGTGTGTGTGTGTGTGTGTGTGTGTGTGTGTGTGTGTGAGTTCAGTTAAATGAAAAGCAATTTACAACTGGCAAACATCAGTAATCCCTTCGTCTAATTCGTTCCAAGTATTCCCAAAACGACCCCCCTGCAAAAAATTCCACCTGTCACTCGTAGCTCATTCGCGCTTGTAATTTCTCCAAAACTAAAGCACACGCCGCCACACACAAAGAATGCAATTCGTGCAGCGCAGTGTTTCGTAAACACGTGCGCCCCACACGAACGAACCTCCACCGAGACGCGAATGCTTTAAGACCTCCATCTGCGGTGTCCGGCGCGTAGCAATTTCGCGTCCGACTCGCCAAAGAACGTTCATTGCATTGCCCCGCAGCCCGGTTTGCACTGCTTCACCTCGCTTGCCCCCACCACTTTGCCTGGCCGTTCCGTCTCGAACCATCTCGACGCCCCTTCTCGCCCTTTCCCCTTATCCGCCGCGCCCCGTCTCCCTGATTTTCTCCCTTTATACGCCCACCTGCACCGCCCACCCCACCCCAACTCACCCCATCCCACCTTACCCCAGGAAGGTGTACCCGCCTAACAGGCCCATCCTCACACAACCTGCGTCGCTCACCGCGCCCGCAACTTCTGCCCGCCGCACCTCACCCGCCCACCTCATCCTGCTCCACTCTGCTTCGTCGCACCCCGCCCCATTTCGCCCAACCCCCTCCGACCCCATCTTGCATCGTCTCACCCCTCCTCATCTCGCCTTATTCCGCCTCAGACCGCCCCCCCACAACATTTCGCATCATACCGCGTCACTCCGCTTCACCCAACCTCATCTCGTCTCCCTCCCAACACACCCCGGCTTACCCCGCATCATTTCGCCTCACCTCGCCTCATCCCGCCTCACCCTGCCTCACTTCGCCTCATTCCACCTCATAAAACCTCACCCCGCGCCAGACTGCGCCACCCCACTCCATTTCGCCTCATCGCGCCTTACCTTGCCTCACTCCACCTCTCCTCGTCTCACCCCGCCTCACTTCACTTCACCCCGCCTTCGATCATTAGATCTTAGATCATTTCTCCTCCATCCCATTTCCGTCCCGCCATCCCATTTCATCCCATTTCATTCCCGTCCATCCATCCCATTTCATTCCCGTCCCGCCTATCCTGCCACTCTGCCACGCCTTTTCCACTCTATCCCGCTTCACACCATTACACCCCACCCAGCCCCTCCCCATCTCGGATCCATCCCACCCTCCCCGCCCCGCGTGCTTCACCTCTCCCGCGTCGCGCCGTCCGCCCGATGTATTTACGAGACGCGAATCGGCTCCGCAATTCGGCCGCGCTCTGTTTAAGGGCGCTTAATCACCCCAATTACACGGACGTCCTCGCGGCCAGACATCTGGCCTCGCTTTTCTTGCTAATTACCGCACCTCGAAAATCGCAGGCAGCCTGCAGCCCGCGGCATTCTGGGCGGGACAGAGTGGATGGGACGGAGGAAACGGTAAAGCAAAGTCAGATAGACGGGGTGGAACGGATGGGGCGTGATAAAAACATCTTCCATTCCTGTTAGTAAAAAGGTTGCCCTTAGGGTTAACTGATTCGGATGTTTTGATATTTAAAATATTCATACAGTTTTTCGATATCAGTATCTTTGAATCGATTTTAATGAATCGTTTTGAAGATTGTAATAACTGGTTTAAACAGCATATTTTTTTACTTTCTGCCTACGGACGATACAGAAAGTTATGTAATTCTGCGCGAAAAAAACGAAGAATTTTTGGCAGAAAAACTCTTATTACAGGGCCATAGTCGCGTGGTGTAGTCAGAATCCATGTTTTGTGGGTCCTTCATACCAAAAAATCGAATGACGGCAAAACGTCCGTCCGTCCGTCTGTGAACAACGCTTGTGGCTAATCCCTTCTGCCGATTTGCTACAAAATTAATATTCGCTAATCGATCTAGCTGATGGCGCGATCCTTTGAATTTAAAACCGATATTTTCAGTTTGGGGAGGACTTTACATAAAGCCCCTGAGACATTTTCCAAATTTTCAAAAAAAATGGCATCGGTTTTGATCAAATTTTGTTGTTAGATGATGTGAAGGACGTTTAAGAAAATGGTGGAGTTCTCGTGTTCGTTGAAACTCTGATTTTTCGAAAATTGCAAAAGTTCAACATTTTTTCGGAGTCTTTCCAACTAAAATATAAAGGATAGAGACTTTTTCTTTAATGAAATCTGTTCTTCAAAAATAGATTCTGAAATAAAGTTTTGTAATTTTTCGAAAATTTCATTACTTTTCGTGTAATTTTGCGTAGAAATACGGGGGAGAAAATACGAAATGTTTTGGTACCACCAGTTCGTATTGAAAAAGGCCAATAAAATATCACTTTCTGATCCTTGAAATTTTCGATAGTAACATAATTGATATCGAATCTGACGAATCGAGTTTCCCATGTGGCATACAAAAACACCAGGGTTGGTAGGAAAGAAAATACTTACAATCGATTATTGCAATAATGTGGATTAATGTGTAATAATATTTTAAAAACATTATTTTCTCCCGTATTGACACTGACATATTCGTAGCTTGTCTGTAGCCCTGCCACGGAGTAAAGAAATTTTATTTTCTTTTATTCAAGAAAAAGATTTTTTTCAAGCTGCTTTAAATTCCATGTAAGTAATGAATTTTTAATCGAACTCGTGATGTGTAAGGACATACTTCCTTGTATTATTGATATCGGTTACGTTTGATTATAATTTTTCACTTTGTCCTAAAAACACTTTAGTCATGACTTGTAAAAAACAGGGATTCGTATCAGGGACTCCTTCAATAAATATTTCCGTCAATATTTCAACTTTTTCGAGCGTTGCAAAATTTTCTCTAAATACTACAAATTCTCGTACATATACACTAGAAAATAAAAATAATTCCAATCGAAATGGAACTATCCATGCTGCAACTTTGGTTATGTCGATACATCATTTGATTATCGATTCACGTATCCCGACTTTCCCACCTACGGGACGTCCTCGGACCGTTCCTGTCGCTTGTAGCCCATCTCTCCGCTTCGGTCGCTCGGCCCTTCCAGCGGAGCCGCGTGGGATGTGTAATTTTCGCCAGGGAACGGGTTCTGTCGTGCTCCAAGGTATACATATTCCGACAGAAAAACATTCTGGGAGCGCAGTTCTCGGCTGCGGCGACGAAACTCGACTTGGAAAACGAGGTTGTCCACCCAAACTCAAAAGGCTGCAAAAAGGTGAAGCGACGGAAAGAAAAGAAAAGTATACAACCTTTTAATTAATGGAAGAATTTGCTGGAAACAAGCAATAATCTAGACTAGCAGACTTCGTAGACTAGCAGTCCCAATTTATATGTGGTATTTAAAATGTACCGAATGTTTGTGCTGTGTAAACATTAACGTTTTTGGTGTTTTCGTTTATTCTCAAAAACGTTACCAAAGTAAATCAAACACATCACATTCCGCAATTGAAAATAATAATATATACTCGAGGAGTAATAGATGTACAAATGCGTCTAACTTGCGTAATAGTTGCTTTTATACAGCCACGGGGTTATTTTTAGTGCATGCACAGCCTGATAAAACTACAAAAAATACTATGCTCAAATATTCAGTTAAATCTGTAATGCAACAGAGAATACAAACTACTTTCGCCTGACCGCATCACTACAGACCTTAATGTAACATAGTACTCAACTTTGTGATTTGTGTAGTTGAATTAAAATAAAATGGAAGTACTGTAAGGCTGTCCAACAATTGTGTACGGTACACATTATCAAAATGGATTTACTTTCCTCGTTTGATTAGGCCACTCGGTATGATGTCGCAACCTTTCCTACTTGCAAAATAAAATGCCAATTTTACCATTCGTATCGTAAATAACTCTTACATAACAAAGGAGTTTAAGTAAAGCTGTATTTATATAGGAAGCAAGTCTCCAGAGATAATACGAGGATCGTAATTCTTCCCAGTGAATCCAGCTCTATTAACCCTCTGTAATTTACCAAACTGAAATGTTAAACTATTTCTAAAACATTTTTGTTTAGTTCCAAACTCCTGTGCGTGCTTATACCTGATTAGCTAATGATAATAACTTTTTATAGTTGGACTGGCTTCTTCAGTTAGGAGACATGGAAGGCAGCGATGTTAACAGGCAATGAGGACAATCAGAGAATTCAATTCTGCCCGTCCTCTCTGTCCCATATATACACTACCTCTCTGCCCGTCTTCCCTGCTCGTTCCCTTTTGTATTTAGCTGTTCTGCCTTCTGTAGGCGTACGAGTGCAAGAACGGAGGCACACTTTGAATACTCTCTGCTGTGCTTTAATCCCTCCTCCGGGAATAATGAGACAATTGAACCACGGCGACAGAAAAGACATATTACCTACTTTAACAAAGTAAAAAGTATGAGTAAAGGCTCCTTGAAACACATTTCCAAAACAAGTATTTATTCTGACAAATCTATTGGAAAATTGTGTAGTTGCTGTAATTTGATTTTAGGCATTCATTCTTTTGTCATATATCTTATTACTCGTATTTGCAATCATGCTTATAAAAAGACTGATGCCAACATAAAATAGATTGTAGCGTCGATAATATATTCTCAAAATACATTATTGATACATAAAATAGTATATTAAAGTAAAAAATTATTTACTAGAAATAATTCTGACTTACACATGCAGGGAAAACTCCTCGAAAAAATGTAAAATGGAATGGCTAAACATACTACTTCACACATACATCTTCATGCGCGAAAAAAATTCTTATATAATTTCAATGTTACTCGTACTTCAAATTTATCGACAATTTTGATCAAAATAAGAGAAATAAATATCAAATAAAATAAAGCAATAGAAACATAATCAGAAAAATGATTGCCTAATATCTACGAAGAGTGCCAGGGGCTTTAGTGAGTTCTTTAAGGTCTATTCTGGCCTCTGCTTGTTCTGTGAGGATTTACGAAAGGACGTTTCTTCCAAACTTGTCGTTTTTTATGTCTCAGACTTCTATTTGCAGAGCAAGCAACGAATTTGCATAATCGCTAACATCCTTACGAGTGACAGGAAATTAAAACGGGTCTTTCAAACGCGTTATATTTGTGTGTAAGGCCAAGATGGAAGATAATGATAATCTTCTCCCTTGTAAATAACGCAGACACAGCTTCCAAGTTCTAACGACTTGACGCAGCTGGCCAACAAGAACTTTTCGTTTTCTCATCCAAACATAGACATATCATGGTTTGTTGGTCATAATAAAGGTTCAAAACAGTTATCAAAGAAATGGAATTTTTTTGTTCAGTATTTGTTTTATTGACGTCAAGCTCAGTTCAAATAAAAGCTCAGATTGATTTACTATTCTCTTTTACATTCATATCTTGTAAAAAACTGGTGGAGCACCAAAAAGTATCCAATAAGAAACTGTAATTGTAATCAGTTCAACCATTAAATTCGCAAACGATAGAATCGTATGAGCAATAACACACGTCATTGTGTAATACTACTACAGAGATAACATTGTTGTTGAAATTATTTTGAATTTATTTGGAAGGAAATCGAAAAAAAAACTGTAATTCTAAAGATATTATTCTTGAATTTCGAATTGCACTATGTTTGCCTGAATGATACATAACAATTACATTGGGGTAGAATGTGGCTAATAAATTCCGTAGCGAAGCCGGCTTTTAATCGCGAGACATAGACTCCTCCATATGCAAACACTCGCATTTAAAATCTCGCCGTCTCCAGGTGCGACCCATGAACAGGGAGAAGGGAGACTGAGGGTTGTGATCTTTATCCAGTTGAGCTGTGCTCTCTCTGACGGAAACGTTTATTACGGGCATTGATGGTGAGATGGGTATCTGGGGCCGTGATCTTCGCGTCTGTCCGGGTATTCCCCCAACACGGAGCTCCTCTATCCTCTCTTCCCCGCCTCCTCCGTCCTTTTCTCCTCCCATTCCATCTCCTACTTCTCTAACAACCCTCCCCCTCCTCCTTCACTACTACCTCCACCTCCTCCTTCTCCTCATTTTAAGCTTTCCTTCCTTTCCTTCTCTCTCTGCTCTCCTTCCACTCCTACCTTTCCCCTTCTCCCCCATCCTTCTCATTTTCCCTCTCCTTCCCCTTCACCCCACCGATCCAGTCTCACTCATCCTCCTTTTCCTTCTTCCCTATATTTTTCCTTCTTTCTTTCTCTTCTCCTACTCCACTTCCTGCTCCCCTCTCTTCCTACCTTTCTTCCTTCTCCTACTTCTCCCTCTCCTCCTTTTCCTCTTTCTCCTCCTCCTCCACATTCACTTTATCTCTGCCATCATCTGCATTTTTTCCTTGCTCTTTTCTGGTTCTCACAAATGCCTTTGTCCGTCGCCCAATGCGAGAGTTCAATGCATTCGGAAGACTAACGTCACTAAATTTGAGCTCATTGTGTTGGTCAAGAAACGTGTTTCGGACTGAAGTGACAGGATTTGATCCTGATCGTGATTGTGTGAAAAGTGACTGATATTATAGATGTACTTTTTATGCTTGAATGCGAGTCACTGGAGTAAATTTTCCTAGGCACGCTTTACAATTGTTCGTAAAGGATGTTTATTTATTTCATCTTATGAAATAATTATTAATTCGTAAAACTAACTACAGAATTCATTAAATTCGGTATTTATAACTTAAAGTGCTGTGTATCTTCGTTTAATTGGTATGAATGATCTTTTCTATGATTTATGAAGTGCTTCTAATTTAAAAATATGATTTTCTTCAGGTCAAAACGTGAACAGTAATAAAGAAGGTAGTTTTATAATTATTCTATACAAGAATTGTTGGACATTATGTCCTTTCTTCTTAGTTTGTCATGAAATGATAGTTAAAGGTGTCACAAAAAAGAGGATGCAAGAGACTTAGAAACTTTGGGAAATACAATTAAATTGTCACATCTCAAGAGGTGGAGAGCGTAAAAAATTTAGAATATCTGCCGCAAAATAGTGGTTTCTTGCAAAGGAGAAACGAGTTAATAAATAAAATAAACCTGTCACAGTGGTTCTGTTCAGAGAAATACACGCTGACTTCTTGACATTTAAAAAGGATGGAGGTAAATAACAAAACATGAAAAGTCTAATTGTTTACCGTTGGTACATTGAAGAGGTTTGGAAAACCCAATGCCATAGAAAGACATATAAAAAAGAAGAATTATAATGACTGCCCTCCGTGGTCATGACGGGAAAATAAATCTGAACTTCAAAACAATAAAAAGACATAGCGAGAACACTGGTGAGGAGGAGATTTCAATTAATTAGAGAGCATTGCACCTGCTTAGGTCTCGAATCTGTCACAACATCAGGAAGATAATGAGCATCCTCGAAGAAAAGAGGTGAAGCTACCCAGATCTTTTCGGTAGTTTCTACTGGGGTGAGGTTGGAAGTGGGGTACCCATTTTGGAAGAACCGACATGAAGCAGGGCTAACCAGCCATGCGAGAAGAAGAAATGCAAAGACGTAATGGGCGCTGCTCTTCCCTCAGAAGAAATACTGACCAGACCCACGTCACGGCAGCTCGCACAGGAGCTCGAAAGCATGCATTAGGAACGCTATATCACTCAGACGAAAAAGAAAGAGTTAACACAGAACAACGACAAAACATAGGAAGAGGTTCTGTAAGACAAGCCATAAAGCAAAAATTTGAGTTCTTGACGTTGTTGGTCTTTTAATGATGTCTAAATATTTAGAGTTGTCATTCAGAAAATAGAGTTAAATTAAAAAATATATAATAATAATTATTTAATAAGTGTTATTTTATATAATGATTTATAAACATTATTGTGAAATACACTTTTTAACATATTTTTTGTCATTTTCTTCCTTCGCATGTCAAAACGGCAGTCAGTTTGGTTATTATACGAGACTCTCATTTCCGTTATATCTTTAGAACGCATTTAGGAGGCGCTGGTTTTCACTGAATGCTAGAGAAGGGTTCATTCTTGAATGCAATGCTTGCACTGAAAAGTTTATTTTCTATGACTATTTACGCGATAAACGTATTTTGATTACTTTTTATCGGGACGAGGTGGTTTTGTAGTAGCGTTAACTTCGACGCTGATTTTCGAAAACGGCTTTTTTGGTCAGAAATTAGTGATAGTCATTACTTTTGGGGCGTGCGTGTACAACGTGCTAAAAGTTCACTTATTAGCACTGATGTAAAGTGGGGCGTTGCTCAATGTTTGTATCAAACTGTAAATAAACAAAGGAAACAAATACTTTTGTCTGGCCACATCAGCTACTTCTGATCCCATTTAAGTGATTTGCGTACTGGCATTAAAATAGGAGAGGCAGTAAGGTTATCTAAAAAATAGTGCATGGCACACGTGAGAAAAGGGATTTTATTTTGTTCGTAGAATAAGACCTTTCGGATTATCGGTTTCGTGTAAAACGGGAGAGACAGGCCTTTATGTCTCCCCTAAAATTTAAATGAATGTTAACATATCACGTCGTATCAGTAAATTTCTCTTATAGTGTTCCTCCATGAATTTTTTAATCTAATAAATAAAATCTATGTCATAGAAATTCAGAAAATAGCAACGACAATGTGTACTTATTCACAGCTTCTGGTTGCACCACTTGTATTGCGTCTTGGAGGTAAAAGAAATTTTGTTCTCATCATTTAAATTTCATTCTAATAAAGCCATATAAAATGTTCACTGACACTAAATGTTTTTACAAAATCATATTTTGTGTCAGTATCATTTTTGTCATTTGATCCATATGATTCTTATCCAGAGCTGTAGGCCAAAGTATTTGCAAGTAAATGTCTTTTCTTCAATTATAAGGAAACATATAGTAATGTAATACTGTAATAGTACCTGATAGGCATATATTGTTTCTTCCTTTTCACTCCTTATTTCCTTAAAATAAGCTTGAAGAACACATGGTCATTGCTCGGCAAAGAGTGTACTTTGTATTGAGATGATCATGTCAGTGTGTTCGTGACTATGGCGACCCTTCAAAACTAGGTTAAGTGCTGGCTGGGGAACAGAAGAAAAGAGAGAGAAAGAGAGAGAAGACCCTAATAGCCATTCTTCCCGCAGGTCGAAACCTCCAGGTGCCCACTCAAAAAGAACAGAAAGGCCAGTCCATCTCGGGAGAAAATGAATAGAGCGATGTTTCCAGAGAGGCTGCCAACGCAATACGACAAGATAAAAGTTTTAAAAATCTTTTCACGTAAAATCTGTGCCGAAGTGATAAATAGGATTTAAACAGACCGGCTGATATATCTCAGCGGATTCTTTGCAATCTTCAAGGGAGATTCGACAACTTCAAAATAATATTTAAATACATTTCCGAGAAAAAATCCAATTTTAATACATTTTCTGTACTAATGAAATGTGAAACTGTAGCTAGTACATCCATTATAATTAAGTTTTATGATTTTCTGGTGACAAAATAGTGAAAACCAAAAAAATAAGTCTGTTTAAAATATCTGTAATTATTTTCTTTTCTTCACTATTTTCACTTCATTATTTTCCTCTTAGATTTGATCTCTACGATTTGACTCCCTGCCTTCAGTGATGCTACATGATTAACGTTTGTAATTTTTACTTTCTCGTTTCGGGGTAGAGGGAAAGTTATGTAATGCTTCGCGAACAGACAGCAAATTTTCGGCAGAAAATCTCTTATTGCAGGGCCTTGGTAACGAGAAAGTGGATAAATCCAATTGCTAAATTTAGTAAAAATTCTTTAACACGTGGTGTAGCCAGAATACATATTTTGTAGGTCCTTGATACCAAAAAATCGAATGACGGCAAAACGTCGGTCCGTCCGTCCGTGTGTCTGTCTGTCCGTGTCCGCGTTGTTAAGCCGATTTTCTCCAAAATTGATATTCCCCTATTGATCTGGCTGATGTCGCGGCCCTTTGAATTTGAAACCAACATTTTAACTTAAGAGTATTTTACATGTAGCCCCTGAAACATTCTCAAAATTTTTTTAAAAAATGTCCCCATCGTTTTTAATTAAATTGTGTTGTTGGACAGTGTGAAGGGCATTTAATAGAATGGTGCAGGTCTCATTTTCATTTAAAACTATAATTTTTCGAAAATTGCAAAATTTCCAAAAACTTTTCGGCGTAACTTCATGAAATCTGTTTCTTAAAGTTAATGTTGAAATAAGTTCATGTACAATTTTTTTTAAAAAAAGAGAACTTTTCTCGTAATTTTGCGCGAAAGTACGGGCGAGAAAGTACATGCTGTTAGCACCACTAGTATTAGCTGTAAGCCCACTATCTTGTCTCTGCTCCCAGTCGTCCACTTGGAACCGTTATTTCAGTTGGCTTTCCATATAATTCTGGATTTATTACTTTTTTGAAAGTCTTTTATTATAATGACTTCGAATTATTGGAGATTAACCTTCTAATCGTGAATTAATCATAATTTTGAACATAATATGAATTTATAATAAATATATTAAATGAATTTTCGATAAAAGATACTCTCCTTAGCAATAGCCAATAGCGAAGTAGCCAGTCTTGGTACCTGGGTACTAGAAAATATAACTTTGTAGTACAATGTCTAGTTCTAAGTTCCAATTGTCTAGTAATCTTCCTAAAAATATGTAGTCGAAACAAAAGCAGAAAACCTTGATGCGCGCTAAATGATAGAATTTCTAAAACGGATTTTCATAAATCAATTAACATAATCTCTTTATTTCCATTAAGGAATTCCTCCAAAATACATCACAGAGTGTGTGAAGAAACGAGAGTTGTCTGTGACACGCAGTGGTTCGCTGTACAGCGCAAAATCTGCTATTGCGCTTTGCGATTAAGGGTTAGATAGATATTTATTATTTCCGCAGGTAGGTTTATGCAACTTGGTGGCGGAACACTAAAATTTACATATTATAATTATGAATTAAATACAATGTAACTTAAAATTATTTTAAGACAATAATAATAAAATCAATAATAATAATAAAATAATAATAAGATAATGTTAACAATAAACGCATTAATAACAATAACCGCATTAATTCTACATTTATGGTGGTCCTGTAGAGATACTTTATACTAACATATACAACTTTCTATACACTGCACTCCACTTCACTTCACTTCACTTCAGTTCTCTTTTACTTCTGTATAGCACCACACTTCACAACACGTCACTACACGTCAATACGAATACTATAAACCAATGAATCTAATAATTATCACAATACTAATAATGGTAACAATAATTAATAATAATAACAATAATAATAATAATAAACAATTCTAATGAACCTAACTTACTAACTAATAAAATTTACAAATATCATTAGTTAATTTACTTTTAAATCTTTGAACACCTAGAGGGCTTCCAAGGCTGTCGCAGGCAACTTATTCCAGTCCGTTAGAGTTCTATTTGTAAAGGAAAATTTTCCAACATCTGTTCTCTGTGGCCTAAACTGAATTTGGTGCTTGTGATCCCCTCTACTAAAATACGTGGGTCTACTGAGCCGGATGTGGATATCTTTCCAAGCTGGATAACCGACATACGCTTTGTACAAAGCACAGAGTCTTGCCTTAACCCTCCTGATTTCTATAGTTCGTAGTAACAAAACCAATATGTGTCCCATGTCTCATCATTCTTCATTTAATCTATTACCATCAGAACTCTGCTATCTTAAATATTATGCCATAAGATAATTATGATGATGATGTTGAATATAATGAAGAAAAACTGATGAATAAAAGAAAATAATGAATAAAAGAAAATAATGAATAAAAAGAAAATAATGGATAAAAAGAAAAGAATGAATAAAAAGAAAATGATGAAGGAAATGAAGACGAAAATACAGAGAACTATGATTGTGATGAATACAACGATAAACAAACTATAGATTATAAAAGTGGTGATATATGAAGATGATGATGATGAAGAAGTTCACGCAATGCCTCCATGTTTACAGAGACTCAGCAAACCGTAGAGAACAAGGTTCCGGAGGCACTCAAGTGAAGCTTCATCGTGACACTGGCATTTCCGCCTGCACACGAGGCGACTACATGACCGCAGCGAGAGAGAAACCAATGGTCTGCAGCAGCGACAGAAGCTCGACGCTGACGAAACACCGCACTCAGAGACGCTAGCGAGCGAAGGAAATTTGTGGCAGTAGGCAGTTTCGTAATGTTAGAAAAAAATCAATGCAGGTTCAGAAAGTGATAATATCCAACGTGCAATAAAACGAGAAAAAATAAACATTGGCTTCACCTTCAAGAAAATTCAACTACTACTATTAATCTAAAAAGCTTTTTTGGCAAACGGAACGAAAATTCCACCTTTCTAACGTTTTAAAGCTGCGTGGTTTATAATTGTTACTCCCTCTTAGCAATTTGTATTGTAATTATAAAGTATGCAAATCTTTGGTAAGTAGAATTAAATCTCGATATCTTAATCCTGAACGAGAAAAGAAAAATTTTAATTTATGAAATATTTTGGGACAAAGTACACGTTCCCTAATTCCAAATAGTAAAAAAAAGGTCCAAAGAGGGGAAATTTCATTAACGAATTCGTGTAATCGAATTAATGATTGTAATAATAATTACAAATTCCTAGTGTGCTGCCGAATTTATCTACCCTGAATGGAACCTTATTCTTGGATTTCGCAACCCAGTCACCGAGTGCAACTTACTATAAAAAGTCCTTGCGGTTGTGGAGTAGACGTAAGTGGACTGGTAGGACGGGGGGGGGAGGAACGAAGTGTCAGACAAGTGGGAATTGGCGGAGGTGTGAGGTGGGGAGGTTCGAGGGGAGAGAGTTTCGAAGGGGGCAGGTACGAGGCGGGGATGGTACGAGGCGGGGATGGTACGAGGCGGGGATGGTACGAGGCGGGGATGGTACGAGGCGGGGACAGTACGAGGCGGGGAAGGTACGAGACGTGGGAGATTCGGGAAGAGAGAGGTTCGAGGGGGTGTGAAAATACGAGGCGGCGGGGTACGACGTAAGAAAGATACGAGGTGGGGGAGGTTTGAGGGCACAGAGAGGTTCGCGGGGACAGAGAGATTCGTGGGGATAGAGTTTAGAGGGGAGAAGGTACAAGGCAGGCGAGATACCAGGCGGGGGAGAGACTAGGAGGAGACTCGAACAAGACAAATGATCTGAAGAGACGACGTGGGAAAGGATCAGAATGGAAAGGCGCAGAACGCTGTACAGAGGCAAGCAAATAGAGATGATGCGGGGGAGGGACGAAATAAAGCAGGGCAGGACGAGGCGCGGCGGGGCGGGGCGGGGCGGGAGCGGGCAGCTGAGCGCAGCGGTACCGGAAGGCGTCTGCGGCGGGGAGCGTCGGAGGAATGTGCAGAGCCGGCGGCGATAGGCGGGCGGCGGCGGTGGGAACCCGCGGCGGCGGCGGCGGCGGCCGCCGCCACGCCGTGCCGGTCCGAGGCGAGCCGTGGCGGCGTTGGTCTGGCGGGCGGGCGGGCGGTCAACCAGTGCGGAGGCAGCCCGCGGCCGAGCCGCACCGCCGCTGTTGCTCTCCCAGCTGCTCGCCGCCGCCGTCGTCGCCGTGTGCCGAGTGCGTGGAGCACGTGTGCGTTGGGCGGAGGTGCGTGGGACGCGTACGCACGCGTCGGAGAGTGCGTAGGCCTCGTGGGTGACGACGCCCCAGCGTCGCCGGCGTCGGCGCAGTGTCTCCTTTAGTGTTGTCGCGTGTGTGCTGTGGGGCTTTTGACAGCGGCTGCGCGTCGTTGTCCTGCCGCCGGCAGGTGAGGACAGGTAAGAGGGGGCGGGGCCTCGCGCTGTCTGAAAGCTTCGCCGCCGGAAAGCTCATTTCGGAGCTGCCAATCTGTGCCTGCGAAGCCGTCACTGGCGGGAAGCCATTAACCAACAGAACGGAAGCATTGTGTAAACCGATCTGGGTGGGCCAGGTGACAGGAATGTATACAAATTCAGTGCCTTGGTATAAAAGGGCGTGGGTTTGGATCTTTCTCTGCACAAGACAATAATTCCCTTGTCTTGTGTTTTACGTGTTTGTACTGTGAAATTGTGATGTGTTGTACTGCGTAGGACATTGAGTTTTGGAATCTGGAGAAACTATAAGTGTTTGTGTGGTGTGTGGTTGAAGAAACGCTCTTAGAGATGTAAGTTAAAACTGGCTTCGAATGAGAATTACACTAATACTAATAATGATTTTAGAATATTTTTGATAACCAGAACCACTTTTAGAATGTTCTATACATAGACTTATCAAAACACGTAGCCGCCAGAGACGAAATGACAATAGACTCAGTTGTATTTCATTAATTTTACCCCCGACGTACAGAGTTTCTTAATAGGAGTTCCTTGATTTCATTTCAAAGGGTTTGTGCAATGTTAAGATTTGTGATCAAATGTAACAGAAAGTTTAAACAAATCTGCCACCTTCTAAAATCATATTTTAGTTTTACGATCACTTTTGTGTATTGATTGGATTTTGTTTTTGGATTTAGTCTCGAATTTTTAGTTTGAAAATGTGAAATGAGGGTTATTGATCATTTTAATATTCTCATTCCTTCCGTTATTTGACACACAATAGATTGTACATTTAGAAATAGCATTTTTTTATTAAAACAATGAACTTCACTGCTCCAAATTTGCATGTTACTTTCTATCTTATTTGGAATGAAAATCTTGAAATAAATTTCATTGGACGTACCAAAAATTAAAATCAAAATTCGTTGGATCGCTGTGACTCCCCCACAACTAAAACCTGCAAGAGGAAACGGAAGGTTCGTCGGCCTCTGAATGCCTTCTCGGGAGTGGTTCAACCTTATCCGCTGGGCCTCGAACAGCTGAGCGGCAGCAGGCGGCGACTAGTGGCGTCGCCGCGGTGGTCCGTTGACAGGTTATCGCGCCTCTGCATGCTAATGACTCTACAAAGCGCCCCCTGTTTTTAATTCAACGGGGAAATTTGCGCTGACATATACCGACGTGTCACGTTTCTACGACGGCCACGAGTAGGTATCAAAATGCTAATGTGTCGTAATGCCTTTGCGGTAAGAGCATTTCAGTGCGTATAATGGTCCATCAGTGGAACAATAAGTTTACTAAGGCTAATATTAAAGAAAGTTAATTTCAACCAACGTCTAAGGTGCGGAATCGTTTTGGCAACCGATGTTACGTGTATGTAAAACCCGAAGAGAGGTAAGAGTTAGTACTACGTGTGCGTATGCATACATAACAGCCGCGGTAAATCGTTCAGGAATGACGAAAGTCCGTGCTGCGGTGCCGGGGGTGCACAAAAAGAAAATATTTGCCCTCGCTCGCGGCGCGTGCTGTTCCACAAAATTATGTTGAACATTCCTCCACCTACGACGTTACACAATGTGCTTTCGGCGCGGTGTTTTGAAAGTGCAGCAAGAACAATGGGTGGGGCGTCTCTGTGTGCATGGCATGGGCGGGCGGGATCACAGGGACTGCACTAGGACACAAGTTGTCTGCCCCATTTGGATTAGCATGTTGTGGCACTTCCAATATCGATTTTTGTTTCATATTACGAGAAAAATGCTTCTTAACGGAGTGCCATCAATGGGCGATAACTCCCATTTACGGTAGAAGTTTGCAAATTTTTCAAATGTTCATGTAAAAACAAATTGGACAAAATGTGTATTAAAATATTACAAGAATATCTCTGTTTTCATATTACAATTATTGATATTTCTGTCTTTTATTCTAAAGGGATCTGCACCAATATCTATAATATTACATCGACTACTATGTTAATGAGAAAATAGTACTTTTTCATTTAAGTTATCAGTGAAGACAATTTATTTTTATGATTGGTGAATGAAAATGAACTTTCAGGTAAATACAAATAAACGATTAAAATTGTATAATCCCTAAATGAGAATTGTAAAGAATAATTTTAGTCGAAATAACAGAAATTATCTAGGAATATAAATATTTTTTGGTACATTAGTTCAATTTGTGTGAAAAGTTATTTAATGGATCGAGTATCTACTTATTACCTTTTTATGTACAGCATAATATCTGCAAAGCTCATCGACTAATGACACCAAAGTCCAACTCCGTACAGTCTTTAGATAAGTTCTGTATGACAAAATCGAAAAAGAAAGACGACTGAATGAGAATATTTTGCCCAGAGAGCAGGATAAAAAGACATAACTTTCCCTTCTTTTGAAGTATTCGTAAGGCGAGAAAGTAAAATTCAGGGAGTTTGAAGAATTTCCCAGGTTTGTTTCAGAAAAAGCAATTTGTTTAAAAAATTTGAAGAATGTTCCACAAATGGTTTAGAAATTGAGTTCGAAAAGGAAGAAAATTTTCTCCCCAAACCTCTTTTTCTGTATTAGGGATCACCACACCAAACACATTTATGCATCAATACGGCCAAATACATTTTTATGAACTTAGGTCTTGATCAACGCACTTTTTATGTAAGTGAAGAAGATAAAAACCGTTATTGAACCTTGAAAGTAAACTACATTAAGGAAATACATTTCTTGTTCCAATGACAGTATTAAAGAGTTGCGTATATGCGCCAAAAGTGAGGGAAAATCCCGCATATTTAAATTAATAATTCAATTTACTATATCCACTCAACTTGATTATTCGTCAAAAATTTATTTGGTATCGATCAATGATCCTTATAAGACATTGCTGAAATCGAAAATACAATTATGCACAGTTTTTATTAAGAATAATATAAGAGACGATTTCTATTTTGATGAATGATAGATAAAATTGAAAACTAGACATATGATATTTAAATGAAACTTCGCCTCATCTACACTGCGATTTTCGTAACTTTGCCCTCGACAAGAATCAGCTGTTTCGCTGTCATCCAAAAGAGAGCTTACATTTCACGACAATGACGTCACTATTGTGACTTTCAAGTTCCCGATTGGATAAAACCGTCAATAGCTGATTCCTGTCAGGAATAAAGTCGCAGTATAGTGACAAAGCGAGAGTTTATTATCGGGACGAACATGGAGTCAACGTGCGTGCAAACTAAATACAATAAAATGTTTATAAAAAAAGTAATAAAATAGTAAAATTTGCCTCTCGACACAAAGGCTTGTTTCTCATGTTATAACTTGTTTCTTAATGTGTTAATGTCTTTCTTAACTTTTAATTTTTTAACTAATACTCTCAATTGCACTCACGCATTCTCTCTTATTTGCATAGCCAATTGCACTTTGCACTCATTCATTAGGTGGAGGGTGCAATTACATATGTAAATAAGAGTGAATGCATGAGCGTTTAAAAATACAGAGACCTAAGAAAGACATTTGACTGTAAATGTAGCAGTCTCTTGAATTGTCGTTTCAACTTCACTGACCAACCGCGACGAAATGTTCTCCAGAGACCCCTGACAACCCCCTGAGAAATTTGTGGTGTACAAAGGAAGGTGTATTCGGACTTTTCTGAATCTTACTCCGCCATTTTACATCATTATTCTCTTTAGAATCTTTATTGCTATCACTTACTGATTAGAAAATCACTCATGGGCTTCAGCAATTGAAGGTTCAATAACTCCAATGAATTTAGTTATTAACGTCATTAGTTCAATCAAGAGTAAATGACAGAAACGTCTGCCATGAGCAAACCGAAAAGAGAGCCGAATGTCCAAGCGAGTCTGTTATTCGCGCTATCGGACGTATTTCGTTCAACCATTTTAATAATACCATCTTCATAAAAAAGTCCTTTAAAGTAGAAATGCTCTTTCTTGGAATGATTGTACTCACGTAACATCTGTGCTTACAAAACATTCGTTTCCATTGTTCGTAACTGACAGAGGATTGTTAAAATTTTAGCAGACGCCGCTCGTTAAGAATGGCTGTTCGTTGTTCCCGAGCAGCTGAAGTGCTCAGAGTATCCTTGCTTCCTTCGACGTGTTTAAAATATCGATACGTGTTTAAAATACCGAATCCCGAGTAGTGTGGATGAGTTTCTTGCTGTTTGCCGAGTGACGAATATTCGGTGCTCGCCCTACCCACCGCGTCGGTCTTTTGGACACATAAAAGGAAGTGAACATTAGCCGAACACATCAATTGTTCAAGATTCGGCGAGCAGTAGCTCGCTGCCCGACGAATGCCGAATGTATGGAACCACCTATACGCACTGTTTGGGATTCGGCGAGCAGTGGTTCACCTCTCGCCGAATACCGAATATGTGGAGCTACCTTAGGGCGGCTCCACACATTCGGCTTTCGCCGAATAGCGAGCTACTGCTCGCCAAATCCCGAGCAGCTGATGTGCTCGGCGGACGTTTGCTTCCTTTCATGTGTTCAAAAGACCGGTATTACACTGTGAAAGATCTTTGTCCAAGAACGTTTATAAAAGAAATATGGCAGTGTAATGGCCAATATTTTATAAAAGATTCCTTTTATAATATTTCTTTGATAAAATGTAGCCTCAGACGTCCATATATTTGGTAGCATGGCAACTGATACGTGGGGTATTGCTTCAACCAAAATGTAATTGCTGAGTATGAACAATTATAATGTTTAGAATGTTTATGTAATACAGTCCATCTGGACTACAAAAATAAAACCGTACGGATTGAAGCGTATGACATGGAGGATAATAGTATATTATATTCCTATTCCTCCATGCATATGGCATTTTTTGCCGATAAGTGGAAAATGTGATGTATAGAAAATGCCCAATTTATGAAGTTAGTTTTTTTCACTTCAAATTCAGGGGAGCTAATTTCGAAAGAAGAAGGGTGACTAAGAAAATTGAATGTTTCCTCATTCATCTTCAAATAATTCTTCATTTTGAAGTTCTTTAATTAAATAATGCTTCACAATGTGCGACCCATGGTCTCACCATGTATGAACACCATGGCGTTCTACGGCATCACCCTCAAACATTTCCTCTTTAACTTTTATTTCTTCTGCATCAAACATAGATTAGTTATTATTAAGCGTAAAGTACTACAAACACAACTACTTGTGCGTCATCGATCTTAAATTGCAGGCAAAACTTCATAACATATTGGACGAAATGCAATACGGTCATCATACATTTCTTTGTCAAAGTTTCCTTCGACAAATTTCAAAGAACTTCCACGAAGTTTCTCACCAAAGATATTTGTTCAACATCTTTTACAGTGTAATACCGGCCAAAGATAGGCACGCTGTATGTAGAACGAGCACCGAATGCTCGTCGCTCGGCAGCTAGCAAGCGATTGCTCGATTCTGCAAAGAGTCGCTCGCTTCTCGCCGAATACCGAATGTGTGTATCTTTTTCATCTTCATCTTGGTCGGCCTCCACGTGGGCCGGCCAGCGCCACGCGTCTTCCGGCCCCGCCTGGACAACCGCTTTTTGTCAACAACTGGCCCAGGGGGCTGGGGCGGGGCCCGACCCGAAGGCGGCGCCGACGCGGCAGGGGGCGGAGGTGGTCCGGGCAGGCAGCTGGGCCGCTTTTGTATTCGGGGGGTAGTAGCACCCTCTTGACAGGTCTCGACAGGCAGAGAAACTCTCTCAGAAGCAACCTTTACATTTTCCCTATTCACAGTGAGAAACTACAAAGTGTGGGGCGAAGCGACTCTTGAGTGAAACATTCAGAACTGAATTATAGTAGTATCTTACATTGTTATTCGTGATTCTGACAGTTATACATAATATTAAATTGTTTAAATTACCATTCTTAATTGGACATCGGATCGTAATAATGAAATCATTATTTCCATACGATAGACAGGTTTCTGCCTTTTCGCTGTATCTAAACTTGATAATATAGTAGTAAAGTGTGGTAAATGATCCACATGTACTTCTTCATTGAAAGATATATTAGTTTGAAAGGGAGAAGCCGAGTGAAAAATATTCATTGTTCCCAAATCACAAACGGTCCAATATTTTGCTCTATTACGCAGTAGCCCGACATTACAACTAAAAAGTTAACAAAAAATTTTCTCCTTGTTTGTATAATTTATGGGAAACTTTCTTAAAGGCGCAAATCCCGAATTCTAGATTTTTATAACTGTTTTGTGAAAAATATGACAGTCCGTGAATCCATCCCTTATTCATAATTTTTGCTTAATCACAACCAAAGCTTACTTTGCATATTGATCCGTCTATGCAAACGAAAGACAATAATGTAGTTTCCTGTGAACTTCATATATTCTTTCCCATCCTTCTAACTGTTAAAACATTCGACTAATTTTAATGACGCCAAGACAATCCATTCCTCTGCGGCGTGGGTGTATTAGAAGAGAATATGGTATTCTTAGGAGATCAAGTTATTTTCGTACAACGAATGGAAAATATTTTTAAAGGTGTAAGGACCGAATCCTAGCTTTTAATAACTATTTTGTAAATAATATAATGACACTATGAATTCATCACTTTTTTTATTATTTCCGCCTGTAATTACAACGAAAGCTTTCTTAACATTTTTTCCGTCTGCGCGAAGTTTTTTAATTAAGCGATAATTAAATTTCTTAAACTGTAGTAGTAGCCCGTCAATCATTGTTCATCTACAGTCTCTCAGAAACATTCACTGCAATATCTTTGTCATATTCATAAACCAACTCACTTTTGTGTTTCAGGGAGCGTGTGAAAGAACATTTACGTGCACGTCCTCTCAGCCTCCGGCTAGATCAAAGCCCGAAACTCAGCGCCGACGTTCCACCCGCTTATCTCGCGTCGAAGCAGCAGTCGCGTTCCCGTGGTAACTGAACGTCCACGAGAAGTCGCCAAGTGAAGTGCGCCCGTGGCGAAGACAAGCAAGACAGCCGCGAAGTGTGCAGAGTGCCGAGACGACGCTGACACGAATATAAATCGCGCGAGTCCAGTGATCAATCCGGATCGTGACGGCGGCCCGAAGAGATCTGATGGTGCTCTGACTCGTCCCTTAAGTCTTCTCAACGCCGGCATACTGGAGTTCACGGACGGTGAGTAGTGGAAGGCTGGCAGTGATTTACAACTTTGTGCCTCCGCGAGAAGGAAATGCGGTGATTTACACAGGATGTATCTAGGCACCGCGGCGAAATTTAGTTCAAATCACCGGATTAGTGATTCCGGGCGCGCCAACTGCTAAGGTCATTAGTCATGTAATTAAAGCACATGTTTTTTTTATCGCGGGAGGTGGCGGTGATCTTCCTCACTTGGATGGTGAGATCCGGCGCCGAACTACGTCTCTTTGCGGTATTTTCCGCAACAAGGTATCTCCCACCGCCGTGGCACCGCCTTAGCCGGGATAAGCTCTAAGCTCACGAATATTCTCAACAAGTGTGGTGGTGTAGAACATGTGTGTGTTTGTGTGTGAGGGGAGGATAGGACTAGGAAGAGGAAGGAAAGATCACGCGCGATCCGTGGCCCGTTTGATAGATGCTCCGGCATTCACCTGATGTTGATCGGAAAAACCACGATAAAATTCCGATCAGAGCAGCTGGCTACTTGAATTCTACTCTCAACAGCGGCTGGTTTTGACCTAGCTAGGTTCGAAAATCTTCACATCGTTGTGTCTCGAACCCTAGAACCTCTCGGTCAGAGGCACTCTAGTGACATTGCAAAATTTAGGAAATTATCTCTTCATGTATGGAGAAGAAACGGAGCTTATTGCTTCCTAAAGATTTGTTTCAACAGAAAATGTGTTTCCAAATGAACAAACCCATATTGTCCTTTCGGTTAGATCCAGAGGGAAAACATTCAGTCTTTAGAAATTTTCAACAAAATTGTCGTGTAAGTTGTAATGACTAGATCCTAAACTTCCAAATTGCCCTACAGATATCCATTGCTCATTCTACGTAAAATATCCAAGGCAATATAAATCGTTGTATTTCCTTCTTTTAACTATGAAATATCTATTTTTCATGATTATGTCCGTCTCCTGGTCCAAGGGAAAGTACTAACACTGTGATGATCAATATCAGAAGTTTAAACACCACAACAACATCCATGTCCACGGGAATCAATAACCATTTGAAAGTTAACAGTGATTCAGTTCAGGAGAATGTTGACCAATTATGAAATATATTTATATTATCTTAACTTTATATTAAAGAGAAATATAGTCTAATTAAGTAATTGTTCACTCATCAAGATCTACAAAATAATAGAGTAATACTGAAACTACTAATACTACACTTAAGACAACATACAGCTGATCCATGCGATATGTTTGCGATTTGCTATTCCGATGTCTTCTTAAATTTCCTTGACAAATAAATGGAATTTCAGAGCAATTTGGTTGCCTGATCTTCTTATAAGCTCTCCAAGACATATTATATTTTTGACTTTTGGTATTAGAAATGATTTGTAATTTAGTATTTTGGACGTTTTCGCGAAGCAGCAAGCAGATTTTGGCATTGCTTTTTTGCTTAACATAAACACTGTAAGACACGACTACACGCTACTCCGTGTGGGGAAATGTGAACTATGAAGTATTTTTTAATATATAAATTTTATAATAATGGAAATATTAAAAACACTTTCAGAAATCGCCTACGCATCTTCAATTATTATTTTTACCTGAAGAATTTGAATCATTGAACTCGCTGTGTTAAAAGTCAACTAAATCGAGGAAGAGCTGGTTATAATCGCTACTCCAGTTGCTCCATAGACTCCAGAAATACCACTCTGGAATGCAGAAATATAAAACGTACGAGTTTCTTCTTTTTCCTCGCAAAATATTGGAATTGTTAAGATTTGACTCATCAAACACAAAGGAGTCCGGAATGCTTTTCTCTCGCGTGCCTTCGTACAAAAGAACTCCTTCATACTCTATACGTGTTTACTGATTTAGGCGAGGATTAGTTCCGGAATCCCTTGTATGATACGTTTAGAAACGGAACGACTCTTTACCATTAAGCGCTCTTTAAGAACAGGAATGCTTTTTTATGAGTTGTATAACTTACACAGTTTATACTTCGCTGAGATTCACCAACGGTAAAAAGACCTGGGCACAAAAGTGACCAGAAAAACAACTACTTATTCCTCACGGAATTACTGAGAAAGGCGGTACAGTGCGACGTGAAATAGCAGAAAGCAGAAAATGAACAACTCCCCGACAATACCTTCCAAATTCTCCACACGTGCTTCATTTAACAGCTTGGAGAGGCCATTGAAAGACGTGGAATACATTCTCGACGGTGGGAAAAAGACAAATGTGAAACACGACTACGCGGCACCTACGCGTGTTCTGTTCGTGCATTGGAATCTCCGAGCGGTTACGTGGGACTGAAATAGCACCCCGTCGCATGCCGCGAACCTTATATAGAGGAGCGGCTAGGAACGGTACGCGGGACAAAACCTCACTGCCCCCTTGCTAACGCGAGAAGTAGTAAGTCTCTTAGCGAGGGTACGCAGATCTGTCCGCCCCCGCCGCCCCAAGAACCGCGCCAAGTGGATGGCCCCGCTAGAGAGCGCTGCAAACGGACGGCCGAAAACCGATCTCGTGGAATCAAAGTCTCTTAAGAATCTTCAGCATAGTGGGTCATCGATTAAGGAACATGAAAACAGAGCTGATGCTTAATATCACCTTCATTCGTTAATCATAAATTTCCAAGAGGTTTGGGTATTACACGTTCTAGAGGCCTAAAAAAAAAATATACGAGTAATTTCTTACATCTTTAACTCTTGAATGCCTAACATAATTTTGTCCGCATAGCGCTTGCCCATTGTTGTCGCGTCCGTGCGCGCAGTGTCATTGTTGGGGCTCTCTGTTAGGAACAATTTGCAACTATTAGTGTTAAACCCTTTTTATATTACTAAATTACACTACTAGAGAGCTCCAAAACGCCAAAGAACATTTTTACATTCTTACTACAGCTTACGCAGTTGAGAGAAAGTTATGCAATATTGCGCAAAAACGGAGAATTTTCATTAGAAAAAATCTTATTACAGGGTCCTGGTAACGAAAAAGTGAATAAATCCAGTTGCTAAATTTAGAAAACAATCCTCTAACACATGGTGTAATTCATGTTTTGTAGATCTTTGATTCCTAAAAATCGATTGACGGCAAACCGTCTGTCCGTCTGTATGTGAAAAACGCTTGCGACTAAACCGTTCAGTTGATTTTCTCCAAAACTGATATTCCCTAATCCATCTGTCTGATGTCGCGGACCCTTGAATTTGAAACCGATATTTTAATTGTACTTTAGGGTGTACTTTACATTTGGGGTGTACTTTACATGAAGCTCCTGAGACATTTTAAAAAAATTCAAAAACAAAGGCTCGAAATTTTTTGATTAAATTGTGTTGTTAGATAGTGTAAAGGATGTTTAAGACAATGGTTCAGGACTCATTTTCGTTAAAATTCTTGTTTTTCGAAAATTGCGAAAATTCAAAATTTTTCGACGTTTTCCTACCCCTACAATTATGAAGATAATTTTTGTAATGAAATGTGTTTTTCTAAAGAATATCTTCAAATAATATGTTCAATTTCGAATTCAATTTCATGTCATCGTAAATATGAGTATTCATTGCAAAATTTTCTGTGAAACCTAGGCACTTTTAAAACCATTTTAAAGGGTTAAGTAAATACAATAATTCATACTCACAGTCTCGCATATTATTTTCATTATTCACTTCTCTTTATTTTTTGCATTCAGGAATATGTCAATGATATTTACTTTAAAGACTGTCCAGTGATTAGTTCAGCATACTACTGTCAGTTTCGATTGAGAAATCGATGCTAACTGGCAGTAAAATAAAAATGAAGGATTGATAAACAAAATTCGGATACGTCCAAAACATTGCTTTTCTAGGAAAATTAATTATACTGTCGGTTATATCTTTCAGTGCAAAACTCGATCACCCAGTTTACTCGACATGATGACCAACAGACCCCGAGAAAACAGATTCCTTGTATTTCGTTTTTTTTTGGTGCTGTAGAAATATTTCTAATGTATAAATGATTTTTTGTTTTTTACGTTGGTAAACACGCACTTAGCCTTTTAGCATCCAACCATCTAAACAGTGCTTTAAGAATGCGTCCATAGCATAGCTATTAAAATGCTCGAGAGTCCATTAAAAATTTTTTAGCGGACTTTCGGGTTTAGATGTTATCAGTGATCACAAATCTTGGGCTAAATATGACGTTGACACAAAACACAATTTTTGAGACTATATGTAAACACAAATTATTTTTACAATTATTCTGGTACAGATAAATGAAAGTAGTATTGTAGCATAATCTCTTCATTAATGCCTCGAAGATTCCTTTTCGTTTTCCAATCACAAAACGAATCATAAGCTTTCTCATAAGTGGTTACGGATTTAGAAGGTATCAAACTTGCAACTTCTTGCAACTTCTGCTTGCAACTTCTGCTTCTTCTTGCAACTTCTGCTTCCCCCGGAATATCATCTGACACAAAAATACCTTCTGTTACTTCGAAATTTCCGCACATTTCTTTTTAAATCAGCTTGCATGTGCAGAAAAAGCATTCAACTGTTTGATCACAAACAAAGCATCCTTTACCACCAACCCTTGCAACAGAAAATCGAGAGTTATATCTCTCACAAGACAATATCTCTCCTGCAAGTGATAAAAGTTTATTTTGAATAAACGATAAACTAGAAATAAAAAACTATAGTATGTACTCGGCTTCGCTATCGCTCCGCCTCGCAGTTAACCTTTCGGCATCGTCCTTAAAGACTCATTTAGAGGACTCGTGACATAAATATCTATTAATTGTTCGTTCACAAATGCTAGCATAATATCTTCGTTAATGCCTCGAACATTCCTTTTTTGTTCGTCAATCACAGAATAAATCATAAGTTTTTTCATAAGTGATTACAGATTTAGAAGACATCAAACTATATCTTGCATCGTCTGCTTTCTCCAGAGTATCATTTGCACGAAAATATCTGCTGATACTTCGAAATTTCCGAATATTGTTTTCTCAATCAACTTGCATTACCCGAAAAAGCATTTAACTGTTTAATCACAAACAAAGTTTCCAGTACAACAAACCCTTGTTACAGAAAACCGAGAGTAATGACAATTGTCTCTTTACTCATGTAAATGATATAAGTTATATGGAATAAGCGATAAACTAGAAATAACAAAAAACATTGTATGTTCCTTTATTAGTCTTTAAGGACTCGTGAAATAAATAACTATATTTTGTGGAAAGAGTCGCAGAAAATTTCCATTAAGAATTTCAAATTACATAATAATGAAGTATTACTTTTTCCTACGCGCTAAAAATCAAATTCATACATTCGGCAATTAACATGTCTTTTCGCACGGATTTGTGAGGATCGAATAACACAAAAAATTTATACATGTTTATATTTTTAATTTCTAAAGGTTCATTGCTGAATCCATGAACAAAATTCTCTTTATTACATACTGTCACAACAGATGAGTGGTGTGATGTACTATGCTTTCCATGGAAGTAAAATGTATTATAGTGATTTATTTTTACTTTCCCGTATACATACGTATATACGGTGTAAAATACGTAGTATAGGTAAAGTTATGTAATACTGCGGAAAATTTATTTCGATATCTCACAAGAAATACACGTATTGGGATCCCCTAATTACGAAAAAGTAGTGTTGTTTTTTTCAAGGCGTCCGTCCGTCCGTCCGTCAGTCAGTCAGTCTGTCCGTCAGTCTGTGAATACCACTAGCGCCTAAACCATAAGTACGATTTCTTCCATAATTGATATTCCCCGGTCGATCTTGTTTCATTCGAGACGCCGCGATTTTGAAAAACTTTCTTCAGAATTTGGGGGTACTTTACACGAAACCCACCGGATATTTTCAAAATTTTCTCAAAAATAGCCTCATTTTTTTCTTTGAATTTCTTGTAAGAAGAGAGTATAATATACTTATAAGGGTGCAATAAATCCAATTTTCACGGTTAACTCTAAATTTTCGAAAATGGCAAAAGTTTAATTTTTTTCGGCGTTTTTCTACAACTACAAAATTGAAGATAAAGATTTTTCCTTCAAATAAAATTTGTTTAACGTAGTGGTAGTGGTAGTGAACAATTTTTGAAAATATTAGTAGTTTTTGCGCAATATTGCGAACAACATGTGTAATTTTTAAAAAAATAACAAAAACAAGATTTTCTCAAAAACCTCTCCAAAGACAATGACATAAACGTAATTTGCTCTGTGCTTTTTGTTTTTCCAAAAATTACAAACATGTCATTTTTGGACTAGCCCCTCACGTCGTTAATATTTATATTAGCGTCGATTTATTCACATTCTTGAATTTAAGAATGCGTTTTTAAATAATGTCGTACAAAATTTCTCGAAAACTCTCAAATTTTCTGTAAAAACGAACTCAAAATTCTGCATTTTCAGAAACGATCAAACCTTAATTTCTCAAAAACAGTTCCAAATTCTTTTTCAAACTTTTCGTCCTTATATTGCTAATTGCACTGTTTAATATGACCTGAAGTTTATTGTGCGCATTTGGGAGTAACTAAAACCAAAGATGCGATGGCCAAGTATTTTTACTGGCCTAGTTGTTACAAGGAGGTAGAAAATTTCGTGAGGACGTGCGACAGTTGTCAGCGTGTAGGACGAGAGGGGGAAAAATTGCGAGCGCCGCTTAAGATTGTTCCTATGACAAGCGAAACGTTCGAAAAAATCAATGTAGACGCGTGCGGGCCCTTTCAGGACTCCGAATCAGGGAACTGTTATATTCTGACTGCCCTATGTTGTTCCACGAAATTTCCTGAGACATTGCGTATCACAGACTTGTCATCAGCGACAGTCATCGAAGTTCTGTTGAGTATTTTCAGCCGTATCGGGTTTCTGAAGGAGCTTCAGACCGATCAGGGCACTTGTTTCATCAGTGCTTTGACTAATGAATTCGCGATCATGTGTCGATTACCGTAAATTAAACCAGGTAATTAAAACAGAATATTTTCCTCTACCGAATCTATATGAGAGAATAGAGACAGTAGCAGCAGCGAACATAATATCTGTATTAGATTTAGCTCGTTGTTATTATCAGATAGGCTTGACGCCGAAAGCGCAAAGATACACGGCCTTTGTCACAAGTTTTGGCACGTATCGACCGTTAAGACTCATGTTTGGTTTGAAAAATGGGCCATTCGAATGTTGTAGAATGATGGCTTCATTACTAAAAGACTGCCAATCTTTTGCATTTCCGTATTTGGACGATATTGCAGTCCTCAGTAAGACTTGGACTGAACACATAAAGCATTTAGACACTGTGTTCAGCATTTTGCAAGGGGCAAAATTAACCATTCAACCAAAGAAGTGTAAATTCGCGCAAAACAGCGTACAATATTTAGGTTATATTGTCGGGAGTGGCGAATTAAAGCCGGTGCAAGCCAAGATTCAGGCCATTAGAGAATTTCCGCGACCAGAAACTAAGAAACATTCTTAGGACTCGTAGGCTACTATCGGCAGCTAATTCCCTAGTTCGCGGAAAAAGCATCAGAACTGAGTGATGTATTACGTGGGCGGGAGCGTCATGGCAAAATCGCATGGAGCGAAGGTTGCGAAATGTCCTTTCAGGCATTGAAAGAAGCTCTCTGCGAGAATACGGTAATATACTGTAGCGTCGCGAGGTGGCGCACGTGCCGTTTCGCTGGAAAGCCCGGCCTTAAGCCGGATGGGGGATGGGGGTTGGAATGCGGCGGCGCCTCGCCGGCGCGCGCCGGGCAGGAAAATCCCAGCATCAAAATAACCTGGACAACAGGGCGTGCCTGAGCGCGAGTTCATTTATGACGGTTGCTCTCTGCTGAGGGCTGGCTTGCGAGCCGAATGACGCCCGCCGCTGGTAGAGTGGGGGACGAGCCGTGGGGTATTTATTGCGGCGCCGACATGCGCTCGGGGGATACGCTAGTGAGTCGAAAGACGTGAGGTATCTCCGTGCAACCTTGCACGTTTTGGCATCCGGCCATGTAACAATCTAGTTACGGGGACTTTATGTCCGACAGCTCGCACTTCGCGCAGCTTCTCATGCTCTCGAGCAGAGGCACTGGGCTAAGCCTAGGGACGGTCGCGGGGTTTCGCGGCTTAGAGAATAGAAAGGTTGCCTAAGGTTTTCAATTTTGTAACATTATCTTGTAATTTATTATTGTAAATATACTGTACATACTATTCAGAATCTGTCGTCTGTGCTTTTCATGTCCAGTACGTCACAATACGCGCCAGATTTCACGAAGCCATTTGGAATTCAAGCCGACGCGTCAAAAAGAGGGATCGGCGTGTTATATCAACACAATGATCAAGGCGATGAACAACCTATTGTTTTTTTTAGTAGGAAACTCACAGACTGTGAACGAAAATATGGGACGAGCAAACAGGAATGGTTAGCTTTAATTTATAGGCTACAGAAATTAAAATATTATTTAGATGGGCAAGCTCAAATCAAAATCAAAACAGACCACAATCCATTAGTTTGGTTACAGAATACGGCGGGAAACAATCCCCGATTGTTAAGATGGGCGTTGTTAATTCAACTTACACTTAGAAACAGTACATAAAAAGGGACGCAGCACGTAAATGCAGATGCGCTTAGCCGCATATATGACTGAAATTGTTGCCACGAATGCAATGGCCAACGTGCGTCGGCATGTCAAATGTCGGAACAAATTTGTAAATATTCTTAAGAAAATAAACAAGTCAGAAATTATGTAAATTACAAGAACAAACCAATAAATGTGAGACACTGTTGGTGCGATATAGAAATGTTTATAATTATGTAAAAAAAATTTAGTGCTATGCATGTTTTGTAGGTTTTGCTATTTTAAGGTTTGTATGTCATCATGTGTTATGTTAAGTTCACAGGAACAGGAAGAAATAGTTTATAAGTCATGTATATAAGGGAACATTTTGCATTGTATTTCAGGAAAAGGGTTGGTAAAAAGAAATGTATGTAAGGAAACTTTTATCTGTAAATAGTAGAATAAGGTATTGACATTAGGGAATTAAATTGTGAGGCTACAGAGCCAGGGCAAGTAAGAATTGTTTTCCTGTGTTTAAAATAACTGCGGAAAACAATTCCCATCTGAGTATGGGGGAGTAGACGCTTGCATACATAAAAGACAGGGTGTGCCTTTGTCTATGGAAGCCACAAATTGACAGACCATTAGGTTGAGCAGGAAGGGGCGTGTCTAAGATGGGTTTAGACTGAGCCAGGAAGTAGAAAGGGCGCGGAGGCGCTAGGGGGCGGCAAGACACGTCAGTGGTAGATTGTATACGTCACAGACGGCGCTCTAGCTCTGAGGGAGGGAGGTCACGTGGGGCATCAACGTCACTTCAGACGGAGTTGGAGTAGATCATGTGATAGGTCGGTCATGTGACCGAATCTATTTAAGGTGAGGTAAGGGCGTATTAGCCAGGATACATTTGCGGCACGGGGCCGAGTGATATCTTCATTAAGTGCTCACGCACTGCGCTCCAGGGCGAGCGGCCGCACTTGTCCGGGGGAGACGTCAGTCTCATCTTTAGCGACGCGGTCAAGCGTTCGCTGTTTCTTGCGGTCAAGCAAGGGCGGGTGGGGGACTCGCAAAGCAGTCGAAGGTGGCGGCTAAGATAAGCTGTTCTTAGGAGGGTTCCGTAAAGCACGGATAAAGTAAATGAACTTGTGCAACATTGTATATATATTTCTTTGGTTTAATCAACTTGTTTTGTTACGAATCCTTCGTGTCTGTGTCTGAGTAATTAAACGACGCCACATTATTTTGGGGTATTCTTTTGTTTTTTCAAAAATTGCTTAAATGTAATTTTTTTGAAATACTTTAATATTCATCTTTAATGTTCACCTTTCCAGCGATTTGTAAACACTACTGCATTTATGAGTAAAATCACTTCAAATGACTTCCAATGAAGTTTTTCAAAAACACAGTAGTTTTCTGTGAAAAAACTTCAAATTTCGCATTTACAGTAACACTTAAATACCATTTTCGTAAAGCGACTCGAAATTGTTCAACAAAAATTTTCATATAGGACGAGTTTTTATTCCTCTACTATATTCTTAAAATAAATTTTCGTTTCTGTCATTAGGAAACCTAAAAATTGAGCAAATGTGAAAAAATGCATTGCGGCAATAAATGTCAGCTGGCAAAAGGATGGGGCCGGACCGAAAAGCTAGACTCGGTCGAAGAAATTAGGAAACTAACTTGTACGAGAATGTCTGTGCCATTCTGTAACACCAGGAGTTGATTTTGCAATAAAATACCTGAATTAATTTTGCATTTCAAAGGTTGAGCATGGAAATATTTCTCGTTATTTATCAAGGCCAATAAAAGGTGAAAGGAAAGATATATAAGGATGAGGATAGTGATCGCTCTCGTGATGCGAAGGAGCTCTCTTCCGTCAAATTCTTCGGATACCGTTAGAGACTGTCATAGCAAAGATATTTTACATTGAAATTGTTGCCTGCGCATTCTCCATTGCATCAAGATTATCTTAGTGAATTGATCATCACAAACATTTTCTTACACTTTATTTCGCACATATTCCTTGTTCTCGTCACTGATCACGTCTCGTCATTACATAATATTGTAATGACACTCAAGCTTACATTTCTTGTCAACTAATCAAATGTATAATGCATCTATTTCTTTTGTACTGAAGTAAATTTAAACATAATTTCAGTATATAGTCCCCAGATAGTGTCATGTCTCCATGACAACCAGTTGAAACGTTTATTTTTCGTGTTTTTTTTTCTTCTCGTAAATCAAACATCTATGGAATGGAAGAACATTTGCTGGTGAGTTTGGACAGTAACTCTGGGAGATTTGAAGCACAAAAAATACCACAGAACAGAGTATAAACATCAAATTATTGTCACCGTTTCTTCTTCGGTTCAATTTAGATATAGATATTTATGATGCGCGCAGATGAGGTCAAAGGTTCAAACAAAAAGCTTATGTATGACCTACTTAGCACACAACAAATGTCATATTCTTGTAGTTAGAATTTTCAAACTGTCACTAACTCAAAACTGGACCCTAACTGAAGCGAACACCTAATGCAAGGGATCTTCACATGGAGAAGTACTTTTTACTTTCCCGTATACGTACGTATACACGGAGTGATATACGTAGTATAGGGAAAGTTATGTAATGCTGCGCGAAAAAATGGCGAATTTTCGGCGGAAAAAAAATTAATTGCCGGGCCGTGATAACGAAAAAGTGGATAAAACCAGTTGCTAAATTAAGGAAAAAAATCCCCTAACACGTGGTGTAGCCAGAAACCCTGTTTTGTGGGTCTTTGATACCGGAAAACCAATTGAAAGGAAAACGTCCGTCTGTCCGTCCGTCTGTGAACACTGCTAGCGCCTAAACCATACGTATGATTTCTTCCAAAATGGATATTCCCCAGTCGATCTGGTTTTCTTCAAGTACATACCTTCACATCTTGCAAAACTATCAAAGTTGTCTTTATTAAATGAAGGGCTTTGGGTAGTAACGTGAGACCAGCTGCAGGAAGACTTCCGCAATTCGTTAATGTTAATATTCGATTTTGGTCGAATATTTACATATCTGGTCGCTGCTTTTGTTGTCATACATATGAAGGACTTTGGATAGAAAGGAGATAAAACCAACATCCACCAAAATCGAGATATTTCAATTTATTTGAGCGAATGACTGCTCGCGACCGGTACGTCTTTCTTTGTTACTTCTCTAAGCCCTTCAAATCTAATCCATTGAGATCTTTTACTGTGAGCCTGAATCCTGAAAAATATATCTTTTTCTTAAAACAGAATAAAAAAATCATCAATACGCTGAATTCAATCTTATAAATGAGTACGTAATTGTCTTAAGGAAATGCACCCTTCAGGAGCTGTTTCTGTACTGATAGTTAGTTGAATTAATACATTAATGTTTTTGCGCTCCACCATACATTACGAAGTAGCAAATACATGCCAACATGTGTGATTACATTATTCTAATTTTATCAATTAGAGGTTTTACTTGAATACGTGATTATGGTAGTAATTTGTTCTTTTCTTGCTGAGAATTATACCTATTGTCAGAATAACAGATCTAAATAGTCTAATAAGTCCAAACATTTTTATTCCGCTTTCCATATTTTCAAAATACGTTTTCCAAAACTTTAATGTTTGGTTCATGAGTTCTCTACCATGCACTAGAATCATGAAACAAAGCCGGCCTCAAAATTTGAACTTTGAATGACACAAGGATAATGAGAATTTCTTCAATTTTCAGTTAATATGCTGGTGTAACCTGAGTGGGAATTTGAGAAAAGAAGCTCTAAAGGAGCCCTTACACGTTTGAGATTCATATCGCGAGGGCAAATGGGAGTGTTTTGGTCGCAACCCCGCGGGTGAAATTGTCGTGACTGAAATTGTTCTGATGTTCTTCACCACTTGGGTTTGTGTTTGACCGTAGTTGGACGTCTGTGTGATTAAATGAGTACCTCACAGCTGTTTTGTTCAACATGTGAAGTTTTCTGATCATGAGACGCGGCAAGCCCGATCAGGTATAACCGGGCAGGTATAGCGGGATGGATTGAGTCAGTTGAGATGGGTCGAGCCGGGCGGGTCGAGCCGGGCGGGTCGAGCCGGGCGGGTCGAGCCGGGCGGGTCGAACCGGGCGGGTCGAGCTGGGCGGGTAAAATCGAGAGGGTAGAGCTGGATGGGTAGTCGGGTGATGGTAAGCAAACCAGTGAGCTCGGCGAGTAAAGCGGACATGTGAGCCCCTTTAAGTTTTGGTGAAACGCGATTCTCACAAATCTCAATCGAAAATTTGATTGAATATTTTTTTATGTTTTTGCGAGCCACGGGCAAAGAGCACAATGATTGATCGAGGAAGGTAAGGACTATATGTCTCACGTGCATTATTCTGTAGAACATTCTTACTTATTATGTATTTTACCTACATTAAAATTAGATTTTACAAAAGAATAAGTTCTTTTTTTGCCTAAATTTCTTCTTACTATGCTTGTCTGCACCAACAAAACCACCTTCTTGATACAACCTAAAGATAATATATCATTTTATTTCAATAATAATATCATCTTCTTAATTCAATCATAATTTTAATTCAATAAAAATATCACTCTTATTTCAATTCGTGCATTTTCACGAAAAATGAAGTAAAAATTCATCTCATCCAATTTCATTGTTTGAAATTTCATTAGTGGTCATCTTTTGAAGTAGAAATATAAGGAAGAGAGTTTTGTCACCTTGACCTCCGGAGGAATGTTTTACATGTTTTCCTCATGAATGATTGAATCAATGTAAGAAACCATTTACAACAGTCACCTCTGATCAGGTGTGTAGGTCTTTTACGCAGCATTGTTCCCCTCCCAATTCAAGCGTGTTCGATATGACACGACACCACAGGCGAAAGTCAGATCGATTACAACGCCACTAGGGACCACGCAATGACCAAGCGACTTTGAACTGTTCGAGCTTGGGCGAAGGATCATGCACGGATAGAAAACCGACAAACTTTTCAAAATTATCTAACCTCCCTATAAAAAGCTAGAAATTGTTTCATAAACAATAATGAAAATTAGCTGATAAGAGATCAATGTGTGTGGTACGGCATGTAGCAGAAAGAATGAAGCTTCTTAGTCCAGGTTCGAGACCCGACAATGGCAGCACAAATTGTTTCGGTTTGAGAGCCAGTTGAAAAATAATTGCAGCTCCCAATTGCTTGTTATATTTATTTAGTGTTTTCCTCCAATCGATTAGAAGCGAATGGAAAAATCAGGTCACAGATCATGTGCAACCCTTTACTCCCTAATCTGTTCCCTCACTCATCCTCAGAGTCGGCCGTACAGATCGTTTTCCATCTCTCGTACTTCCGAATTACTACAAAAGACCTAAGTGACTGTGTACATAGGACTTAGGGGTATGGGGTTCTCGCACAATAAATATTACAAATATACATGAAACTTCTCTGCACTTTTAAGTAAAATGTACTTGTAGCCACAAACAAAATATCCATCTATGTCGGCAGTATCGATTTTAAGGATTGATTATATGAAAGTATTGATGATTCGCTACATCAAATGAAGTGTCGTGACGCCCTTCGCGTTCGGCGGGTGTCGGGCTGTCGCTGCGTCCAGAAGCGGTTATCGCAACCGCGGCACGGACGACACGCGAGCCAGCGGCCGTGGCCGTCGCGTGACGATGCCGCCTCGCGTGCTGCAGGAAGAGGCACGCGGCAGCACTGTCCTCCCCCGCCTCCACGCCTCCTCCTCCACTGCCACCCCGCCCACCCCGTCGCCTCATCACTCCCGCTCCACATGCGGACCCCGCCGCCCGCCGCCCGCCACGCCCACGTCGCCCGCCACCGTCCCGCCGGCCGCCACGGGCCCGCTGCCATCTCCGCTCCAACCCAACGTGCCTCGCTCTACCCTCCAATGCCCATCGGCCCTACCCTCGCCGCCTGCCCCTTATCGTCACCGCCCCCATCCCCACACCGCTCCTGCTGCCCACTCAGTCCCGTCCCCGCCACCTGACCAATCCCTGCCTCTCGCACCATCTCCGTCACACATCCCGTCTCGTCCCGCCCCCACGCCGCATACCTGACCCTGCCCCGCCGTCAACATTACTCCTTCCCTCCCCGCTCCCACCGCTCGACCCGCTCCACTTCCACCGCCCACCCTACCCCACCCCCACCCTGCCTGTCGTCGCGCCCCCACATCGCCTCCGCTGCCACACCGACCTTTCCGCTCACGCGGTCTCTACCACCCCCGCCACACACACGATCGCGTGCCCCTCCCAGCAACGAGCGATACCCGGCGTCTCTGCTACTCCCCCTCTGCTCTCGCCTCCCCCGCACTCGTCGTGCAATTTGTTTACTCCCGGCGCCGTGAGGTTTCATTACTCCTTGCGTGCACTGAGCGTGGATGCAACGGTAACCCTTGCACTCGTCGGGTCAGGACGGAGTCGTGCTGGAGACGTCAAAATAGATAGTATGTATGGGTGATCCCTCTGCTTCTTGTCTTTTGTATTTTAATGATTCTTGCTCTCGATCCATTTCGGCTTCCCCCCAATGCTTCAGGTTAGTGGGGTCTTACATGGTGTCTCTCAAGCAAACTGTATTGATGCCACTGAAGAATTATTTGTCGTTCTCTGTACCTTGAGGTAGGCGATGACATTTGAATTTAATTTTTATTAAAATACCTAGCAACAGGTTTTTTACAAGATGCGTACAACAACCCTAAAGAGTAACAAGTTACACTCGCGAAACAAGGTTGCGCCGGTCGCAAATCTGTTGCCACCATGTTGTTTCCCATTCAGTGTACAATGAAACAGGTAGCAGTCTATCTACTCAGTCTATTTGTCTACCTACCTATCTATCTTTCTATCTTCCTTTTTCCCATCTCTCTTCTGTGTCCATCTAACTTTATCTATCGATCTAACTAACCTGTGAATGGCCGCATAACGCTGACTCTGATCTTCACTGGTTTGCGAACCCCTGGCGCTCGTCCTCTTCCGCAGCCGCCGTATCTCTTGTCTGGCTTGCGCCAGCTGCACCCGCCCCCGCCCCCGCCCCCGCCGCCGCCGCCACCGCCACCGCCACCGCCACCGCCACCGCCACCGCCACCGCCACCGCCACCGCCACCGCCACCGCCACCGCGAGAAAGGCCGCGAATCGGCTCGCCCGCCCGCTCATTAGCAGCCGCGCGAACACGCCCGGTGCCGCGCCGCGCTGCGCCGCGTAATCGCGCAGAAGTTTTACGGCGCGCGCGGGCGGGTGAACGGAGGTTCGCTCGCGGGCGCACCGGACCCGCTCGGCAGCTGGGGCTGCTATTAATTCCCCGGTAAACGCGCCGCGGATAACCGACACCGGTAACGGCGACCATAAGGTAACGTCTTGAAGTCGGAGCTTGCCAGGTTTTGGGGGGCCACTGGTTCGATACTGGCCAAATCCCGGATGGTTTACTGGGTGTATTCGACAGCTGTGAGTGTGGGGTGAAAGTCGGAACCAAATCTATGGTTCGACTACTCGGATGAGTGGTTTTCGTGTTGCCTATGATCACTTCCAGGCGAATCGCGGAGCAGCACCCTTCGCAACGGGTCAAGGGCCGCGCGATCGTACGTTCTATTCCCACTCTTGCTTTTAGCATTCAGTTTCTTCTTATTCTTCCATCTCTTCCTCTTTCTCTTCCTCCTCGTTCTCATCCTCCTCCTTCTCTTCTTCTTCCTCATCTTTCCCGTTCTCTTCCTTCTATTCCTCCTCCTCTTCTCCCTCTTAGTTATTATTATCCCATCATGTCCTGCATTTCATGTCAGGTTCTAGCACTGCCCTTCCGTCGTAACTGGATACGGATGTCTTTTCAGAACGCCTAGAGGACCATGTAACTAGCGGGCCTAATACTAAAAAAGAAGAAAAAAACGCATCACGAGCTAAGAATTCGTTGTTTTTTCGTTTCTTTTATTAGACAAAAATTGAACTATTTTTTAATGAAAGGTTGAAATACGCGGTTTTTGCATATCATTATTTTTTACTTCCATGTTCGAAAAGTAACTGACAAAACAAACAGTAATTATTTAACAATGGTACGAAGGTTTTACTGTGAAGAGTGGACACTCAGTACCCTTGCGTAGTTCATTAGTTAATGTTGGTTGAGTATCCACTTATCCGCTTACTCTGAACTGAACACTGCTCTACATGCTACACACGGAATTCATTACCAGTATTTTCTTTTCATCCTTGTCTTTCAGGATGCAGCTAACCACCGACATATATTCCCAAGTAAAGTAGGAACCAGTGGCTTTTGATCGTGACAGTTAAACCTGCCTGCCTATAATCTCGTATGCACACGATTTCTTAGAAGGGTAAAACGGAACAGCTAAAGTTAGCATGTATACCGATCGTGTGCACATTGCTAAGCAAAAAAAAAACGCGCAGATTCTGAGTTTCGTACGGATACGAGGCCGTAGTTCAAGGTATTGTGAACATCATTTGCATATTGTATTGGGTACTATTTAACGACGTAATGTGCACGTTCTGATGTAATCTGACACAGTTCACACCTTCTGACCTAGTCAAAGATTTAGGCACCTGACAAATACTAGAGAAGAATGACTTACCCATTAATAAGGAGTGTGATCTTCAAAATACCATGTGTGTAACTTCTTTGCTTGAGGTTTTCCACCGTACTATATTCATTGACAAAAAGGGATCATCTCCAACTCCTACTTACTCTAGAAATATTTTCCATTTATTCTGGGACACCTTTATTTAAGAAGATCAGGTAACAAACACTTCGGACTACGAACAAATTGGAAAACAATCTTCGCGTACGATTTCTAAGCGACAGTGCAACAGACGCAAGAAGCGAGTTTTTAAAACGTTTTGTAGGAATGTAATTTTTGGCAGACCATTTTTTAAACTCCATTTTATATAAATATGAAACAAGTAATTGACAAAATATGTTTCTTTGAATATTGATCTACACGAAAAGTAATATATAGAAAAAAATATGAAAACAAAATGAAAGTTAAACTCACCGACTAAAGAATGTACCTGCAGGAAATCATGACGCCAACGCTCAAACGGATAACTGATCACAGCGTTACGTTGATTCATAGAAATCCCCACGATTTTCTCATGCAACATCGGAAAGCTATTTTTAATTTCTATTTTAATGGATGTCACGGAGAAGTTCAGCAGGAATGTGATTTTGTTGATGTGTTGCGGAAACACGATTAGTTTTCAATTAACAGATAATTGAGTGTGATATCAATCCATACATTGTTGAAATCATTGGGGACCACAATGTTGGACATAAAAAGTTCAAATGCCATTCAAATAATAGTGAAATGTTGAAATAAAATTAATGGCAATATGCATCATAGGTGAGGATAAGTCAGTCCGTTTTTTCTCAGATTATATGAAAGAATCAAACGCTCACGCCCGAATAAAAACTAAAATCAGCTAGCATTGGTTCCTTTTATACTTTGTTAACTTTTTTGCTGTTTAGGGTCGCATCAACGTCTAGGTCATTAGCGACCACTATTGGGTTTATCGTTATGGTAACTGTGAAGATGACTTGAAATGGTGATGATTTTGGGTGAAAAGACGAACACAAATACAACCATGCCCGCGGCAGGACTCGAACCCAGGGCCCTTCGGTCTGAGATCTCTATGACACTATTGTCTCAGCGATTTCGGCCACTGAGGATCGGCTTTGTTAACTTGTTAGTGGGTTAAATTGACTTTCAGTAAGTTGGTACAGCCAATACCACTCCAGCACAAACTATTTTGTTGAAATACGTTCTTCTAACAATAATTTAAGTTGATCAGTGTATTTTGTAATGTGATCATTTTGATCAATATACCTTTGTTTTCATTCTCCCGCAAATTCGTAGAACAACTTTCCTTTCAAATGAATGGCTGTTGGTCAATTTTAACATTAAACCACGGACGCAATCGCACGTCTATGCCTGCAGACAGAGAAAGAGACGGAAAGGAGTCCGAGCGGCACGAGTCCGGGCGGGCCGAGTCCGGGCGGGCCGAGTCCGGGCGGGCCGAGTCCGGGCGGGCCGAGTCCGGGCGGGCCGAGTCCGGGCGGGCCGAGTCCGGGCGGGCCGAGTCCGGGCGGGCCGAGTCCGGGCGGGCCGAGTCCGGGCGGGCCGAGTCCGGGCGGGCCGAGTCCGGGCGGGCCGAGTCCGGGCGGGCCGAGTCCGGGCGGGCCGAGTCCGGGCGGGCCGAGTCCGGGCGGGCCGAGTCCGGGCGGGCCGAGTCCGGGCGGGCCGAGTCCGGGCGGGCCGAGTCCGGGCGGGCCGAGTCCGGGCGGGCCGAGTCCGGGCGGGCCGAGTCCGGGCGGGCCGAGTCCGGGCGGGCCGAGTCCGGGCGGGCCGAGTCCGGGCGGGCCGAGTCCGGGCGGGCCGAGTCCGGGCGGGCCGAGTCCGGGCGGGCCGAGTCCGGGCGGGCCGAGTCCGGGCGGGCCGAGTCCGGGCGGGCCGAGTCCGGGCGGGCCGAGTCCGGGCGGGCCGAGTCCGGGCGGGCCGAGTCCGGGCGGGCCGAGTCCGGGCGGGCCGAGTCCGGGCGGGCCGAGTCCGGGCGGGCCGAGTCCGGGCGGGCCGAGTCCGGGCGGGCCGAGTCCGGGCGGGCCGAGTCCGGGCGGGCCGAGTCCGGGCGGGCCGAGTCCGGGCGGGCCGAGTCCGGGCGGGCCGAGTCCGGGCGGGCCGAGTCCGGGCGGGCCGAGTCCGGGCGGGCCGAGTCCGATGGACGAACCCTGGTAGGGTGAAAGGGAACTGGCGTGGCATGGCGTGGCGGAGAGGGGCGGGTCTTACGTGTAGCGTTGTAAGCAGCCGCCGCCGCCGCCACAAAAGGAGCAACGCAACGGCGAGAAGACGAGCGGAGGTCGTAAACCGAAGCGGCCGCCTCAGCAGCGGCGAGGACGCCGGCCAGCTCCGAACCCAAGATCTTGCGCCTCGCAGCTGCAGCCCCCTTGGGAACAGCTCTCGCGGTCGACGCCGCGTGTTGTGCTGGAAGTGCAAGTGTGGACAAGTCTCTAAAGTAGCGAAACAGATGGTCCTGTTGACGTACGCTTGAGGCGGGTTTGAGAGGTCTACCAGGATATAGTATTAATGAGTATTGCAAGGAACCCAGTCATGTGTACATATCCTGGAGGCAAACTTTATGTGACAAAATTTATGGACTTGTGTATGTGTGTGTGTGTATGTGAGCGTTTTAGTATGTACGGTTAGATACATACGTGTTCTGGATATCAGGATGTTACTTGCTCCTTTTTTAATGTCTCTTCAGAACTTCACTAACTATTCATCGACGAAATTTTTCAGAAGAGTGTGCAGTGTCAAATAGCCCTTCACATTCAAAATATAAAGAATCTACATTGAATATTATTAATCGCTAAAGGTGGTTAAACATATACTCGTACAATACATTGAAAGAACTTATCTATGGAAGGCATACGGATAATAATTAATGGTGTTCTGAACCTGTTTTGCGAAAGTCTTGAGAAAATATGAACAGATTTTCGACATTCCTTGTTGGTTTATGCAGTAAGAGATTGTGAGTAATCCTTTATTTTGCAGTAAAATGTGGTCAAATTACAAACGTATTTTTCCCAACATTGAATAAAATTTGGAGAAAATGTCCAGAATATCAAGTGAGAAACGTTGATGAAATTATTGTTATAGTATTAACTTATTGGTAAATTTTGAAACTGTTGAAATAATATTTAGAATCGTAAGAGTCTGGCATTAATAGTAATACTACTACCTGCGTGTCAAAAGTGAAAAAAAACATAATTAGAGTATTTGACGTTATTAAATGAAATTAAAACATTTTATTATTATATTCGGGCAAAATTTTATCACAAATAAAAAGAATTTTATTAACAAAAAAATTTAAGATCAGACCAATTTGTGACAAGTATTAGCAATAAGCAGAAAGAGTCGGAAGTCAAAGTATATCAATGCTAATAATCACCATTGATCATTTCTAATTTAATAAATATGGAGCAGACCGATGATGTGGAAGATCAACCATAAATGATCCTGCAGCATCTGGAATGATAATTTCAGTAGACATTGCACGTGTGAAATATTTGTCACAGAATACCATTATAAATCAGCAGGAAGAAAAATGTCAGTTATTCCATTTCAAATAGTTACAACATTTACTAGGACCTCAAACCTAACGATTTTAAATGATCACTGGTGATATTGTATTACAATTATTTATTAATTAAAATGTTTATTTCAATGCTCTCTGTTGCTAAATTAACCGAAGAGACTCAGAGTTTTTTTTGTTTTAACTTCTCAAAATTTTTGTGCATTGCCTTCGGATGCCAATCATTGTGCAAGAGGCCGCCTTCAGCAGTGGTCGTAGAGCCAATATTGTGGTCAGACCCAAATAGTGTGGAACGGAAAAGAAAATTTTGACATCGGCACGACTTTTTCTCGCCGACTGATCCGCGTAACAGACTTTGTTCCCTAAATTGATATCTTATTGACTTGACATTATAACATTTATTGAGAATGCAGCTTGTAAAATCGGATTAATGTTTAGTTTCAATCAGGTGGGGTTTTTTCCTTCATGCAATTATAGTTACGCCAATGTTGCGTGTCTTTATAATGTGGTATGAACTATTATTTACAGTATTGTGAGAGGAATTAGATACAGAATATAACGAGACCCGGAAAACTCATCACATGTCACGAAACATCGATCACCCTTAACTGTAGTTTGTGGATATAAGTAATCATGGTTGTTTTATGGTTATCGTAGACTTTGCCGAGAATGTCAGTTACCTTAAAAAACATATAAAATATAAAAGCATTCATCTATGAACTAATTGATAGGTAATTGAAAGTAAAGTAAATGTATGATTTAAAATAAAGAGAATTTAACGTAACAAATGAAAGAAAGAAATAAAAGAAGGAAGAAGTGATCATCGTTATTTTAATCTTTGTTATCTGAAAAAAAGAGGAAATTCTTTTGGAGGAGGAGAGCGACGAGAAGAAAGACGGGTACAGGGGAGAGAGGGGGGAGAATGGTGAGGAATGAATAAGGGAGAGATAAGAGAATGAGGGATAGAAAGATGAGGAGACAGTGAGACGGAGAAATACAAGAGATTGAGAGGAAGGAAGAAGAAGAGAGAATGAGAGAGAAGATGAATAGAATGAGAGGAGGAGGATCAAGAGAGAACGAGGGGGAGGAAGATGAGAAAATGAGAGGGAGGGAGATGAGAAATTGAGAGGGAGGAAGATGAGAAAATGAGGGGGGAAGATGAGAAAATGAGGGGAGGAAGATGAGAAAATGAGGGGGAGGAAGATGAGAAAATGAGGAGGAGGAAGATGAGAGAATGAGGGAGAGAAAGATGAGAGAATGAGGGGGAGGAAGATGAGAGAGTGAGAGGGAGAGAGATGAGATCGACAGAGCGAGATATGAAGAGAAAGTTAAAGATTTGGAGAGAGTGAGGGGGGTGAGAGTGAGGTAGAAGAGATGAAGAGGGAGAGAGAAAGAGAGGAGAATAAGAAAGATAGTGAGATAGGTGCCACACCTATTAACACAGAAGGGCAAAGGTTGCGCGCTAGGCACTGCGGGTGGTGTTGCCCCAGGAAGGCGGTGCCGCTGGCCACTGCACGTCTCCTGGTACCGCCCCGCCTGCTCCCGCCTTGACGGGCGCGCGGCGCCGACCTGCCTCGCCGACCGGCTGCGGCCGCGGCGCCGGCGCCAGCGCCAGCGCACCCAACAGCCACGCGAAGGCCGCTCGCTCCCTTCCCCCTCCCCCTGCCAATCCCCCTTCTCCTTCCATGGGCTTCTCTCAACACGATCGTCAGACGTCCCTGCGCCCCGCTGCGCTCACATGTGCAGAATGGTCAGTGGCGCCTCTAGGGAGTGGTACCGGGAAGCGCGTGTAATAGGCCCTCCAGTTTGTGAAAAATATTCAATGAAAAATCTTTTCAACAAGGGGAATAAACATTTCACGCGGTAAAGGCTGGCAAAAATTGTTGTTTTTTATATAGTATAAAAAGAACTTTCATCAAGATTAAAGAGTGTTATTATTGCTGTACTGCATGTCTACTTCCTTTAATATTTATTATTTTAAAGAAAAGTTTAACCATTGCTTTACGTGATTATTTCCTTATTCCTTTCATTTTATTTGCAGCGTAATAAAATTGTTATTATTAAAAAAATAATAAATATAACATAAACTAAAATAAATCCATGATACAAAATAATACATTAATAATTTCAATGAGATGAAGATGTAGACGATACTGACTCTTTTCTAGTTGTTATCGGTCTTATGAACAGCGATTACAGTTAAGGGATTTGTAGCCAGTATGTCGAATTGGGGCACGTGGAGATCAATGAAGCCAATGAATCCCAAAGCGTACCATACTTTTTATTATGAGTTTTGGGGGTCTGACTTCTTCGGGATTGTATAATCTGCCTTGTGGAGCGTCTTTCAGCAAGTTGCTTCAACTTCTACTAAGCTACCACTGCTAGTTATAATGATGATAATAATAATATAATTACAATATTTATTTAATTCGTTAATTTTATAATATTATTTCAATTTTGGGAGTTCATATATTTTTAAAATTACGAGTCACGCGTGGGTGAATGTGTGTAATGTCACGTTCTGAAACTCCGAGTAATCTGGGAAAGTGTTCTAAGTACCGTTTGGAACGATCTATCACCAAAAGATGTAAGTGGAATCTATGTTCATTCAAAAGTTAAATGGCTTCTATGAGTTAACATTTTCGCGCAGTCGTATTTCATGTTTGGTAGCGAATCTTCTTATTTCACTTGACACATAGGGAATTCCAAGCTCACGATGCAGATCCCTACGATGTCCCACGGAGCATTTACCTTGTTCCGCAGAACTTTGTTCTGAAGGGTCTGTGATTTTATATTGCTTTCTTTGGTGCAACCCCAGACCTGAACACCATAGAGCCAAATCAGTTTCAAGATTTGGTTGCAGATTAAAATTTTGTTTTGTATGGACAGTTGACAAGCACGACCCAAGAGTCAGTACGATTATCTGTATTTGAGATTTAATTCATTCTTTTTCTTTTTCACATGCACCTTCCCATTCAGTTTAGTATATACTATCATATCTAAGTATTTAGCAGTGTTTGCATAAGGTACTTTAAATCCATTTAATATGAGAGAAGGGGTGCTTACAATTCTCTAGTTTGTAAAGTTTAAGTGACCTGATTTTGCCTCGTATAATTTTATCTTCCGAATCGTTGTCCAAGTGTGTGATTACAAGCATGAAAAATTGAAAATGACATTATTTTTATATCTGCTTTTCATGAACACATTTCATTAAGAAAAAACTGTTTATCTTCACAACGGTAGTTGTAGGAAGACGCCGAAAATTTTTGAATTTTTTTAAATTTACAGATATGGGAAGATAGAAATGAGAAGAGCGTATGATCATTGGTACCAGAGAGATTCAGTAGACAGTGTTTCGACAATTACATGTTGCTTAAATTTAATGAAGTTAATGATTGCTTACCTGTTGTAAGCATGGTTGACAAAAATGATTTTAAAATATGTTGGAAAACAATCGAATTACCATATCCAAAGTAGGGTAAGAGCACTGTCATTTGTTTTAATTTTTGATATTCTAAAACTTCTCCATCAAAATCAATCTTATTGAAACTGAGAGTACAGAAAGATTTAATTTGATAGATCTAATATTGTGTTACTTCGTATCGACGTTAGTATAAAGGCCATCCCGACAGTATACAGTAAATCTAGTTGAAAAAGCTGCATTGTAATCTGAGAAAATCGCTAACCATAAGATGGACTGAGTTTGCAAGGCTGTTCCAAACACTTAAATAACTCAACTGTTCCTTCTTTAGATGATATGTAGACGAAACAAGCTAGTTAGATGAAAGAAGCCAGTAAACAGACACAGTGTTAGAAAACCTTCATGTCAGATCAATATCGGACGAATTGGCATTTTTAATCCTAATGCTGAAATAGAATTAATAGGGACTGCAAATGAGTTCTTTCCAATACCTTAATGTCACGGAAAACATTCATAATTCATCCCGAGTGTCTACATCCAAATAATAAAATATGTATTTGCGTGAAAGTTCACTGTCTACTTATGACACGCCTTTGAGGATTGCTTACGACACGCCGATGACTATCGCAAAAACACGCCTACATTTCTAACGCCATTTGTAAGCTATCCGCGAGCTGATCGGGAGTATTTCCGAGAATTTGCCACTTAAAGGAATTTCTTGGAATGTCAAATAGGTAGGTAGTCTTTCAGTACACCAGTCGAGGCAACTTTTTCTTGACCACCGTTTATGTAAGATCGTGCTCGTAAAGTAAGGGAACAACAACTCTAAAATAAAGTATAACATTTGCTTTCAGGCATTTCACTGCCCTTGAAATATTTATGTTCCACCATTTATTTCTGAAATCAATATTTTATTATTTTCATTTTGCAACCAGTTTTCATAGTTCCGATAAATCCCAAAAGTATCTATTTCATTTCACTACTACACAACACAACTCACTGTACACTAAAACCAATTTCCTTCTTCATGTGTCGCCATGACCAAGTCGATCTTCATTCAAATTTGAAATTTAGAAAACAGCAAACTTTTTCCACACCTTACAATCACATCACTAAAGGCAGATATTTATTTCTCATTGCTATCCATTCCTTATTATTTTATCTTTAAATCTTTTCATGAACAGTTTTTTTAATATTAATAGTTATTGCCGCATTTTTTTCTTACAAATATGACCACGGTCGAATTTACATATATCGAAATGTGCGTACTTGGCAACTCAGTGTCTGGGCAGCGTTTCGGCAATGTTTTAATCGAGACGATAGCAGCAAGTATTATAATACTCTATGACTGGGACAGCACGTAGGTTTTCATTATTTAATTTATGTTTATTGGTTTAAAACCGTTAATTTCAGTCGTTCATTCCAATGACAATTTTAGATAATTCAGAACAGAAGTTGCAATATCATATTTAGAAAGCGATACCAATACTCCGGGAAAGTGTATGCTGCTAAAGCACTAGTTTTATTCGAGGCGTATCTACTAGCAATTTAACTTCTCTCCTCAGCATTGCTGAAATCAACTTATCTTCCACTTCCCTAGCCAGAAATATCTCCAAGTTGTCGCTGCAGAAAGTATTATTCCTTGGCGAAGGACATGATGAGACATAAGAGCCCAAGTCTATTGTTGATTTACCCTTGAAAACAGATTATATTACATCGCAGCAAAAATTTTGTTAACAATTCTTGCCTAAAACGCTCATTTCTTGTTGTTTTCAGAATCCAACTAGTATACGCCTTAGGATGAGGATCACAGGATTATGAAAACGATCACTGAATTCATTTCTCCCCGCACTCTCCGAGTACGTCACATATGGCTTTTAACCGTTTTCGACGAAAAAATAAATAAAAAACAAAAAACATGTATATCTTCAAACTGATATTTTTACGAAATACTTCCCTAAAACCATCACACGGGTGCCAACTACTTATAAACCACCAATGTTCCATAACATTTTTACGTAGTGGCATATAAGGAAAGAGTAAAATTAGCATAATAGCTCTTATTTTGTATTTTAAGAAATATTTCTGAAAATTAAAAGAGGATATTGGCACGATATTTGAGTGTGATATTAGTTTTGAAGCTTTCTTTGTAATTACAAAAACGGCATATTAAGGGTTCCATATGTCACAAACAAATTAAAACAGCAAAGTATTTCACTTCGCAGTAACAAAAGTCATGTTAATGCAGTAAAACTACATTTATCAGTTTCTTGGTAAGGGGATCTGCCAGATTTTTGTGAAATAAGAGATAAACCTTTGTACAGATTTTTATACGAACATTGGTACTTGAACTTTTCACCTTGACTGAAGGACATGTGTTATATTTTTTTACATAAAATTGCAAGTTTACCCTCATCGGGGTTCTTTATTTCGTTGCGTATCAATTTTATAAGCCCATAAATTTTGCTCTGCAGTAACGTCAGTTTTTTGCGACGTTTCCGGTTCTTCTCACTAACGGCACATTTTGCAATCAAGACCTGTTATGCACTGTCAAGCAGCTTCGTGCACGTGACAGATTTATTTATTTATTTGTCAAAAAACAGTAAAAACTGTATATGACGTGTGGGGAAAGAAATGTATCTGCGCACATTTTCTTGAGGACCAGAATTTTAAAAAAAACACGAAAAAATGAATTTAGAAAATAATTAATTTAGAAAAATAAAAATATTTGAAAAATGTTTTTTCCCGAGTTATGGAAAATCAATTTCAACTGTAAATGAACTACAAGCAAAAGGAGTGCTCAACAAAACATGCGCACAGTGAAGCTACATTTACGTCCAGAAGCAAAACAAGGGGCCATCTCAGCATTTGCTCAATGGATCAGGGAAACTGGACAAAAACCTGACCGAGATGGGGGTCATTGACCCGAAAGCTGAAGTACATTACTTGTTACAGGCGTATTAAGTATTTTTTTTAAATGTATACAATGCAAACGTAAACTAATTCATTATATATCTTTGTTTTGTTACATTAAACATTATTTTTCTTTTTCACGATCAGTATAGTCTCTAATTGCATAGAAACAGTTTTCCAGCAGAAAAGATTTTACTATTAACTTAAATTTGTGTACCGACTTTAATTGTTTTATGTCATCTGGCAATGCGTTGTAAAGTAACGTACATGTATTGTATGTTGATTTCTTGTACTGAGCTGTTGATACTGACACTTGATGCACGTGATTTCTACGGCGTGTGTTGTAATTATAAATATCAATATTGCATGAAAATATGTTCCCTCCGTTAAGTAGGTCATTTTTGACAAATATTACAGATTCGTAAATAAATAGACAAGGCAATGGTGAGATTCACTGCTCAATGAAAAGAGGCTTGCAGGAATCACGTGGAAGGCATTTTTTCATTATTCGAATAATTTTCTTTTGCAATCTGAAGGTCTGAATACTACAGGATGAGCTTTCCCAGAATATTATGCCATATCTCAGGCGGGAATGCACATGTGCAAAATAAACGCAACGAGCTGCATGAAAGCTGACAGAATTTGAAAGAATTCTGAATACGTAGCATAATGAACTTAATTTAGTGTTTAATTCTGTTCTATGGACATTCCATTTGAGGTTTGATTGAATTGAAAGACCTAAAAATTTTGTTGCCTCAACATCAGCTCATTGCATATTGTTCATTTTCAATGGAACATGCGATTTCCGATTTGAGATGCAAAAATGCATTGAAACAGTTTTTCTTTCGTTAACAATTAATTTGTTATTATTAAACCAATTTGAAACTTCTGAAATTGTACTATCTACTGCTTCTTTTTTGCAAAGAACATTCGTATCATCAGCAAACAGAACCGTTCTTCCATTTTTAATAGACGAGGGCATATCGTTTACATATAACAGAAAGAGAACAGGACCTAAGATCGAACCTTGCGGGACCCCATGCTCAATTGGCAAAGAATTGGAAATATAAGTATGTAATGTCCTTTTCAGCCAGTATGGTATTTCTACTCTTTGAGTCCGATGTTTAAGGTAAGAAGTTATCCAATCTAGGGCAATACCACGAATTCCATACAAAGGTAATTTTGAGAGCAAGATCTTATGGTCAATAACGTCAAAAGCTTTCGAGAGATCTAAGAATATTCCAATGGGTACTTCATTTTGGTCTATTGATGAAGCAACATCTTTGAGAAAAGAAAAAATGGCAGTTTCCGTAGATTTTGATTTTCTAAAACCGTGTTGTCAGTCTGAAAACGCTCTGTTTTTCCTGAGAAATGTTTCCATTCGTAAGTAGAAAAGCCTTTCTAATATTTTTGAGAAAACTGACAAAAGAGAAATTGGCCGGTAATTTTGAATATCATTATTGTTCCCTTTTTTAAAAAGTGGCTTAATTTTTGCGGTTTTGAAAATATCTGGAAATATTCCTGTACATAAAGAAGCATTGAAAATGTGAGTTAACGGATGTATAAAGGCAGGTGCACAAGTTTTTAATAAACAATCCGGAAATTCATCTAAACCAGATGAATATTTATTTTTTAGTTTACTGACTATTCTGAGGATTTCGTTGGGAGAAGTTTCGGAAATAAACATCGTATCTGAAAGTTTTTGGGAAGTGTAAAATGTTGAATTTTGTGATTATAGTCCCTTCATGAGATCAGACGCAATTATAGAAAAGTGTTTGTTGAAAAGTTTGGCAACTTTTTCCGGATTACTCGTTTCTCTTTCATTATCCTTTAAAATAACGTTTTCTACAAGGTATCGAGATGCTGTGGTTGTATTTTTTACGATATCCCACATTGCTTTAGTTTTGTTACTAGCGCTCAAAATGTCCTGACCATTTTTCATTATTTTTGCCTGAACTATTACTTTTCTTAAAATTCTTTTATATTCTCGGAAGTATATATGGAAACCGGGTGATACGTTATGATGTTTAGAAAGTAAAGCGTTCCTTTTTTTTACACTGTGTTCTAATTCCTTGTGTGATCCAAGTATTACTTTTGCTTGAAATGTTTAATTTTCTCTTTTTAAGAGGAAAGCACGCGGTAAAATGAATTGAAAGCTTGGAGAAAAATAAATTATATTTTTCATTTGTGTCAACTGCGTTATAAACTGCGTCCCATGATCCCTTCATCAAGTAGTCCGAAAATAATTTTATATTAACTTTAGTGAATGCTCTGCACATGCGTGTATTATTTATTGTGTCAGTGTTTATGTTCTTAGTAATTGTAAGAATTTGTGCATCGTGGTCACTGTATCCTAGATTATTCGTTATTATTTCATATGTAGTTGTGGTTTTGTTAATTATAATTTGATCTAATGGTTTTTGTGATTTAAGTGTATTCCGTGTAGGTACATTCACTGTAATGTCTAAATTAAAAGAATGAAGTAAATTGAGAAACTGCTCTTTTTCGTGGGATTTGCTCAAAAAATCAATATTGAAATCTCCACATACAAGAATGGATTTAAAAGAGAGTTTACTAATTTTGTTCAGAGATATCTCTAGATTTTCCAAGAAAGTGAAATAATCTGAAGCTCGCTTTGTTGGAGGTCTGTAAATGCAAAGTATGATAATTTTGAGCGTAGTAAGATGTACTACTGTTGTTTCAAAAAAATTTTCAACTGCATATAAATTGAATTCTGACAAGAAGGTAGAATCAATATAATGTCTTATGTAAATACACGAACCTCCGTAAGCAGGGCCCTTACTTGATTCCCTCGCTCTACAATACGATCCTGCAAGGTAAAAGCTAGGAATTTGGAGTGTGTTCATATCATTTTGAGACAACCAATGTTCTATAAAGCAAAAAACATCTATTTGTCTTAGATCACGTTGTAATGCTGCCTCGATAAATTCAATTTTATTTGAAAGAGATTGCACATTATGATGCATTATTCGAATCTTTTGCATGTACCTACACGGATGTTTCTCTGCTGCATCTGACAGTAGTTGCTATTTATTTATTTCATTTTTACCTCGAGTGCGTGGTCGAAGGAAGTATCGTGTCCCAGCATTGACAAGAGGTGAGGAAGGAGGGGTGACAGATATGGAGGAATGAATAGCGGGAGAGGTAATACACGGATTAGGTTCAGGGGATAACGTAATTGGGTCCAAAGGGGCCCAGAGGATGGAAGAGAACTAGGAGATGTGGTTGGGGATGGGTCTTGGTTGGACACTTTGTGAAATGATGTGTTTTGCAAGCTCACTACCGAGTGCATGTTTTCCGACAAGGTTCAGGTGAAGACCATGTCGGGTGAAGTGTTTTTCTGAGAGAAAGTTTAGCTCAAACAATTTAACATGTGTGCCTCTCAGATGCAGTTTAAATTGGTTGTTTGCGTGACTAATTTCTTTGCATAGTGTGGGCTTGTTGTACCAGAAGGGCAGAGTCGAGACTACAATGTTCCTGTTTTGGGCGGCACGTTGTAATTTGTCAACATGTTCTTCAGGCGCAAAGTGACCACCCAAATTAATGTCATTCTGCCCTCCTGTGATGATTACTGTATCCCGTTTGGTGAGGGTTTTTGTGTGCGTGTCCAACTCACTGGTCACGTCGGCAAACCTCCCGTTAGGTTTAAACACACACATGGCAGAGAAATTGGTTGGGAGTTTCTCACTGAGCAGGGAGGAGATTTGTCGCCCATGGCTATCTGCTAAAATGAGTACCTTTTTGATGGGCTCAGTGGGAATGTCCTTGTTTTCTTGTGAGCCAGTTTGCGCAACTCTACTTGTCTTTGTTACTTTGCGCTTGCTAGCCTGTTTGCGTTGGTTTGTGAATGGACGTGTCGATGATGGGTGGAGGTGGTGAGGATTGGGAAGGCAAGGAAACTCATTGTAGTAGTCTAATACAGAAAATCTGTTTTGAGTCGTGATTGGTGGTGGTGATTGTGTTTTTGCTTCCGCGAATGGACGGTTGGAGGTTTTTGTGGTGTTGCCTATTGTTGTCCAACCGTCTGTGTTTTGAACGACCTCTTCGAGCCTTCGGTTATGTTCATCTAAATTACTGTTGATGTGTATGAAGGCTTTCAGAAGATCGGCTTTGAGAGCGTAGGCCGTAGAGAGTAGAGAGTGTATAATGATTAGTAGCCATGTCACGAATGCGTGTCAAGTGTGTGGTAAATATGAAAATAAGTAAATAGATAATTCAGAATACTACAAAAAAACTACTCCCTAAATTATCTTTTAAATTTAATTGTATTAACTTATTTAAATTACGTTACGTATTTATTTAAAAATAACGGTGATCTGATTCTAATTAGTATTTAAATGTGATTAATTAAATTCAAAAAGCGTTCAGTGTGTTTAATGTAATAGATTGAAGCTGCAAACTAATAAATACAATTAGATTACTATACTTTACCTATTGAAAGGACACGAAATTCACCACTTCCACAAATTTAAATATAAAGTTCAAGTCTTTCCGTTACTGTGGTAGTCGAAACTTTGAATTTTTATGTTTCCACAATTTTCACAACACTTTCACTAATAGTTTAAAACTTTACGCAAATTTCAATTAATTTTCAGAGAAAAATTAATATTAATGGTCTTTACACCGTTCAAATAAACGTTTGTCCGTTACGCCGTCTTTTAAACCATATATTTGGATTACTTCTTTTTCACTGCTTCGGACAGTATAAATCTCTTTCAGCTTATCTGTAACAAGTAAACAAGTAAAGAAGACAGTTTAACAGCAAAAGTCACCTGAAATATGTAGAAAAGTAGCTGAAAATTAGTAAAATATTGGAGCACAGCCACAGCACGTCAGTCACGTAAGCAAGCCAGCCAACCAAGCCAAGACTCTCTACTCTCTACTACTCTTTAAAGTGCATTCTTTGGCAATTTCATTTTTGTATTCAGTTTGAGAATATTTTGTATTTCTTCCAGTAAGCGAATTGAATTAGATGTTAAACAGAATATAATAATAATTATTATTATAATAATAAATATATAAATAAATAAATAATTGTTTGGTGGTGAGTGAATTCTTCCGACGCTTGATTTTTAAAGCCTCGTCAATAAAAAATATAGCCGATAGAGGTTTCTGGAAATTATCACATCTATCGTTAAACTAGAGAAATCTGACTGTTTTATGTTTATGGCAGTACCATAGTGTATTATAGTGATGAAAACGCTGATAAAATATGGTGTACAATCACATCTAAATGATTAAATCATATTTGTTCTGAAATAATCGATCAATTAATATTACATACATTTTAATTTATTTTTGATTGATTGATTTGATTATTTGGTGATTCTAGGCACGTCCACGGCTAAGGTCATTAGTCCCGTAAGTGTAGTGAATGTTTTTTCCTCGTAAGGTAGCGGCAATTCTGCCCGCTGGCTGGCAAGATCCGGTTCCGACCTACCGTCGGCTAGCGGGATTATTCCCAACCAGTTATCTCCCACCAGCGGGGTACCGCCCCATCTGAGACAAGCCCTAAGCACGCAATCGGTCTACCGACTTGTGTGGTACTGTACTGTATTTAAGTGTAAGTGTAGAAGGGGTAAGAATAAAATAAAGAAGTAGGAAAGATCGCGCATGGTGCGTGGGCCGTTTATTAGGGTACTGCTCCAGTATTCGCATGGTATTGATCAGAAAAAACACGGAAAACACATCAGCGACATCAGTTGATGTTCTGAACCATTTCTCCCGGTATAAATGTAAAGAAATACATATGATTGGACGTAACATTTAAGAAAACTGAAAATCACTTTGAAAGGCTATTTATGTTAAACAAATTGTTTCCTACATTTTTGTACGAAATTTCAAATTTAGAACAAATGAAAATTTAGTCTCACTTTTTGAAGTGTCAGATGCACGAGCTTAATTTAAACCAACCAAATATGAAGATTATACTTTTGAAAACATGAATGATTGAGTACTGTCCACTACATTTCATCACCTAAACCGGCTTTGTTTTTCAAATATACTGGCGTGAAATTAAACCTTCTGTTACTAGTAATGACCACTGTACATCACCACTTTCCTAATCAATTTCATCAGATCCAGAGACTTTTCTCGTACACCGACATGTAATTGAACCTTCCATTCTCCAGCCGTCATAGACTGATCCCTGATAGAACCGAAGTAGGTACCACAGCATCCCTAAACACCTCGGCCAGCTGTGTCTGCCGCCTGTAGCCGTCCCCGGCTGCAGATGCCGCCCCGACTCTTGTGCTCGGCGTGCGCGCCGGGGCCGGAGGGGCGGGCCGGTTCTGGGGCTGTGTTTAGAGCCTCGTTTCTCATCGAACGCAGTTAGATGAGGCGATTACCAGCGCGTCTCGTCGAATCTGGAACAAGTTTACAAGCGTCCGCGCTGCCTGATGATGCGGCCGGGCGCGGCCGACCTTCGCCATTACGCCGGGAGGAGACTCCGGATGCACGGGGATGGGACGGGACGGGACAGGGCGGGATGCGACGCAGCAGGACGAGGCGGAGCGGGGACGGGTTGGACCGGAACGGGACAGGGCGGTCGGACTGGGACGAGACGGAGCGGGATGGGACGGAACGAGATGGGTTGGAGCGGAACGGGAAGAAGAGCACGGAATGGGGCGGGACGGACCAGGTTGGCAAGGAATGGATCGGGAATGAACAGAGCGGGATGGGTCGAAGAAGGGCAGGATGGGATGGGACGGGACGAAATAAATCCGTTGAGCATTTTTCTGCGGTGCAGATGGTTGAGACACCCATTTCTGCAGGTCTTAAATTAAGTTAACACCTAATACTTGCAGTGTTGTCGAATTTTCACTATTCTGTAAAGTGTACAAACATTTAACCAACTTAACGTAGTGCCTCCAGCGGGAGATGAAATTTATTTGTGCTCTGTAAGTCCATTATAGAAAGAAATTTCAAACATACCTTTCTCGTAAATCCTGGGGCCAAAGAGAGTTTTATAACAAAAATCAGTTAGCATATTCACATACTTTTACTTAGGAACCACAAGTAGAATTAATTCCAAATTCCACAATTCTTTAACAAAAGAATATTTCACGATCTGTGAAATAAATTCTTGGGGGTTCGGTCATCAGGTAAAAAAAATTGTGGGACTTTAAGTGCGGCAAAATTGGGATGGAAAGATCAAGTGTAGGTCGTGGCCCATTGTTTCAGGTACTGGCCGCTCCGTCACCTGGAATTAATCGGAGGAAAATTGTGTTAGTGGTCGGCCTCATTTCAACCTTTTACCTAGTGACGTCAGTCTGCCAATGTCCGTCAATTTGCTACAAATATAGGACGAAGCTTACCCATTTTCAAGTACAACTCTTTCCGATAATACCCAGTGATTCAAGTTCGTTTAAACTACGCATCCTTGTAAGAGTTGTGCCCTAGACTACAATTTATGTCTACGCAAGTTTTCTGCCTGGAACCTACTTGTAGTCTACATGAATCTTATAATATGTAGTCTACATAGACTAATATTTCACATCAAATAATCAAAAATATCTTATAATGAGTAGTAAGAATAGTAGCACTTTTATATTTGAAATTGTCTTTTCGATTCAGTGAATCAAATAATGTATATAAAAATATTAGACATTTCATATATTTACATTTCATATATTAGACATTCAGGTTTGCAGTCTTGTAACAAAGAATGGTGAAACAATGTAATAATTTATATAGTACGAAAACTTAAAATGTCTTATGAAATTAAGGCAAAAAATGAAAATTTATCTTTATTAATGAAAATTTGAATGTATAAAAAACAATTAAACCCCATCGTGAACAAATAAACCCCATCATGAAACTATACATATAACATTTAACTGGAAAATATATTTAGGTAATTTAAACAATGTAGAAAGGTAGAAAAGAACTTCAGAAAAACAGTAATCCATAAATTTGATAGGTAAAATCAACCGAAATCTGCCTACATCTGTAAATTAACAATGATGTACCATACTTATAATCGTTTATTTGATTTACTTGAGATACTAAGGAGTTCTGGATTTTAAGAGATTCTCTTGTATATTCCTGTGTTTTGAAAGTGTCTCTGGATGCAGAAATATTGCATGGACACTTGACCACAAGTTCATAAGATGCCAACCAAGATAGTTTACCTTTGAATACGTAGGTTACGCAGTGTATATTGCCTTCAAATTGTTTACGTGTAGACGTGGACCATGGAGCATTGCATGTAGACGCACCTCACTGTCATTGCATGCGTGGAACGAAAACGGCGAGTGAGGTAGAATTATCTTCTAGACCAGTGTTGTGAAGGTCTATGCCACGAGAGGAAGTCCGCGCCACGACGAAATAATCCCTCCACGCAGTTCATTATCCCGCCACAAGAAATAACGCCATCCCTATTGTAAAACGACGGGGTTACTAATAGTTTCCTTTCTGACGCTAGTTGCCCAGAGAAGTTCGTGGCATGCTACGGTGCCACGACGCGTACCACTGCCATCAGTAGCATAACTTGACACCACTGTTCTACACTAATAAAAGTGAATTCAACGGCATGTAACCGACACTGACACCACCAAAAGAAGTGTACGAATATATACGAAATTTTTTTACAGGCTCTTCTTCAGAATTGTCATAGTGTCCTTGCAAAGTTTGGCAAAGATTAATACAACACAAATGCGGAAAATAAATAATATAAATATCGTGTTGTCAGATGCACCACGTCGCTAGAAGTAGATTGGATCCTAATAATGGCCACAGGCCAGTACCTTTGCATAAGATAAACATTTTTTGAACTAATAGCAATGTTCTGTAAAACAAAATGAAAAATATTGTATACTAAATGAGCAAAAAATTACAGTAAACAAAATTAAAAAAATAATAGTAGTGTTGTGTATTATAGCATAGTTACAATTTGAACCGATCGCACTAAAAATAATAATCTTAAACACCGTGGTATATTTAAAATTAATATTTTTCTTCTTCTACAAAGATTGGATATGAAAAAAGGCGATAAGAGACAACGTCGGATATTTTGGTGGTACGCGATAAACCATGCAGTCTTTAGTGTTCATAAATTAATTAAAGTGAATTCCGATGCCGGAAACGTCACTGCGGGCGGCCATACGGCTTAAAGTGACCTTCGCCAGCACCGTTTCTCCGCTTTTATCGTTCGCAGAAGAACGGTAAATGCGCATGCGTGTCTTCCGATTCACTGATCTCACATTTCATGTCGGGAATGCAGAAACAGTTTATGAGCCCCTAAAAACACAAGCTCACTCACGGAATTTATTACGAAGCTTGGAAATAAAGTGCAGAGTGCATAGTTACGACAGTCGCCTTCTATATGTTGATCACGATTTAATTTGGTACTTACAAAATGTTCGGTTATCAGCAGCTAATAAATTTAATATGGTTTTTGTCTTGGTCATTGTACAGCAGTTGCTTAGTGCTGCCACATCTGTGTACCATCACCGTCAAGAGAAAATATCATCAACTCATTTATCCTTGTGAACGATAAGTAACTCATTTTAAGTACATAGGGAATGAAAGAGATCAATTCTACTTTATTGATTTTAAAGTATTGAGTGTACATAAAACAGCAGAATTAATTACTACCACGAAGTTCTTCAGTAGTTTTTAGCTTAAAGCATAAATTGAGCAAAAAAGTTACGTAAAACATTTTAATTTAAAAAAATGAGAATCAATTTTTGAAATTTCAGTAGTTGAACCACATGTTTATTCAAAAAATTATGAAACACTTTAAAAATCTTTGTTTGAATCAAATCTTTCTAAACGCTGTGTTTTGTTTCTTTGTTTCAATCGACGCTTCAGATTTCTGCCCTGAGGCATGCCTCAGTATGTACACGAGCATAAAATATATTTATTTCATTATTATTATTATTATTATTATTATTATTATTATTATTATATCAGCATTTATTGGTACATGCTAAGGTTTGCCATTGCCTCGTCCAGGGGCGCTAGTGTCAATATTAGTGGCTGAACCCTGCGTCCCGAAACCTTATCTACATGTATTCACGCTCCGATTTAAACTGTTATTTGATGGCAAAGTACCAGAGAATTACAATCTGCCGAGGGTATCCTAACCTCACCCAAAGAGATCTTTAACGCATTGTATAAACACTGACACGCACGTACTGAACGGGAAATTCTACGTTTTGACTTCCAACCTATTTTCTACACTAGCTCGAAGCTAAGTCGTATTCGATCAATGAAGGATAACACTAGGGTAGTTTTCTCTGGTTTCTCCGATCAAGACCAGGTGAATGCCTTAACAAATTGGTCACGGTGCGCGATATTTCCTTTCTCTGCCTTGTTCTCTCTTCACTCTATTTAAAGGTACACACGCACTTAAATTTACTTCACTAGTGGCGACTCGTGCAGGTTTCTAAGAGGAGGAAAGAAGCCAATTGCATAAAGTTCATCTAATTCAACTCGACACGAGCTACAAAGCTAGGTGGACTTCAGTCGCTGTCTGGAGGATAATTCTAGCAGCTGGCTGCTGTGATCGAAAGTTTTCCATAGTTTCTCCAATCAACACCAGGCGATTGCCGGAGCAAGTACCCTAACAAACGGCCAAGGACCGCGCGCGATCTTTCCTTTCTCTTCCTTGCCCATTCTCACACCTAACTATCACATACACTTACATGTCCTACACTACCACACATGCCGGGAGATCAATCTGGAACTTGGAGCGGTTTCCCGCTGGTAGGATATACCTGGTTGGGGAAAATCTCGCAAGCCGACAGGAAGGTCGGTGCCGGATCTCATCATCCAGCGAGGGAAGATCACCTCTACCTCCCGAGGAAAAATGCATGCACTACACTTACAAGACTAATTGCCTTAGCAGTTGACACACATGGAATCACTAATCAATTATTCGATCTAATTCAATGTTCAACAAATTAGATTATATATGTCGACTTACGATGAGATAAAAGAGCTATCAGTTAGTCTATCAATCGACTTTCCCCGTGGCTTCGTTAGCTCAGATTGTGAGGTTACACCGGCCTGCTGTTCTGCCCTTATTTGATACTCTGGCCTGACATGTGGTCAGAGTGTTACATGACTCTCCACCGGTGCGTTCTTCTGGTTCAAAAAGAAAATAAATATCAGTTCAAAGGAGGAGATTCTCCCCTTCTGTAAAACAGCTCCATTAAAAACCTTTTCCTCTTCTTGCCGCAGGCACGCTGAGATATACAAGCGATTAACACACAAGAGGAAGAAGGGTTGAGAGTTACTCCTCAGAGCGAAGTCGATTGATTGTGATCGTTTCCATGCAGCTTAAAAGCGCGCGTAGGTTAAAATCTCGATCGCAATACATTTCCTCGTAGTTTTGAATAGGGGGCGGATTTTAATGAAAGGTCATTTTTTCCCTTTTCGCTTTATAGCAATGCCTTTTAGTATAGACATTAATTTGAGGTTATAATAAAAGTAAATAAACCATTTTATGAGTGATTTTTAAATTTTTCGTCGATTTCGACTAAGGGTCATTTTTTACCCTTTTCCGTCATTTTAAACACTTTTTTGCTGATTTAATGGATTTTAGTATCATTTTATGGTAACTGCTTCAAATAATATTTACAAGATGCAGGAAATGTTCTCCACAGAATAACTGAATAGCCTATTTGATTCTTTCGCAAATAAATTTGTAGCAGCCGTTGTGTATGTAATCTAAGTTTCCTATGACGCCTGTTAGCGCTGGCCGATTTCGCGATAAGTAAAGACAGATTTTCTGATAAAGAACAGGCCAAACCAAAAGTTTGCAAGCTGAGTTCATTTGAACGAATAGAAAAAGCCTCTATTACATCAGTAACATACCCATGAACTTAAATTGTTCATCTGATTTAGTTTTGATCAAGTTTTTTACGTTATTTTTCTTTACTTTTAGAGCACTTAAAAACATTAAGAGCCTTTTATTGATACTTTTTGGCTATATTTCAGGTCGTCAAAATCTGCCCTTAGTTATCATCTAAATAATTTTACATTTTCCTTCAAACATCAAAGCAAATATGTTATTTCATAATTGCATCCAGACTAAGAAAATAAGTGAAGAGGACATTCCTCCCTTTACCTCTAAGACACCGCCATTGCCCTATACTTCCATACATGTCGGGTGAACAATCAGAACCTTAGAGCGTTCGACTGCCTCGTTGCATTATGGAGTTTTATGCAACGAAGCCTACCTTTTCGTTTGTTATTTTAGGCCGCATCAACTACTAGGTCATTAGCGACCACTATTGGAAGTAACTTTATGGTAAGAGAATGGAACAATATGATGTTAGGGGGGGAAAGGGAGAACACATACAACAGTGCCCGAGGCGCCACTCGAACCCGCGACCCCACGGTTCAAGATCACTACGGCACTACTGCTTCAGCGATCTCGGCCACGGGGTCGACGAAGTCTGCCTTTGGTGAGAACAAAAAGATCTGAATAGTTTGCGCAAAATAAAGCGACACGTACTCCCAGAACAGGCTCTGCCATCTTTTGGCGAGGCCTTTCATGCTATTGCTGTCAGAATTCTTGTTTCATTGCTCAATCATGATTGTAGATAACACAAGGCTTCTAAAGCTGTAATGGAAAGCGAGGATTATCAATGCATCGCAGGCTTGTGTGGTGCTAGCGTCCAGTAGAGGAACTTTATGGGACTTGTATTTGTAGAATGAGTCATGGGAATGAATAATCTTGATATCTAACAAATGCTGCGTGGGTATATGAAATATAAACATAACGATTTGCAGTAAGATGACTAACGGAAAATGTTAGGAAATTGAAAATAATATTTAACCTTTTAAGAGTAATGTAAATATCACATTTCAAATACAACCTTGATTTTTTTTCTTTGTGTAAATCATCTTGTTCCGAGCTTGTGTAGATCATTGATAACCATCAAAAAGTGCAATAATTGATATACTTTGTAGTTATATCATCGAAAGGAAACAAAACATTTTATCAAGAGGCAACTTTGACGATATCTTCAGACTACGCAGATTATTGTTCAAAAAGGAGGTTTCTTTACACGAAATAGCTAAATCGAATTCAACCGCTCCATGGAGAATTCTAGTAACCGGCTGCTTTGGTCGGTAGTTTTCCGTGGTTTCTTCTATTAAGACAAAGCGAATGCCGGCGCAGTTCTTACCAAACGGGCCACAGACCCCGTGCGATCTTCTCATTCTCATCTCCCCTCCTCACATTCGGATTTGTATCCTCTACTCTACTGCACGTGTCAGGAGACCAATCGGGAGCTTAGAGCTTATGCTGGCTGGGGGGGATCCCACTGAGGGAGATACCTGATCCCACTGAGGGAGACCGTGGCCCGTTTGTTACAGTTCTGCTCCGGCATTCACTCGGCGTTGATCGGAAAACTACAGATCCGATCAGCCGGCCGCTAGAATTCTCCTCCAGACAACCGCTAGAGCCTATGTAGCAATGTATCTGGTTTCGAAAATGCTGCCACCGGCGGGACTCGAAGCTAGGACCTCCCGGTCAGAGGCAGCGTCATGCACCCTCTTGAGACGGCGCGGCGTTTCGAAAGCGCGGCGCGGGACAATGCCTTCCTCATGGGCGGTGACCTTTGCTCCTGGGGCGCATGCGCGGTGCGCGAGGCGGGGGAGGGGGGAGGGGCGCGAACGGGCGCGTGGGCGACAGAGAGAGGGAGCGGGGTTCGCTTCCCGCTCACGTTGCGCCACAAGTGGGCCGCGGGCCCTCGCTTAGGTATGGCGGCCCACGCGCGCGGCAGGTAGATTGAGCAAGTCCTTGGCTGCGGCGGGGCACAGCGGGGCGGGCATTTATTTATTGACTCTTTTACATATTTATTTACATATTTCTTTATTTACTTATTTATATATTTATATATTTACATTATTTATTTATTTACTTCTTTTAACCAATAAAATTTCCATAGTGGTAATGGGAGGTGAGGGATAATCAACCACAAGAAGTACGTATATAATATTTATGATGCATTTTAACACATTACATTAAATGCGTTTTGAAGAAACGTGTAGAACATTAAAAGCTACACGACTTCATATCAAACTCAATTTTTTCCACCAGTGGACAATATGCGTATTGATTGGTTGCTCCTATATATTGATGATCCAAAGTGCGGAAATAATTGATCTACTGAAGTAAGAGGTGGAAGGTCATGTTATTCGTCGGTGCTGCAGGTACGCGTCCTGCGTCAACTTAAGTGCTTTTAGATATCCCGTTTGAATAGCATCCAATTTATAATGATTCATCTGCCTTCATTAATAACAATAATACTAATAAGTACAGTTAATAAAATTATTGTATAAATTACAAAAAGTCAGAAATAACTTAAGGTAGTGATGTTATTCGCTTTACTGAAGAGGAGAGTTGTCGGGTGAAAATGTAATTTGGAAATCATAATTATTGCGTAAATTTTACAATTGGTGAAGTTTATAGTTGATACTTGTATGTATCATTTCTTATTCTGCTATCCTATTGTCTGACGTAAGTTTTAAAAGTACGTGTTCTCAATGTTTCGAAACTAAGATTTGTCTGTCTTGCTACTTTATTGGAAATAGCAGGCATGGAATTACGATGTACTTTATTTTCCTTTGTGTTCTTTGCTAGATATTGTTATAGTTCAGTACAAAGTCAGTATTACAGAGACAGAAATCAGTGTGCCCAATACAAAGTACTGCAAATACTCTACAACTTGGCATATCTATTCTTCATTGTTTATGCTCTTTCCAATCTTTCAACGCCAAAAACATTAAACACATTACAAAATATCACGACAAATAGAAATTGATAGGTAAAATATTTATTTATACTGAAATAGGCAACAAAAAAGGCTTCTTAAATTATTATTAAATAAATGTAAACAGTCGTGGAAGGATATGCAGTCGAACTAATTTCCAAAGAGCCAGAGACCATAATACTATGAAAGGTTTCCTCTGGTCTAAGAAAGATTTTAATATCAATGGCAGTAATTCAAAGGTATCAATGAAGGTATCAATGACAGTAATACAAAACCATTCACTGGGCATCGCCTTGCTTTTGCAACGCTTTTTAACACTCGTAACTTTAGAACCAAAGTTCAACACTTACTTTCTGATAACGCACCTTCACCTGCAGAAAAAGATCTGAGTCAGTGCTCACATGTTGTCCACGCTTACAATGTCCAGATTTCCAACTTGTTGAAGGTCGGCGGAAGATAAAAAGGAAAATAAGGTCGAAAGAGAAGAAGAACAACAACTACAAGAAATCATAATAAGGCACAACACCTAAAATAAGTATCGAAAACTAAGATATGTAAAAAACGCAAAACAATATTTTAAAGTCATTTGCATAAGCACAGTTACAATTCTTAATGTCGTTGTAAGAATTTTAAAAAGATATTTTGCCAAATTCCAGGTCTATTTGTCCCAGGCTTCCCAGCGGTGTACTGTGGCATTAGATGTGAACATGTGAATATTTCGAGTCACCTCTTTAATTCTCAAAGAAAGTATAGCCGGAGAAAATCTTTTTAAGACCGAGAATCGTCTTTGGTGCACTAGAACATACTGTGATATATCGTTTTTTTTTGAGAAGACCAAAACCACATGTGATGGCATTTACGTCGAATGCAAGACATTTCCACTGCAAACACAACACTTGCCAACGCGAGTCCCAGCCCCAAGAGAAAGAAAACACTTTGTAAGTGGAAGATAGATATTACCACAGGAGGGTCTGCATGTGGGTACACTTTTCTCGAGTTCCACAGCAATTCATTCCACCAATGGGAGAGGTATCCGCCCTCTATCAACATTTCAATGTGGAAATTAAACGCTTCATGAAGTGGCGTGTGCTTTGACATATACAGGGCAATCGAGTACACTCCAAATTCTTCGCCAAATGTTTCGATGAGCTTGCTTCTCTTCCAACTAGGCATGAAGAATTCTACATAAAAAGGCTCCACTGGAACCGCGAGATCTCTTTTAAATGCAGTTCTTTCCAAGCACGGCAGCACATCCACACATTCTACTGAACGGTAAATGATAGCGTGTACAGAAGGGTCGTCAAAAATTTCAAACCATTCTTGCCAGTCAGGTTGTAAACCGAACAAATATTTGGCGTCGAGTAATTCTTCTACAGAACTATACTGGGAATTATAAACAGGATACGCTAAAAGGCTAAAAAGTGCGGACGGGAGTAAAATACGTCGATGGCAAGTCGACGGTTCTCCAGACAGACTTGGTGAAATGAAACTCAGAGAGCGAGAACACACTGAGTTTATTACAGAAGTGAATAAAATACAGGTTATACAAATTTCTATTACAAAGTCGAAAAATGGTTGTGAACCCTTTACAATGTTTCCTTACGAACTGTATAGACTATATCCCCACTCCTGTTTGTAAGTACATGGTGGAGGGGGAGATACTTGTTATGGTCAGAGACGCAAGTGCGCTCTGGATGGCCCTTATCACGGGCGGAGGGGGAACTCCGAAGCGCGGGTCTTGCTGTCACGACGACTGTGCCCCGAAGTGACCTTTCATGATTACATGGAGGTTAAGGGGCAGGCGTTAGTTATTGGAGCCTTCGACGTCTTATCTGAGCGCAGGGCGCAACGGAGATGAAATTTGTTAGTATATATTAGGTGCTTAAGATAGAAGTGCGTTAAAATTATCGGGGACACGAAAACGCGCCTTCTTTCTGGTTCCAAGATATCGGTTGTCGGGCCTCGTGCTTTAATTAAATTCATAAGCCCTGCCTTGCTCCGGAGTACATTGCGTAATGCTATGTACAGCCTGTACGCTCTGTACGTGGGGATATAAGTCGGGTACACAGCATTGATGACGATACATCCCATGGACCAGACATTGAACACTATTCGAGAAACGGAGACGAATGGACGTCTGTGAACAGCCCCTCCAAGTAGAGTCAGAAATAATGTAAAAATATCTGGCGATGCTCGAACAAAATCAGTGTTTATGTTCTTTTTCTTATGACTGAATAGTTTTCTCACAACATACAATGCAAATGAAATGATAATCACACTCAGTGATACACTTCCCCACAGTTCTAGTTTAAATGCGCGGAAGAGATTCCGCCATCTCGGAACAGGAGATCTGTATGGTACGAACCACAAACCGTGATCCTTCCAATACGTCACCGTCGGATCCATTGTAATGTAGAACCTCTTTTCAGCACTTATTGCTCCAATTGAAAAGTTAGCTTTGTTATCGATCGTAAACGTCGTAGGAGAAAGCCATTCAGAATTGTCTGTCAGATAAAAACTTAACCGAAAGTTCAGACATTCACTTAGCATTTGAACAAGTTGCACTTCTAATCTATCAATTATTGAAGTGATGTTGTCCCCAGTAACGCTATTCGCACTCTCAATGGTGTAAGGAGGCCAGACATCTGCTGCTACGGTGAGGTTACAGCCGCCCAGATCTGGAGTTCGTAGACTTTGAAAGGGGATTAGCAATTCGTCGACATGCAAAGACAACCAATGGTGTATTAACCTGTTTCGGGTGGGTCCTTCACATAATCCTCCATCTTCCCATGCACTCCACCATCAAATGTCTCGCATATTGGTCAGAACGGCGGAGTTCGCCACTTGCCTACCCCACAATGCCACAAAAACGCCAAGTATAATTTCTTCTGCATCTTCTTTTCTGTGGACTTCAAGATTCTCCGCTGACATAGTCCGTATGTATTCAGATTTATCCTTCACTTCATTAGATTGCATTCCGTCTTTTACTCCCTCCTCATCAGAATCGCCTACGTTGGGGCCCAAATTAATAAGATGTTTGGCTCTTGCTGACCACGATGCAATTTTTGACAGCGCTTCTAAAACCGACCGAATCTCATGTAAAGGATGATTGCCATGCAAAATAATGATCACCGAGAACGCCTGGTACAACTCGGTTAGTTCCAGAATCACATGGCCATCGTCATCAAGCTCATCAGCAGTTGCGTTATTCTCTTCCTCATTGTAACTTTTTCCTTTTGTTACTTCAGGTATCTTCAGGTGCATCTTTATGTGTATTAGTTTCATCCAAGTTATTGTTTATTTCATTTTCTCTATCGTCATACCTCTGATCTTTCTGGATTCTATTATCATCATCGTTTATCATGAATACTATGAGACTTTCCTGGCTGTAAGAATGTAACTTCCGAACCAGTAACTCAACTTCATAAGACATGGGCGAATGGATAGCTACAATTGACGGATGTTCTTCTGACAGTGTCAGAGCGATGTCATACCATTGAGGATCTTGGATTACGGTCGATTTTTCGATTGTCGCCTTGAGCTTTTCCTTTTCCAATGTAAATTGCGGAACGTCAAAACTTAATATTATCCAAAGAAACATTTGCATTCCCCGCATTATGAGCAATCATACTAGGCCAGGAACAGTCATCAAATGACCTGACCGCGACGCAAACTTCCTTCTTCCAAACGTTAAATTATGCACATTCTCCAACGCGCTGTCACCGCTTAGTGCGACAAAAGTGGTAAAAGATACTGACAATAAAATGCTAGCTATTGCGTGCACGCGCTAAGTACTTAGAGTATGCTTTTAGAATAGAAATATTTATATTTTCTTTATCACGTATATTTCTCATCAGTTTCTATTGAAAAATTCATATTCTAATATATCAAGTGATATTTGAATATAATAAAAATACGGAATTGATACAGTCATTAAATTTTAACAAGGCATGTGATCTATCACGATATACTTTGACCGGCTGTGTTTACCTCAGAAAAGTCTCTGACTGCAGAATCTTGGGTCGGGAGGTCCTAGGTTTAAGTTTCGACGCTGGAGGATTTTCGGTACTAGTTACATACCTAGGTCGAATTCAGACGCTGTCTGGAGGCCAATTCTAGCGGCAGACTGTGGTAGTTTTCCAATGTTTGTTCGATCAATACCAAAATGCCGGAACAGTAATCTAACAAACGGGCTATGGGCTGCGCACAATCTTTCCTTCCTCTTCCTTGTCCAGTCATCTTCCCTTGTATACATCTATCTGCACCACATGCTCCACACTAGTACACATGTCAGGAGATCAGTCGGAAGCTCACAGCTTGTTTCGGCTGGGGCGGTGCTCCTGTGGATACGTGGAGAGGGAAATTACCTGCAAGCCAACGTGCAGGTCGGAACGGGTGGTGCAAAACACCACCGCCCCGGGGATAAAACATTCACTACACTAACGGCACTAATGACAGCAAACGTCGCGCTTCACGAAATATTCAAAAAGCTTTTAGACAGCACATCCAGTACCGATGTTGCTATGTAGGATTGCTATGTAGTGTTGCTAAAAGAGTAAGTTGAAATAGTACATTTTTTCTTCCAAAATAACAAATTTTAATATAAAAACATAATGAAAAATAAAATTAAATATATGACATTGAATAAAATAAAGAAACAAATATAATAACAAATGTATCCCATGTTTAACGTAATCGTAAATGAATTAAACTCACAACCACAATTAAAGTTAATAACTTTTATTAATAAATTATTTTTACACTGATATTTTTATAAGCGACATTTACACAATAGTAATACATTGAGCTCCATGGTAATAGAATGTGCACGTACGTAGATGTAGAATACATTTTTTTACCATACGCATCTAGCAAACAAACATCAAATGTTGACTCATTCAGTAACACCAACCAAGAGAAGCAAATTTTCATGTTCCAAATAAAAACACATCAGCAAATTACTGTCCAAATTAATTGGCAATTCTTGCAAAACTTACGCTAACTCACATTCATTTGGCCCAATGCTAATACAAATGATACAGTAGACTTGTGCAGCCGAAGTTAATACATACTTCAAAGTTCAATAGAGACGACGCGTTGTAGACACAGTTGGCAACGTTTCGGGCGTCATAGTGCGACCTTCTTCAGGACGAAATGCATTTTGGAATTGATGAAGCAATAAGTTGCTCCAAAAGATTGTAATCATCACACTTTATATTCTTACACAAAATAAATTCTACTAAGTATATATTCTTACTTAACTATTTTAATTATTATACATTTTGACATCCGTAAATTTAGAAAATTTGCTTTTTACAAGCAATTAAAAAACATGATACCAATAAATGGAATGATGCTCATGTGAGTAAAATAACTCGTTATATACCTGATTTTGCTTAATTGTTACGAAACTTGCAATTTTGGAATGTACCCGTCAATTTATAATTGACATCAGCCAATTATAAATCACATTCATTTAGAGACACACGCTTAGGGATACATTCTCACTTATAAACACATCACAGACATTTAGAGACACATTCTCACTTATCACATTCATTTAGAGACACACGCTTGCACTGTTACTTATCACCATTATTTAGAGAATATTTATTGAGTAGCAGTACTTCTAGTAGAAATAAGATGTATAAGAAACCTCGGGTAGCATCCTGAAATGTTATTAGTTGATGTTATGAATTATGCTAAATAACTTTTCGCAATAGAGGCAAATAACCTGAAAGAACCGTCTGATCAGCGCAATTCAGTTATTTACAGTTATAAAACACTCAAATACTCCATAAACCTTTTCATACGCAGGTATTTCTCGATACTTTACTGGAAAGTACTGGACGCAGCTTTGTGAGCTTCTATGAGAATTTCCGCAGGAACTTCACAATATTATTTCATTTTGTACAAACAAATCAATCCAACAACGATTATGCAATAACAATTAGATGCACACCCTGTTTTGTTTATCTTACGTCATAGTTAAAATGACTATTACAATGTGTCTTTTCACTTTAGACACAAGAAAAATTATAAAATGTTCCGAATTCTTGTTTGATTGCACAATGGGCGTTCCTAGATATTTTTGCCCCTCAGGTGCCCTCGGTGCAAAAACATCTACTTAACCCCCTAGCTACATAAATAACTATAATATATCGAAGAGTTGAAATACCCATGAACCGCTAAATGTCGCTGATGGTCACATTATTAGAACTGACAAATATTCTGAATTTGAGGTTAGCTTTCAAGTATAAACTGCTTATTTGTTACGACAGAACCGTTTTGCCCCTCAAATTGCGAAACGCAGAGCCTCTGAATACTAATAATTATTATAATAAGTATAATGATTGTTGTTATTATAATTACAACAACAACAATAATAATAATAATAATAATAACAACAATTATAAGTGTTTACTTATTATTATTACTGATTATTATTATTATTATTATTATTCGCTTGATACCAATGAACAAACTGAGCTGTTTTTTTTATTATTTTATTTTATACTAGGAGAGAAAATTCATATCTTCAAGTACAAATCTATTCTGTTATGCATCAACTCATCAGAAAACACGCACAAATTATGTATGTTATGATGCAAACTTAAACATCATCCAATTTCTATGTGATAAGATTTATAACATTATTTCGGCCATCTCGTTTATTCAATACTGGTCCTGATTTAACTCTCAAAAGAGAGTCTTAACACACGCACAATCAGCTATTTTAGTCAGAGCCCAAAAAGTTTTGAGGTCAGATTTTTCGTGGCCGATCTGATAAAAGAGGGCTCTCGAAATGAAAAATAAAAAGTGCCAATCGGGTCGTATTTTTCAGAGGATACCTTTCTTTTTTGTAGCTTCATCAGATTTTCAAAGAACCAAGCAAGTACTGGTCGAACAACGTCAATTGTTTGGGGAAAAATATCTGACCAGAAAAATCTCAGTTGGAAAAAGTTGCGAAAGTTTGTCGTAGAAAAAATGATGTCAAGTACCGTAATAATTTAATGTTCCCCTGTCATACGTGTCACGACCGCGTTTTATAAAAACGCCGAGTTTACTACTCATCTACGTAACTACTTCCAGTTACGCATTACACATGTCCTAGAATAGGTATCGTGGCAAACGCCATTGATCTCCGAGATGATACTCTCGTTAGCAGCACTACCTATAAATTACATTATCCAGCATCAAAAAGTCACTTCTGATATTCAGTCCCGATATTTACTGTATATGGTTTCTTTACTGTGTGTTTGGTGTTTATGAATTACAAGCTTCCTTAGTTGTATTAGAGACAATTTTGGATAAGGTATAACTTTACGAGAAAAGAGAAGAGTAGACTGATAATCGGAGGTTTCATGCAATCACGTTTTTTCTATGACATTTTTTATTTCCTTATTATTCTATGTTATTTTTTACTTTAGAGGATTATTTTTTTGATTTCTTTCTTCTGTTTAAAGATATTTATTTAAATGCATGATCTTCTTGCATTCTTAGTTCAAATGAAACAGTGAGAATGCAATAAGAGTAAGAGACACAATTAAATTGCAGTAAATAACATTCAAAAGAATTCAGTGTTGTAGTGCGTCCAAACAAATAATTGAACGTGAGAATTTTCAAATCTTCTTATAATGTGCAGCAATGTTCTGTAATTGTGTTGGTGTAATTGTGTTGGTGTAATTGTGTTTTATGAAAAAATATGGTACATAAAAAACTTAATGTTTTAGAGCTATTGATTTTAATTGCGCACAACGTATTTGGTCTTCATAGCTCATCAGTACTATTCTCTGAATTTAAAAGAGGTAAGCAATGCATTTAAATAAATAACACACCCTTTAGCAATGTTCTTGTCTAGTAAGCGTTTTCGAATCCAAGTCGGAGATCATAGTTGCTGACGTCGGGCGCGTTGTCAGGCGATACATCTCGCGTCACCTTCTCCCTACTGCAAGTGTCAGCGCCATACTGATACCGGCTTTAAGCTCATTTTACGTGGTCATTATTTCATAATTTTTCTGTACAGAAAACTGACGGAAAAGGGACGTTTCCGACGTTTTTCGACGCGTTGCTACTTCGGTATCGAAACTGGATGAATGGGATCCTACGTTTTACGTGGTCATTTCGTTTTCTGCACGCAATCGTGATGAAAATAATATTTCCCCTGGAAGCGGCAATACGCGCTGAATATCAAATATTTGAATATCGCATTGTAACAAATTAAGTTAGGTGTTTTTAGGACTGAACCCGGAACGAGATATTAAAACGCAATATATGTTTTATTTCTCACCGCACTAATCACTTCACCTTACAATTCAACATACTAGAACGCACTCGAAACTGTACAAAAGGAAAAAATTGCGCCATAAGCATAACAAACAAGAAGAAGTTCCAAAAAGTGATGCCTGGAGCGCTGTAATCAAACCAGATACAGAGTCCCTAGATGCAGATCTGTATCTAGGGACTCTAACTAGAGTTCCTACAGCAAGAGATTAGCGAGACTAGCGAGAGTAGAGAGTAGCGAGAATGGAGATTTTCAAGAATATTAATATTGGTTTGGGATAGATGAATGGTTCTCAACACATAGAAAACTACACAATTCCAGTTCTCCCGACAACTGGATATAAAATTACGCGATCGGTGGAACAACGCTTTTCTCTGTATCTAGGAACTCTAACCAGATATAGAGTCCCTACACGCAGACTCCAACCAGATAAAATACATGAAAATAAAGCATGCGTCATTTTTGTACAAATGATATTCCGACTGATCTTTCAATTTTCTGTACCGATGAAAAATGACGAAAAAATTGACCGTATGAAACAGGTTCTAAACGCTTCCTGTTGACGAATAATTTCGGGAGTTTTATTAAACGCGTGCATGGGTACAGCGGTTCTGCCACCCCACAATATTTTGTGCGCATACGCGCATTAGCTAAAACTGCTGAAATCGTTCGTCAGAAGAAAGCGGGAAAAGCGAACCTCAAAGATAACAGCAAATATCAGCTGAATATTAGACCTTTTACATCGGTGAAAATGTAATACGTCGTTTCAAAAACGACAACTTCGCATACGCTTCTTTTTGCAGACATCTCTCCCGACCAATTCTGGCGAATTTTTCTCTAACAGAACATACAACCCTTATCTATCCTTATTTCCATTTTCTGTTTCAGATAAACTTACTAACAAGTGCTAACTTACAAGTTCACTAACAATTTAACTCAAAGTTAACTAATAAGTTAACTCAATTAAACAAACAAGTCACTCTAAAAAATAGGAAAACTATGTTTGGACATGTGTGAAAACAGATTCGTTCAGTTCGGTTTCTCCAAAACGCAATAAAACTATCACGAGTGCGAATACCAGTGTACACAAACTTTCCATCTTCTTGGTGTTCCTAGTTTCTACTCAACTACTACTGGTGCTATTATTTTTTAATGCGCGAGATTAAATGATTTAAAATTGAGAGATAAATTTCATTGAGAAATAAATTCATGGCTTTTAATATTTGAAGTGAAGAACCATTTAATTCACAAATTTGAACTGTGCAATATTTAAAATTTCTTGAGTTAAAAAAATTAGAAGTACACTATTTTTATAAATTCATCACATTTTCCATAAAAGAAGTAAATAAACAATTGCAATCATATTCTAGAAAAATTGAAAACGTTACAAGGGTTTCGTGCAAAGCATCCCCAACATTAAAATACCTTATTGATCTCCAGAACAACACAACTAGATATTCCTTCTGACGTATTTACCAAATTTCTGCTAAGAAAGTGTAATTTGACAGACTTAGGGGAAGGTCGGGTGGTATCGGCCACCTTAGCTTTAAATATGATTTCTTATTAAGGTTAGTTAAAATTATTTGTAAAATACAGAATATGAATCTCCAATCTCTTACTCACACACTCTATCAAAGCTGTTTGGTTTGAAAGTAAAATAATATGAGTATTTGGGGATAGTAAAAATCGTTGACAATTTACATGTCTGAAGAGTGGAGGGTGGTAGCGGACAACTAAATAAATAATAGTAAAATGATTTTAATGGAGATTTTTACAGCAATTCACCAAAGATACTTTCACTATTGAGACAAATATTTCGTTGCTTAATACAAAGAACAAATGAGTATTTGGTTATATGGGAAAAGCACAGTTCTTGAATTAAAAAAGAAAAATCAAACTATTATGTTCAATTTATAGCTTCACAACTATCATTTTTGAAGGGTTTTTCTTTTCAAAAGAACGTAATAATGGCTATCTTCATATTACTTCCATTTCCTGCGAATTTTGCCCATAGTTTCCTGAAACACGGACAAAATCCACATTAGTTTCGAATATTACCTCCTAACAATCTATACACAAGAAATACCGAAAAGTGAAGAAAAGGCGAAGAAGTAACTGTCCGGTACCATCCGATTCTACTTTGTCCGATACCACCCGAACGATCCTCGAACTTCAGAAGAATACAACACAGACATAAATAGTAGAAACAACCTTGTACTGCTGTAACGTAACAAATACACCTAAGTAAACATACTAGTCACAGTAGAATGTATTTAAACGTATCCTAAGAGAAGTTTCAAAGCTCCAAAGTCATCTTCGTACACTGGTCAACATGAGAAAAACGTAATGCATGTCGCAAAATCCAAACTGATTGATGTACTCACCTAATATAGCGTTTGCAAAGTTAATTTGTTTCCAGGAACACACTGACAGTGGGGCACGTGCTACCACCAGTCCCCACTATCCTAAACTACTATTGCCCGATATCAGCTGTTGTCCGATATCACCCGACCTTCCCCTATGCGGGATTGATACATGTATTCAGACACACCGATTTTGGGGTACAAAAATTAGGAGTATGTTCTTGCCAGATGCACCAATCCTAACTAGCTTTCGAACAGCAATAATAAATTTTAATCCTTCCACGTGTGCGAACATACAGCTGAAAAGAATCTTCAACGTGAATTTTATGATCAAAATTCGAGATCATATTGTGGAGGTGATTCCAATACTTTTCTTCGTTAAACAATAGAATATACAGTACACTTTTTACAGTACTATTAAAAAAATACGATAGTATACGATGATGAGTTCTACGGTTCGAGACCATTTACCTCTGAACAATTTTCCAACTTTTTCACCCTTGAAAAGTGGAAAATGAGTTGTTCCTATGTTGTTCATATTAGAGAAGTGGTTTGATACTAATATGCTTCTTTATTTAGTTATATATTTAGAAAACGTGATAAAACAAACGGGATTTGAACTAAACATGTATTAAAGTTACAAAAGGCACAACAGTCTCTTATATTCTTCACATATAAGGCATAGAGAGAAAAAGCGGACTAATTTAAATCTGCCGTGAGAGCTTAAGTGGCCTAATTGCCATGATATAAATGGCAATTTGGCTACTCTTCCTCTCAAACAATATTGTAGTTAGTCCATCCATGCTCTCAATATAAGTAGCACTTGTCTCTAGCTAGTCGTGTGTCACATTTTCGGCAATAGTAAGAAAATAATACTAATATACTCCGCCTATCTAGTATAACATTTTGTGCCAGTATTGTGGTGCAGATATAACAAATGACACTACTACGGAGACTTTTCTATTTTACTCTTTGATAAGTAATTTTGAATTCAAACATATATATTATTTCTCAGAACAAACTCGATGTGGCATGGGACCAGGGCCAAGCCCTTCATAAGTATTCTTCACATGTTTTTAGAGCCAAGCTCTTCATAAGTATTTCTGCCAACGACGTACAAACTCGAATAAATTTGTCAGTATTCAATGGATTTTAACTAATCATGAATCGGCAGTATTGGGGAAGTTCTAATAAATTTACCCATTGAAATAAATGTCCCTACTATTCATGTAGTAAACATTCATATAGAATTTATTTTGGCAGATTAATTCGCCAGATTAATTAATGTTAAAGTACGTAGTTGAGTGTTGAACGTGTTGAACACAGTGTATTTAATCTGCAGGCGGTAAGTTGGCACAAATATTACTGGGTCTGATCTATTCAGCAATTGCTGAAAATTCTGACAATTTTAAAATTGTTTATCACATACCGATACTTTAATTACTAGTGAAAGTAAATTTATTCCTTGTTTGCTTGCTGAAAGCGGACGGATTTTATTTTTGACGGATCACAGAATAGTACTCGCATCCCATGATTGTATGTAGATTGGAAAGCAACAAGGAAATTAATAACAAACGTTGATTTAGTTCTTTTGTTGTTAAAAAAATGCCTGTCGGTACACACTTATTCGGTAACTTCAGAACATGGATATTTATTTTCATCTTGTATGTACACATGAGTCCTTCCGTCATTTGCTCCGTCAGTTAACTGTCAGCCACTGCTTCCAAAGGCATGCAAAGTCTGAAGACTCTAAAAGGCAGTATCTTGGTATATAAACATACAAGAGCGCTTCTTTTGGCGTAGGTAAAATTTAAGCGAACACTTAATACACTTAAGAATAAAAAGTATTGAGGAGCCTGCGATCAATATGTTGCCACACTTATTGCATCTCATTCGTATTTTTCTTCCCTGTCATTTTTTTCCTTCGACGCAACCACAAAACATGAATGGCCATTAAATTCCTACCCGAAATTACCTCCTCTAAAAACATCCTCTTATTGAGAACTTGCAGGAACAAAAAGGGCCATTGTGGCATTGCAAAATACCTCTAAGCAGATTTGACCATCTTCGCGGTGGTTTTGGGAGTTCGTTGGCCTCTGCAGGCCGAAAAGATGGTTCCCGCAACATACACCTACCACAATCTCTTCGGCAATACATTTCATTCTCTCTTTTAGTCACTCTGATGAATATTATTGTTCAAACAGGAACTAGTGGTGCTACAAAATGACTGAGATTTTCTCGTATTAGTTTCGTATTTCCCTTGGTCTCGGCTAGTTTTACGGAATTGTCACATATGCCACCTAACTACCATCAATCGCCGCGGAAATAACATTTTTTTTTATTTTCTCAGTTTTCCGGTTTACTAATATTAGAATCAAAATATTATTTTAAAAATATTAAAGAATAGTAAAACCTTGTCTTCAAAGGCAATTTTCATTGAAAAATTTGAAGTCATTCTTATGAAAATGGTTTTTAAGCGTGACTGTAAATGCAAAATTTGAAGTTCTTTTCACAGAAAACGTTTGACCCCAAAACGTGTATTTCCGTTGAATACTCGAAATCGATTTTTCCCTGCAAACTTTCCCTGTACTTCGTATATACGTACGTATACGGGAAAGAAAAAAACATCTACTAATTATCTAGGACGCGCGTTCGAATACGGTTCCCCAACACTGACTGTTCGAGCGAGTACACGGCCATAAATATTCGAAAGAACCACCCGGTCGAAGTGTTGAAGATTCACAAGTTTGCCTCGTAAAAGTACGTCACGTGTACAGAATGATTCAGGAGGAATGGTAAATATTTCAGGAGGTGGTAGCATAGACGAATTGCAATAAAAACTTCCGTATAACAAGTGTGCAATCCTTATTCAGTACAGAGATACAACTGTTGGTATTGAACCTAGGGCAGTTTATGTGTTGGTACACCCGTTGCGATGGGTGTATTTAACGATTGTCAACTGTAGTGTATTGACGTATAAGTTGTGAAGTTTTGCTATAGTTTATAATGAATTTTTTCAACTGGCAATTGCGATTTGTTGTCGAAGTCAAGTACTGTACCTTTAAACATGCCGCACGTATTTACACATGCTGAGAATGCAGATACGGTATTTGTTAGGTCTTATATTTACGCTGCTGCTTCTTGTAGATAATACGGCATACAATTTCCTAACCGCTGACTACCATATTCAAGAGTGTTTACTCGTGTTTTCAATACACTGCGTGACACTGGTGCAATGTTCAGCCATTGTATTTCATCTGAACGTGTAAATAGACGTGTAAATAAAGTAAAAGACATTATTGAGGCTGTAGAACGCAGTCCTTTTATAAACATACGTAGAATTTTTGCACGTGTAGGTGTTCCACAGACAAAGAATCTAGCGTATATTACGTACGAACGGATTGCATTCATTTCACTTACAGGCCATTCAACACCTACGAACAGGAAATGAAGATAGAAGATTGGAATTTGTTTCCAATCGTTTGTCGTTGGATACTTGAAAATCGCCAAGTAATCCAATTTTTAATCTTCATTGATGAAGTCACTTTCACTCATGACGGCATAAATTACATTTCATGGTAATAAATATCTGTGGCCTGAAGAAAACCCAGATGTCACTGTGGACACACATTTTCAAGAAAGCTTCTCTGTAAATGTGTGATGTGGTTTGACAGACAATCACTTGATCGGGCCTGCTGTGTCACCGCACCGTGTTACAGGACCCACTTATCTACACTTTCTGGAAAGTGAACTTCCAGTATTATTGGAAGAGATTCCTTTGGCTACAAGAATGCGTATGTTCTTTCAGAATTGTCACATTTTTTTACCACCAAGGTCCCCGGACCTTACCTCTTTAGATTTTTGACTCTAGGGATGGTTGAAAGGCGAAGTCTACCAAAAAAATGCTAGCACATGAGCCTATTTGATCGTTTGTATTAGGTATAGTGCAGCCATCAACAACAAACGCCAAGACGATCTCCGAAGAGCTACACGTAGTATTATCAAGAGAAGTGAAAAATGCATTGAAGTTGGTGGTGGAATTTTTGAAAATCAACTTTTATCATCCTCATTTGGCTTTGCTTTAAATTTGGATTAAATACCAACAACCACTATACAACAAAATTAATTTAAAAAATTGGAGATATTTTTTGAAAATTTTGAAAATTTTCGAGGGCTTTCATATAAATAAAAATATCGGTTTCAAATTACATGGGCCGCGACATCAGCCAGAACGATGAGGGAATATCAATTTTGGAGGAGGTCTGAACGGTTTATGCGCTAGCGTTGTGCACTGACAGACGGACAGACACGTTTTGCCGCCAATCGATTTTTCGGTATGAAGGACACACACGAACGAACGAACTGACGGACACATAGACAGACGAAAGATCTTTTACTGTCAATCAATTTTTCGGTATCAAGTACCACAAAACATGAATTTTGACCACACAATGTGTTAAACGATGTAATTTACTACATACAAGAACAAGATTTATCCTCGTTTTCGTTACCAGAGTCTTACAATAAAAGTTTTTCGAGCGAAAAATCTACCGAAACAAAGTAAAGCGAAAAAGTAAAAAGTAGTTTTTTGAGAATTTGTGAGGTTGTGAAAGAAGGGAACGTGCATTGCAGATGTGTCTCGACGAAGAAGAAGAACATAATGGCAGAGAATGGGGAACATAAGAGAAGATTCAAAACATTTTGATAGAATAGAGAAGGTATGTTGAGTTGATAGACAATTATATAAAAAAGATAATGGATAGGTAAAATTGACGCAAAAAAAATTACAATAATGTTCGTGTAGAATATACAGTTGTAAATAAAAAGTATTACTACACTCTTACACTAACGCTCAAAGGCGGAAGGGGGGAACTTTGGAAAATATCAGAATCTTTTATTATAATAAATCGTAATTAATAGTAAAAAACTGAGATTATTCCATTTTTAAGTGGGAAGAGAACTAAATGTATCTTCAAAAGAAGCAACCGCAACACGCGAAGTCATCATTAACCGTTCCCACTTTATCCATTACCACGTCCTCCTTCTTCTATTATAAAAATCGATAATGACAGTTCCTCGACAATAATTATTCGATTTGAGTATGATTGTTGTGAGTTTAGTCAATTATTCTTAACATTAGTTTTATTTTCAGTGAATTGATGTCTCTATTTGGCATGTAGGGTCGTATTAGTCCAACAAATACCTGATAGCGGTTATATCTTATTATAATCTTAGTAACTTTAATTAAATTGAATGATTCTTAAGTACTCCAAATTAAAATTCAGAGTTTAAGTTATCTGTAGATCTAAATTACGCGTCTTAATACAAGACGAAGTTGTGCTTGATGAAATATTTAAAAAAGTATCGTTTGGATGTTTTATTTTGAAATCGTCTATAAAATAAAATATTGAAATTAACAACATGATTATTAATACCAATTTTTAATTCTCACCAAAAATCAGCAATTAAGTTGCATTGAAAGAAGTGCTCGTTGCCTGCCATCTGACTGATCGATACTGTAAATATTCTCGAATTTCATTTGATGAATTTGGTAACAAAAGTAAGATAAAATCGCAGGTGTCAAATTCCCAAGGCATCAAGGTAGGATTCAATCCGAGGATTCACGATTACGAATTTTCCCATGCACGAAAGAAATAGATCACTCAAACAAAATTACTGTTTTCACAGTTTCGTGGTGACTGATATGATTTTAATCTTAAACGTTTTGACATATTTTGTACCAAATTGTCGTCCTGCTGCTTAAAGGCACCAATGATACGAAACAAACACGGCATATAAAATTTTAAATATTTGTTTAGAAAATATTACCCTAATTATTGAATGATAAAAATCAAATAAATCCTAACTTTTTAAGTGTAACTGATTTGTTGATTGATGTTTTTACGGATGTCAACTGCTATGGTTCTTTTAAAGTAGTGAATGTTTTATGACACGAGGTGGCGGTGATTCTTCGCCGTTGGATGGAGGGATCCGGCTCCGACCTACACGTTGTCTTGCGGTATAGACGTTGGTTTCCCTCTTCAGGTATCTTCTCCAGCAATGTTCCGTCCCTGAAGGAACCAGCGCTAATCTTCCGAGTGATCTTCCGGGATGTGTGGTAGGTTTAGTACTTGAAGTGAGTGCGTGTGTGTGTGTGTGTGAGAGAGAGAGACAGAGAGTCAGAGAGAGGGACGGAGATAAAAAAGTGAGTAAGGAGAGTCGAATGGACAAGGATGAGGATGGAAGCACTGTCCGTAGTTTGTTTGTTAGGATACTGTCCCGGTATTCGCCTAGAATTTGTCGGGAAAAATACTAATCAGAGGAACTGGCCTCTGAATTCTCCTTGAGTCACCAACTGAATCCTATCTAGTTACGATAGACTTACACAGAAATCTTAGACAGATGTATTATATAGAAATCCATTTTTACTTTCCCGTATACGTACGTATACATGGAGTGATATACGTAGTATAGGGAAAGTTATGTAATGCTGCGCGAAAAAATTGCCAATTTTCGGTGGAAAAAAATTCATTGCCGGGCCGTGAAAACGAATAAGTGGATAAAAGCAGTTGCTAAATTAAGAAAAGATATCCCCTAACACGTGCTGTAGCCAGAAACCCTGTTTTGTAGGTCCTTGATAACGAAACCCAATTGAAAGGATAACGTCCGTCTGTCCGTCCGTCTGCCCGTCCGTCTGCCCGTCCGTCTGTCCGTCCGTCTGTCCGTCCGTCTGCCCGTCCGTCTGCCCGTCCGTCTGCCCGTCCGTCTGTCCGTCCGTCTGTCCGTCCGTCTGTCCGTCCGTCTGTCCGTCCGTCTGTCCGTCCGTCTGTCCGTCCGTCTGTCCGTCCGTCTGTCCGTCCGTCTGTCCGTCCGTCTGTCCGTCCGTCTGTGAACACTGCTAGCGCCTAAACCATACGTACGATTTCTTCCAAAATGGATATTCCCTGGTCGATCTGATTCTAGTCGAAGCTTTGAGATTTTGAAAAAGATTCTTCAAAACTTGGGGATACTTTATATGAACCCCCCCTCGGGGATTTTCAAAATTTTTCTCAAAAACGGCTCCAAATTTTTTCTTTAAATTTCTTGTATGAATAGAGTAAAATACACTTATTAGCATGGCAAAGATCCGATTTTCACGGATAACTCTGAATTTTCGAAAATTTTGAAAGTTTGAATTTCATTCGGCGTCTTTCTCCAGCTACGAAATTGAAGATAGAGATTTTTTCTTCAAATAAAATTTGTTCTGCACATTGAGTTCTTTCATAAAGGTCATGTAAATGTTTCTCAAAATTTTAGTAGTTTTCGTGCAATATTGCGTGCAATATGTGCAACATTAAAAAATTACAAAAACAAGATTTTCTCAAAAACGGCTCCAAATTTTTTCTTTAAACTTTTGATACGGATAGTGGTAAATGTACTCTATCATATGACGTAAAATTCATATTGCTCAATAGGTTGGTTTTTACAAAAATGTAAATTTTTTCACATGTTTCTCACGTCGATAATATTTACATTATCGGCGATTTTTTCACGTTATCATATTTACGAGTACATGTGCTTTAAATAATGTCAAGTAAAGTTTCTCGAAAACACAACCGTTTTCTGTGAAAAGTAGCTCCAATTTCGGCATTTTCAGAAACGCTCAAAAGCCATTTTCTCATATATGGCTGCAAATTTTTTCTTGAAACTTTTGTAACGGATAGTGCTAATTACACTCTTTAGTATAGCGTAAAGTTTATTTTGAGTTATGTTTTTGTTTTTTCAAAAATTACATAATTGTAATTTTTTTGAAAGATCTCTCACATCTTTAATAGGCACATTACCAGCAATTTATAAACATTATTATTTTTGAGTGTAAGTGCTTTAAATAACTTCCAATAAAATATTTTGAAAACTCTAAACTTTTCTGTGAAAATGAGTTTGAAATTTCGCATTTTTAGTAGCGCTAAAAGGTCATTTTCTCTAAAACGGCACATAATTTTTAAAAGAAAATTTCCATTTATGACTAGGTTTTTGTGTTCTTTAATATTCTTAAATTAATGTTTCCGTACTACCAATAGGAAACCCAAAAATTAAGAAAATGACAAAAAAATGTAATTTTGGCGGTGATAGATGACAGCTGGCAAGAAAGAGTGTGTGGCAATTCCGAGTAGCTAGCGAAGACCCAAGGAAATAGAAAACTAATACGGGAAAGTCTGTGCCTGACTGACCAGTCGTCCTAGGGTTCCAATTCCAACTAGTGGTGCTACAGAATGGCACAGACTTTCCCGTATTAGTTTTCTATTTCCTTGGGTCTTCGCTAGCTACTCGGAATTGCCACACACTCTTTCTTGCCAGCTGTCATCTATCACCGCCAAAATTACATTTTTTTGTCATTTTCTTAATTTTTGGGTTTCCTATTGGTAGTACGGAAACATTAATTTAAGAATATTAAAGAACACAAAAACCTAGTCATAAATGGAAATTTTCTTTTAAAAATTATGTGCCGTTTTAGAGAAAATGACCTTTTAGCGCTACTAAAAATGCGAAATTTCAAGCTCATTTTCACAGAAAAGTTTAGAGTTTTCAAAATATTTTATTGGAAGTTATTTAAAGCACTTACACTCAAAAATAATAATGTTTATAAATTGCTGGTAATGTGCCTATATATGCTGTGGTGAAAGCAGCAAGGCTGGCTTTGAGATGAACCCCTGTCGGTAATTTGGTTGTGAAATACTGCATTGTGCATTGATAACATGTATTGAACGAGCTCAAATGGATGAATGGTGTCATTGGTTGACAGAATAGCAATGGTCAAATCTTATTGTATCCGTTTCGTGCTGTTTACCCTACGAATAACATAATTTGAATGTTTAAACAACGTTTTTCTTTTGCGCGATTTAAAATGTATTATAAATAAAACCTCACACGTGATTCATACTTAAATAGTACTATCATGTTCGCCGAAGTTAAACGTACCGTCAGAATAATTTTTATTTCTTAACTGAACGATATTCTTGATTTTTAGTACGTTTTATCAATTCAATGTAAATTGAATTCTTATAGAAAATGTTTGCATTCAGCGAGTTTGCAACATTTCAATTGTTTGAACCGAAAAAGGCTCATATCCAAATTTGCGACACAAGAATAGAGCACAATTCACACGATAGATTACAGTAAAAATGTTAACCAATTTCAGGTTAAATAAAGGAAGACAAGAAAACTTGCGTAATATCTAATAATGAGTGACGTTGAGCAATACATAGACATACAGCAGAGTAGGGTAAATACAATGCGAGCTCATTATGCGCGAGAAATTAAAACACTTCCATTCAAAATACCCAGGGAGTCTCACTTCAAACATGAACTATGTATCCACATTTAGATCGGAAATACATGATCAATATAATTTAAATTTGTTGGTCCAAGCACGGTACTGCTGAAGTCCAAGCGCTCGATTGCGTTGAATGTACGTTAATCTGTTGGGAAGCTCAGGTGTCAAGAGCCGATTCCAAGATGCCCATCGAACCGGCCGTGTGGGAAGACTTACATGCATTTCTCGATTACATATTTTTCTAGAAAGTAAGGTAGGCCGCAATAACATTCGATGACGGCGCCGAAACCAGGCCTGTTCTATCCCGAACGTTATTGTAGACACGACTAGACCCAATCCCAGAAGGAAGAAAGCTCCTTGCAAGTGAAAGATGGACATTTTCACTGGAGGAGTCGCGAGTTTTACTCTCTTTTTGGAGTGTCGTAAGAACTGGTCCCACCAATGTCCAAAGTGGCCACTCTGAACCAGATTCTCAATATGAAAGTTAAATGCATCCAGCAGAGGGGAATTCTTTGGCAGATAAGTAGCCAGAGAGTACGCGCCGAACTCATCACCCATCGTCTCAATGAACTTGTCTGTTTTCCACGTTGGCATGAAGTAGTCGACGTAAGACGGCTCGACGGGGACCGTCATATCTCTGTCATAGGCAGTCCTTTCCAAACAGGGTAAGAGATCCACACATTCCTCTGAGCGGTTCACCACAGCATGAATGACTGGATCGTCGAATATTTCCAAACATTCTTTCCAGTCAGGATCTAATCCAAAAATCATTTCTTCATTGAGAAGCTCTTGTACGGAGTTAAACGGAGAATGATATCCGGGGTGAGCTAAAAAGCTGATGAGTGCAGACTGATACGCTGAATTGATGACGATACACCCTGCTGACCACACCAAAAATCCTATTCTCGTTATTGTTCTACGCGGTCGCTTGGAAGCAGACCCTCCTAAAAGTGCGAGAAATAACATAAAAATGTCTGGAGATGCCTGAATAAAGTCCACGTTTGTGTACTGGTCTGCATGATGCACTAATTTCCTCGCAACGCAGAAGGAAAAGGACACAACAATCACACTTAAAAAAACACTTGTCCACATTTTGAGGGAAAACACGAGACCCACACTAAGCCAACGTGCTATTGGAACTCTATACGGGACGAACCACAAACCATAGTCTCTCCAGTACGTCACAGTTGGACTCATTTCAATATAAAATTCCTCGTCTGAGGATATTGCACCTAGAGAAAAGTTTGCATCACCATCGATTGTATATGTTGTTGGAGACACCCATTCGGAAATGTCGGTCGGATAGAAACTGTACTCAAAGTTTAAAATGTCGCTTAGAGTGACTACTAATCGAAATTCTAGTCCATCAACTATTGATGTTATATTATCGCCTGTTGTAGTGTTTTCATCTTCTATTATGTAAGGTGGCCATATATCCGCGGCGACTGTAAGATTGCAACCACCTAGGTTTGGACTACGTATCTTTTCAAAGGGAAATGGCAATTCTTCGTCATACAAAGAAGCATGATGATGAAGTAGCCTCTTACGAGTTGGGCCTTCACATAAACCTCCTTCTTCTAGTGCACTCCACCACCAAATGTCCATCGTATCAGTCAGAACGACTGAACTCGCCACCTGCCTACTCCATAGTTGAACTAGAATTCCTAAAGCTTTTTCATCTTCTGATTGTGTTGTGCAATATTTAATGTGTTCGTCTTCTTTTCGATTCTCACAGAACTTGGAAGCGTTCCTCCAGTGATGTTGCAAATTTGCAATGTTTTCTGCGCTATCATTTTCTGTCTTATCTATGGTGATATTCCCATCCAAATCTTCGCTGTAGCACACCACCACGAGGTGTCTAGCTCGTGGAGTCCATGCCTGGCTCTCCGATAGTAACTCAATAGCAGAGTTTATTTCTTCTAAATAATTATTGCTGGGCAACATTATTAGAACCGCAAAGGCCTGGAACAACTCTGTCACCTCCAGTTCTACGTCTGAATCCCCCTCTGATTCTAATTCTTCATCCTCACTACTTTCCTGATCCGTTGTATCCTGGCTTTGAGTTTCTGATCCTTCCGTGTTCTCATTTTTAGATTCTAGATCTTCATCATCATCATCATCATCATCTTCTTCCTTGTTCTTTTCAGTGCTAATCAGAACTATGGTATCTTCTGTATAAGTATGTAGCGAGCGAAGAAACTTCTGGGCTTCATTGGGTAAATTAGGATGGATGACCACAATCGAAGGTGGCTTCTCCAACAGGGCTGGAGCCAGAATAGTCCACATGGAAGGGACTTGATTTTTAACAGTCTTTCGAATAGCAAACGTCAGCACTTCTTTACCTTGAACCATACTCCACGCGTAACAAATTAACAGTATGCAAGGAAAATATAAAGGAAACGACATTTTTCCTAACGAAGTTCATGAAATGTTTTCAGGAAACTGACCATCGGCGGGTATGTGAGCTTGGCTTGAACATTAAATTATGCAATGCTTCAGCAGAAGCACGCAAATGGTCTGTAAAAAAGTCAGTCACGAAAAGAGAATAGATAGCACTGATAATTACCCAGATATGGGTGCAATATCGAGTAGGGGGACTTAGAGCCGTGTATATCAGCTGTCGATATGACCGTACTATCTTCGCATCGCTAAAATCCCAATCATAATCGCTTGGTTGCCTGTCCATTTGGAACGCCATGAACACCATTTTCTTCTTGTTCTTTTTTTATTTTTGACCCGTGGCCTTTGATTTTTATGACGCAGCCCATATTTGTTTCTTAATCACTCATTGCAGATTTTTGTCAACGTCTGAGAATAACAGGTCAACTTCAGGTCATTTCTTCATTTCTAAATGGAATTTAACATAAGGTCAAAATGGTTAGTATGATGCTCATTCAATTAACTTGGAAGGCGACCGGTTTAATGCTAGGAAAAAGTGAAATTGTCCATGCCTTCTTAACACAAAAAATAATAGTAGGCCTTACCTAATAGTCCCGATCATAACCAATTTTCACTAATTAAAATTAGACATTTCCACAAAAGTGAGTAAAAATGTATACACTAGTGAAAAGGTTTACATACTAGTAGACCATAAGAAAGTGGATTACTTTTCAAAAATCATGATTTATCATTAAAATAAAATTATTCAATTTCTTTAAGCATGGGTGACATAAATAACTGTCATTGAGCAGGCTGCACTCTGTTGAATGTTGAATTACACATGAATATGAGAGGATCAACTTTTGTTATAAAAGGAAATAAATTTGACAATTAGTACATAGCCCCAATTTCTGTTGCCCATTAACGGCATATTTCTTCGCTTGAGGCCATATGGTTTTTGAATATTTGTAAGGAATAATTTATTTAATTTTTACATAATACATTTAACGACGAGGAAATTCTAATCCTGCTTAAGTGGAGCTTCGGAGTTATTTTATTAATTCCATTTTAAGTCATTTCACTTTCATGTTATATTTTCAGCAATGAAGATGTAAGAAAATATCTTAAGTGCTTTCAATAACTAATTTTTAACCTGATATTAGACTATTAAGTAAACAATATCGCTTTCAAACGAGAATACTGGTCGATAATTTGATGAACTACTGATCCTCGCACGATCGAGAAATTAATTTTACAAACAAGTATTGATGAAAACCTTTTGAGAGAAATAATCATTATCTCGAATTATGCAGGAAATATTTTTCACTTCCCGGAGAATGAAATAAATAGGTACTCAAAAACTTTCGAATCCATTATCTATTTATATCACATGTCTCTTGCATATCATATACCAACTGTCTTCTGTACGGTGGTATTGTAACGAAAAACCCCTCTCACTGCTACTGATATCGATCACGCCCACGAAATGGGCGCCAATGCAACGAAAACCCCCCCTTTCCTATTTACTAAAACGCCCTACGAACTGGGCACTAATGTAATGAAAATCTCCCCTCTCAACTCCTATTATTGATCACGAAAAACTTCCTTGCTGATCACCTGTAATATCTACAATACACACCACTATGCCCCCCCTTTTACTACCCGGAGTTTTCCTGTTTACATAAATTTATCAGGGCGGGCCGTGATTTGTTCTCTACAGAACACAAGCGCCACGCCAATGCAGGGACCAGGATCAGCTAGCTATGTGATAAAAACACCGATTACGTAACATCAAAACGACAACTCAAAATCTCGTTTGTTTATTTTTTTTTCAGCCAACAGAAACATTAATACCCTCATAAAAGAATCAATACCACACAACATCAACAAAACACGATGTCATAAAAATCACAAAAATCAATAAACATATTATACCCAAACGTTATTACGAAAAAAATGAGCTCAATACTGTGGCCACACCCATTACATTGCAATCCCCCCCAAAATGTTTACAGTTTTGGCTTTGCAAATCATTTATTCTTCCCAAGAGCAAAGAAATCAAAGTCATTGACTTCACTGGAGTGTCGCAAAACAAAAAAATATTCCACTTCCCTTTCGTTGTTAACGTAGCAACGACCGGGTCCACACACAGGATCTCGCGCCGTCATGCGTAAGAACTCTGCTCCACTGCTGCCTGCTAGCGCCGAATTACCAGTGCCCCCCAAATTGGCACTGACCACGGCGACGATATGCAAAGACGCGCTCGAGTCTGCTGCACCTCGGCACACCTCGTTCGGCGACACCCGCTTCGATTTTTCAATGGTCGAAGTAACACCGGTTCCAAACATTAGTAGAAAAACTTTCAAAATTCACAAAACTCAAAATTATGATCGCGCGTGGCATAGCTTTATATATTACTACTAAAATAGTTCACATCACACGGCATACAGTTCCACCACCTCTGCGAATACAAGTCCGAAGGAGCAACACCTTCTCGAAATTTTATAGGTTCGCGTGTTAAAATACTATCATGAGTGACGCGGAGTACAACTCGCCACTAAGTTATTCACTCCTCTCACAGTTTATAATAGTTCACTAGTACGAGTCCATAAGAGAACACTTCATCAAAAAAATTACAAATCCAAATTTTAAAAGTATTCTTGCAATAAGCGACGCGGATTCTGCCTCTCGCTACCAAGCTATTCACCCGTCTGACCCCCATTGTTGTCCTAAAGCATTTCTAGTTTTTTCCGAACAAAACAATAGCACCTCTACTGTCTTCTGCTTTATAACTTATAAAATAGTTTATTATTAATTTCTAACACTTCCTGGATTGTCTTATTATATTGTAAAATTCCCAATTAAAATTTCGTATCCATTCCGCTTCTTAAACATCACTTTTCTCGCTTCATTTTGTTAAAAGAATGCCTTTTCGTGCGTCTCATGCCTACAAACATCGCTCGTTTATTTCTCAATTAACTAATGTAACATAATGTTTATCTATTAATGTTCGGCGTCCTAAAATTGTGTCACCGCGTTTATAATTTGGCCCGTATTCAACGGAATACTTTGGTATATATCCAAATATATGCCAAATCTCGGTAGACACAATAGTTTTCGTTTAATTTATTAATATATCCAAACTTTTCTGAAGTGACGTCACGACCATTGTTGTTTTTGTTCTTTAACATGTTAAAATCAATATCGGAATCACAAAACTCGCGATATTATGCGTTTCTGTGACCCGATTTAGCTGAAACAAACTTTATTCTGTTCCTTATAATTTTGCGCGTTGACTAGTAACACGCAACCATTAATTCACCACGGCGTTCACATGCTCGCCTGAAAACATATTAAAAGTCAATATCGTGATCACAAAACTCGCGATATTAGGCGTTCTGTGATCCGATTTAGTTGAAACAAACTTTATTATGTTCCTTATAATTTCGCGCGTTGATTGGTAACGCGCAACTATTAATTCCCCACTGCGTTCACATGTTCGTCCGAAATACTCGTTTTCTCTTAGATCACCTTCACTTGTTTTTTCTATATTCCGCTCTGGAAGTTTCTACATAAAGTTCTATACCCGGTTCATAAACCAATGGTCACTTCATGTTATTTACCTACTTCATTTGTAATAGATGGCTAAACTATTACAGTATCCATTTATATACTTGTTTGGGCCACCTCTCTTCTGGCATTCTCAGCAGATGTCCGTACCATTGAAGCTGTTTTCGTTCTACAGTATCTATTATATCCTTTTGAATTTCCATTTTATCCTTTATTTCATCATTACGTATATAGTGTAAACTAGATATTCTGCAACTTCATCTCAGAAAGTCAATTTGAATCGTCAATAATCTCTTTTTGTTTTTTGGGTTAGTTCTCATATTTCTGAGCCGTATGAAAGAATGCTCTCTATTATGGTACTGTAAATATTTTTCTTTGTTTTCTTTGATAACTTTGATAATAGAATTGAATTTAGCATATTTATGACTCGTTTCCCTTGATTTATCTTATTATTAATATCTTTGTTGCATGTGCCCTCTTTTGAAATTGTAAAGCCTAAATATTTAAAATCATCACATAATTGTATTTTATCATTTCCAATACACAGATCTTTTCCATGTTCTCTTGTTACCATATACTTTGTTTTGGACACATTTATTCGCAATCCCCAGAGATCAAATTCCTGTTTTAATTTTCTAAACATATAGTTCATATCCTGCTCATCCTCAGCCCTTATGACTAGATCATCTGCCAAGAGTAGAACATCCAGTGTTGATTCTCCAATTTGCATTCCCATTACACTGTATTTTCTCCTCCATTCTCTCAGAGCTTCGGCAATGAACATGTTAAAAAGAGTTGGGGACATACAACAACCGTGTCTCAGAGAAATTATTATATCATCTGATCTGATCTTTAGAAATTATTATATCATCTCATACTTGTCCGTTTACTTTCACAACACCGTTACTCTCTTTGTACATTTTCTTAATAGCTAATAACTTAATTTAGCTTAATAACTAATTTAATAGCTTAATAACTTAATAACTTAATTAAGCTTAATTTAACTTTACTTAACTTAAATTAACTTAAAATAGCTTAATAACTAATTTAAAATTACATTTTTGTTCTAAAATTTTAAAACGTTTGCTAATGGGAATGCTTTCATATGCTTTTTGAAGGTCAACAAACAATAGATGAGACTCTCTTCCACAGGCTTTCTTTTTTTCTCAAATTTGTTGGATGCAGAAAATGTTATCTGCACATGAACGGCCAGCCGTAAAACCACTTTGTTCTTCCAGATTTTCAATCTCTGACTCAATTCTTCCTTTCATTATTCTTCCGTACAGTCTACGAATTGAACTCGTGACACTAATGCCTCTATAATTTTCACATTTTCCTTTATTGCCGTTTTTATAAATTGGTATAATTTCTGCTTTTTCCATTCTTGAGGAATTTCTTCTTCATCTATGAGACATTTATTAAATAACTTTACAATAATTTCCTTCATTTGGTCAGGAGAGTGTTTTAACAGTTCAACCGGTATCCCTCCTGGGCCTGGGGATCTATTATTTTTCATCCCTCTCAGAGCGTTTTTTAAATTCTTTTAGAGTTATTCTTGGTATAGCTTCATGTATTAATACATTATCTGTATAACTGATGTATTTGTATTCTGCTCTATCTTCCCTCAGAAGGTCTTGAAAATATACCTTCCACTGTTTAATATTAATTGATGACATTCTAGATTTACATGACACACAAGTTTTTAGTTCTTTTATTGTTTTCCATGCTTCTCTAGACCTATTGCTTCCCATTAACTTATTTACTTCAGAGCATTTTGTTTCCCAAACCTGTACCTTAGCTTTCGGTACTGATATTTTAACCTTTCTATTGATATTACTATATGCTGTTCTATCTTTGGGGTCTCCTGAGATTAGCCATTTTTTATATTTCACTTTCTTCCCTTCAATCATTTGCTTCAAATCTTCATTCTACCAGTATGCTAGTTTTTCCTTTATCTTGAGCTTTTCACCTAATGGTTCAAAAGCTGTTTCATGGATTACTGTTTTTATTTGCTGATATAATTCACTTGCTGATCTATCTACATTTATTTGCAGTTTGTTTGCCAATCTACATTTATATAAGAAACTGGTCGAGTCATTTTGTGGGCTATCCAACTGATAGGGTCACAAGGAGCATGAGTTTCCGGTATTAAGATCTTTTGGAAGTTTGGTTTGTGGAAAAAATAAAGAAGTGCTCTAACTAAATAGTGGTCACTACCACATTCTGCTCCTCTTAAAACTCTAACGTCTTGGCATTTTAGATGTCTTAAAATAAAATAATCAATTATTGATTATTCCTGGTAGGTTGTGTCCATGTATACTTGCTGATACCCTGTACGTTCCACGTTGACATTTGCATTGTCCTGGGTAGAGGTGATGCAGTGGTACTGGTGGGTCATTGTGAGACAGTCCTTCGTCTGGCTCCTCCGCTGAGACCTGCACAGCATGGGTGCCCCTGCCAGTAGCATCATTGATCGATTCTCCAACCCATCATCAATGCTACCCCTGTATGCCCTCAGCTTCATAAGAGCACATAAAAACCTCCTCGCCGGCACGGTCACTGCTACTTTAAGGCGGTGTCTCCTGGAGGAGGAGGAGGACATTTGAATTTTCAAATGACAAGTCAGCAGTGCTAGATCTGACAATTTCATGAAAAATTAAATTGTGAAAGGAAGATGAGTTGATGAAAATGACAAAATTGTTTCGAAATAAAATCTCTACGTAAGAGACAAAATTATTTCTATTATTTTATCAAAAACATATTATCATTTGCATTGTGAATGCGTATTGCAACCCCCCGAGGTGAGTGTGCACCTCAGTCGATGACATTTTGAAGGGGTCAATAATGAGTAAGGAGTCAATGGAGGTCAGTAACCAAAATCAAACCGGCTACTGGTCAGGATAATCAAGTTCCCATTGATTACCAACAAAAATATCCATGAACTTCATAATTATCTTTACTAATATACAAAGACAGACATGTCTTGACTTACAGCGTAATAATCACTGAATCTACTGAACCAATAATGATGAAACATTTGTGATAACTTCCTTTAAATGTCTGGTGTGCTATAGGCTGTGATTTACAACCTTATACCTTAATATATTTACAAAATAATTACTTTTATGGACATTTTTCGGCTAGCATTACATCATAGATTCAAGAGTGCATCAATGTCCATAGTTAAGCTACGCGCCACCGAGAATGACAACTGAGGTCTACTACTGATTTCATCAATGTACAGAATTGCGTATTTAGAGGGCTTTTTTTATTTTTCGGAGACTGTTGATTTTATCGTCAATTGTTCAATGCGAAATGTTTATATCTAAGAATGATTTGGATTTTCTTCACTTTATAAAAGTAACTTGGATATTGATTTTAATTGCGCCTAGGCGTAAATGTATTAAGTGAACAAGAGAGAAGTATACTTAGTCGTATATGGAATGTTTAGGAAACGACATTTTGACGATGGATGTTTCATTTTGTAAAAAGGTATGAATGCACACATGTATTCTATATGAAATAGTTATTGGATTAGTTGTAGTACATTTAAGTACGATTATTACGTATTTGCAAGTTCAACGAGTCAAATTAATGTTTATTGTGAATGATTTGCGTTGTAGGCTGAAACTGTTGACAGATGGATGCATTTTTGTAGGGAAGTATTTTATTGCAGTGTAGAAAGCAATCCCTTAGCTGGTGAAGGAATGACAATTTAAATTGATGAGAGTAAGTTCGTTTCGGTTTAATAGAAGTAAAAGAGTAGTGAGGAATGGAAGGATAGGTATCAAACACTGGTTTTCCAGGTTCTTGAAAGTGAAACAAAAGAGGCTTTATTTTAGGTAACAGAAAAACTTCGGTTCGTCGGTTTGTAGATATTATAATTGTCTAAGTAGTTAATGGCACATTTAAGTGAGCCACAAGGACCCTAAAACGCATACTCGCGTTCAATTAAAAGCAATTTATTTGTATTTCAATTGCCTCGGCGTGGGTCCAAAGATTAATTTCAAAGTTTTCTTTATAAACGCTGCTTATAACGAAATAAAAAATATGAAAAATTATGTTTTGCGATGTGACAACTGATTGAAAGAATGGAAATAATACCTAAAATTCCACAAACATAATGTGTATGAATGTATTTAATTATTTGATTCATTTGATTATTTCTAGTTATAAAGTGAGTGAAGTGTGGGGGCGGGAACCCCAATTTAAAAAAATATGAACATTTTTATTGAGAAAGCTATGAAGACAGAGTATTTTCAGGTGGGAGCAAGAACAAGACAGATAGAGAGTGGGCAAGACGGAACGTGGATGAAATAGAATGGATGTAAGTAGGCTCTCGAAGGACGGGAGGCATTTCTTTCAATTCGCAAACTCGTGTAAACGGAGGTCATTACTTCGATATTTATCCTCTCTATACACGAGAGTATATTCATCGGTAATACCACGAGTGCTTTGGAAATTGTCGATAAATCCCCGACTCGCGAAGCGAGGGGATACACCGCCCTGATTGAGGCTTTTTGCATGTATAGTTAAACACTATTGGTTTTAATTTCAAGAGTGGAATAATCCTCTCTACACGAGAGTATATTCGCCAATAATTTTCTAAACTTTTGTTCCAATCGTCTGTAGGTTGATTCTACAGCTTTGTGCACTTGTTAGACTTAAGATAACACCGATCACTTTACCGCTGGTAAGTTTCAGCATTATCACCTCATGTTCTCTTTAGATGTTAGGGTGTAAACATGTCTGTGCCACTCTCTCTTGGCACAAAAAAAGAACACACTTTTCGTGATCCCTTTTTGTGACATCAATGTGTACCAAAGCAGAAATCCACAGAAAACAGTCAGCTCAATGCGAACGCAATGCTCTTGCAAAAGTTTGCAAAAGCTCTTGGCAGTTCGGGTGACGCAGCGTCGAAAGTTCCACTGTTCGGGTGATGCCGACGTTTCGACCATCTTGCCATTGTCTTCCGCCAACGTCGGCATCACAATCTTCTTCGAGGCGTCATCGGGTCAACCGAGACCACCTGTTATTGGTTGTGTTGGTAGTGGAGCGGGCATAAAGGATTCAAAAGGCCCGCAAAAGTATTAAATTTACCAGTACATGTTTTGTTTGAGGTCCACAAATACACAGTAATGAAGCAATAAACCATAAAACAGATTTACATGTCTCCTAAGGACCACGACTATGTTTCTTACGCCGCTGAAAACCTTTTGGACGTTCTATTAAATTAATGGAGGGTATCCCCACCCACTTCATAGCACGGACTTTCAGGATCGTTCGAAGTTCGGTTCCAACATTAAGCTATTTTCACATTTAAAATAATACAAATGTAAAGTGAGTTCACAGTGTTTGAACTAGTTTCACCTGAATGTTTAACACTCTGCCAGAGCACATTAAACCGTGTGCGTTACTGCAGGATTTGGAAGACTGACATTAAAGTGTACTAGACCAGGACATCCTTGATTCAACTCCGACAGCGCTTTATGGGCACACTCATGGTTATTAATATATTAAATGCATAATTAAGTAATTATAATACGTTTACAGTTAGGTATTAATGACCAAGAATATTACAGTTTGAGTATGATCTCTTCGAAGTAAATGCGAAAAGTGTTCTAGACAGGTATAAATTGTGTTGCCGCCGTTATGTTTTTCTCTTCAGTCGTTTCTATAGAATGTATATTCACAATGTGAAATAAATAAAATTGTGTTCTAGAAATATTAATAGTACTTCAATTACGTTAATAACATACGTATATTTAATAATACATCTAAATATTTTGAACTGACCAACAATCTATGAATTGAGCAACAATCGTGCCCTTCGGAAGGAACGTGTTTCAGTCTGATCTCCGAGAGCTTTAAACCATGTAATAGTGTTGTGTAAGGAGGGTTAAAAAAATAAATAAAATTCAACATCCAAAAATTCGTTACTGAGGCTTTACTCCATTGTTATTTCCAAAACCTACGATAATAATGGTCTTGAGAATCAACAAATAAGTTACTCAAGTTGTGAAGTTAATTTTTTCTGACAACAACTTACGGCGCAATTGTCAGTAATCGATGTCTTAAAAACTTCCGTACTAAGTTTAATTTATTTTGCATTTAAGAACACTTTGTAGGTATCGTTTCACTATAATGAAGACTGGGAAGACATATACAAATATTTTGAAGATCACGACTGTCATTGGCACACACATTGATTAAAAATGTTTCCACACTTTGGTCTCATTTTCATCATTGTGGAATATTGTAGAACTTTCCATCTTTCTTAAAAACACATTTTCAGAAATAATATTCATTTCTTATTATTCATTATCACTGTAATGTAAATTGATTCACTGCATTTCTCTAAATTTCACACGCATAACTCAAGAGAACGTACAAATTGTTTGTCATCTGTATTACATATAGTGAAGAGTTAATGGTAATTTTGGATTTTGTTCTTTTGTACGTGGTCGACGTTTTCGTACGTTGAAAATGTTTGTAGATCTCTTGAAAAATAGAGTGTCCGTTTTTTTGTTCCGTGATGTATTCCTAAGAAATCTCCGACTGTAGATTACACACTCCACGATGAGTGTTAGACAGGAAATGGTTAATCCCACGAGCAGTAAGTAGAACGCCCCCTGGAGGTGGTCGGCGTCGAGTGCCACTGGGTTGTCTGCATCCAGTTGACCCATTCGCGATTCCCATAACAAATCTTCCCACCACATTACCAGCACACCTCCTTCCCCCAGGGCGCTAATCACCCTATTGAAAGCATCCAGTAAAGGGCTGTTCTTCGCCAGGTACATAGCAACGAAAAACAGGCCAAACTTCTCTCCTATGGGCTCAACTAGTCCTTCCCGGGTCCAATATGGCATGTTATAGTCTACGTACGACATTTCCACCGGCACTGCCATATCATGGTGGTAGGCCATTCTTACTAAACACTCGGTCACATTTTCACATTCGACCGCACGTTCGAGTATGGGCAGGATACTGGAATCATTGAGTATCTGCCACCATTCCAACCACTCCGCTTCAAATCCGAATTCAAATTCTTTAAACGCCAACTCCGTCACATTAGAAATGGGTGTGGCATATCCAGGATTGACAAGGAACCCAATAAGGCACGATTGATAAGCTGAATTTATCACGATGCAACTAAAGATCCAAACGAGCAATGCGAAGCGACTGGAAACACTCTTGGGAAGCTTGTGTCCCGGCCAGCCTACAAGACTGAGCACCAGTCTGTATAAATTCGGGGAGGTTTTCACAAAATCACACTGCGCCATGTGGGTAGCATGGGACACAATATGCCGGGCAATGGAGAGGGCGCCAGAAGTGGCGAACAAACTCAAAATCACAGCAGTCCACAAACGTACGGAAAACACACGAATGAAGCTCTTCCAACGCGAAGTGAACGTACGATGCGGCACGAACCAAAGACCACCATCTTCCCAATACGTTACGGTTGGATCTAACTCCGCAAACGACTCAGGATAGCTACTCACACAACCCAAGGAAACATTCGCTTCTCCTGAGATTGTAAAATCGGTTGGAGACACCCAGTCCGTAGTGTTCATAGGTAAGTAAGTATATTGAAAATTCATTACTTCGCTGATGGTTCTCAGCAATCGAATTTCTAATCCGTCGAGGAATCCTGACACGATCTCGCCATCAGTTGCGTTCTCGTCCTCTATAGTGTAAGGAGACCAGATATCTACAGCAGCTACCAAATCACATCCTCCTAAGTTTGCAAGATGTGTGCGACCGAAAATGACGGGAAGAACTGAGCCGCGGTGTAGGTCCTCTTGTGTTACCTGCGTCTGAAAAACTTGCTCTTCGGAAGGTCCGTTGCACAAGCCACCAGGGGACCATGGATGCCACCAATAGACCTCAGCTGTTTGGGTGTTACTAACCACAACCGCTGAATGTGCTACATTGTGGTCCCACAGTTCACGGAATAAGCGTAACACTGCACTACGTGATAGTTTAGTACTTGGAACTACAAGAAGATGGCGAGCTCGTGGTGACCAGGATGCGCTATCTTTTAGAACATCCAAAACAGGCCAGAGTTCCTTCATCGATGATTTACCACTCAGTATCATCAACACGTCTTCCGCACGTCGCAAAATCTGCGACGTATTTTGAAGCATGTACCAGTTATTTTCTTGTGCCAAATTTCCAAAATTTCTCGGACTCAAAATGATCACAGACCCCTTGTGCAAATGTTTGAAAAATTCATTCAACTCATACGAAACCACGTCCGCCACTATAATTGCAGATTCGGAACGAAACAATGAAGATGTTACGGTGAACCAAATTGGTAACTCGTCCGGCACTTTCAACATCACGTGCATTTCACAGACGATCAAACAACTGCAAAGAAGCAAGATCCACTGTCCCATAGACGATTCACACATCGTGTGTCTCCAGAATTATGAGAAGCGAGTCTCGGTTGTTCCCTGTGAAATCCGGTTGAGCGTAACGGCTCCAGTAAGGAGTACCACATTTTCTCCTTCCTGATGTTTACTTTATGATGCGCATGGGACACGCGATCCATCAATGAACGATAGTATCTCAATTACCGGTTTACGCTTCACGCAACCAGCACGAATCCCTCGCACAGCGAATTGTGTACGAAGAAAGGCATCTCTGCAGCTTTTGTATATCTTTTTATATTTTCCTTGTAATGAAAATCCATTCACTAAAAGAAAACTACGTATGTAGTAACGTCCGGTTATCGGTGCATCGAAAGCCACAATAGAAGCTCAGAAACCTGTCGTTATCGATGAAGAATACAATGGCTTTTAATGAAAGATGACTCCGTCGTCTTTCAAATTACGGCACCTGCTCCATCGCTCTGCTAATGGAACTTGCGGGACACTTCACCTTAATGTCCACATAATCCCGAGCACTTTCATCGACTACTCTATTTCTACAGGGGTTATATGGGAGGTACACTTCCATTAAGACGTGTGCTTTTTACATTACGTTAATGTACTCTTACTTTTATAGACCCAATGAATCTATGACTTATATTTAATGAGCGTAATATTTCAACAAACTTGAAAAAATGTTTTCTCTGAGATATTTCTTTGGAGAAAATATTTAGTAATACCTACTGGTCTTAATAAAACAGTAAAAACGTTAATATCTTCTAGCAATATGCATAAAAATTTTAAAACTTTTAAGAAGCTTTTTGAAATAAATTTATCCACAAATCCTATAACTGTATTTCAATTATATTACATAGTTTTCAACGAAAAACTACGCCTTACAATCAGAAAATTATAACCTCGTCCGAACAAAATGGAATGAATGCAATTGATATTTGATGCGAATTCATATTGTGCCTTCTAAACTGCAAAGAAATTTCCATAGCTGCCTTCGAATTCTACATGCCAAGTGAAATGTAATAAAGAGTACAGATGCCTCATTTTTTCAAATATTAATACTGTATTCTGGACAGTTGTTTCTATTATTACCATTTTGAACTCCCATAATTCACGCTATTTTCAAACTACTTTTAATCAATGTTTGGAGGTCTTTCATGGAGTTCTTTAAGCAATTATCTTGCAATTGTTGAGTGTAGCAATTAAAATAATGAAATTAAGATGAAGTTAAAATGGACTGTATACATTTGCACGCTCATTCTTCAAAGAGTTTAGGTCTGTTATGACAAGACAAGGTTCCAGTGTGATGAATAATAGGCATAAACATTATAAACAATTAATGTAATCTTTGATAAAGCGTTCAGATTGGCAACGTGTGATTGAAATTATTGGGTCTTGGAATTTAATAATGGAAGAACATTTCTCGTAACCCTTGACTCGTTAAGAAATACAATTAACTTAGATAATTGGGTTTGTCTCAGTATGTATATTATTTCAACGCTTAGAAGGCTGTAAAATCGAACAAGGATAAATAATTATTTTGAAAAAGCAACTATTAATACAATTTTGGTTCGACTTTAATTTCTATTGAGAAATTAAAGTCCATAAGACTGTACAAAAAACACAAAATTTCGTGTAAAATAGATCAAAAGACTTTCTAAGAGAAAACGTTTAGTTTTTTAATATATAAATTTGTTATTCTGATATCGGATGAGACGGTAGTGTTTTTTCACGTGAAATGATTCTCTCTTCCTAGAGGAAGTATCGTAAATGACGAAGCGTGTGTGAGCGAAAGATGCGCGAATCACCGCGTGAAGAAGCTGCGCAGCGCGTTTTCTCCGCCGTGGCGCGATTGCGCGGTGGCGGTGGGTGCTGGAGCCCGTGGGCAGCGGCGCGGGGGCGGCAGCCCCGCCGGGCTGGGCGTGGGGACCCAGGCTACGTGCCCACCTGCCGCGCTGGGTCGAGGGCGGCCCGCGTGGGCACGGCTCCCGCCATGGAGACTTGTGAACAGTAATGATGGCTGACCCGTGCCAGAAGTAAAAAGAAGATTGATTGCGTTGGTGATGGATGTGGTGCGCACTGATAAAAATTATAATATTATTATTATTATTGTCATACAACATTGTTTTTCTCGGTATTCACCGGATATATATTTGACTTTGTGTCGGGTTAATAACCAAGACACAGGTCAATTCATGTTTCGTCGTAATTTAGGAATTTTCGCACAGTACTGCATGTGTTTAAGATTATTGACTTTTGCATCATTTTGAAAGTACATTTTGGCATTTAATAAGTTCCAGATTTTTATGGATGTTATTTGGTACTATCCCTGTGCACGAAATGACCAGAGGAATAATATGGTCTTTTTGGAGATGCCATAGTGCCTTGACGTCTGCTGCTAGTTCTGTGTACTTCGTTATTTTTCTGCATTATTATTGTTATTATTATTATTATTATTATTATTATTATTACTATTTGGATCCGTGCTAACATTCACCACTTTGAAAATCATTGTTATTTAGTGGTGATGCATAATGGCACAGACCTTCTCTTACTAGTTACTTTCCTATTCTATTCGGTGTCTAAAAGACTACCAGGGCCTCTCGCGGATCTATCGCTCATTTTGGAGTAGGTGAAGAGTACCTTCGCACACCCCGTACATTGCGTAGATCTACGAGTATCTCGGTCCTTTACCTGTGCAGAATTGCCCATAGTCTTCCTTGGCCCCACCAGTATACAGGGAGATTGTACGCTTTTTCTGATACAAAGTTTGCAATACCTCCGCGTCTCAAAAATATTCATGTTTTAGCGTTTTTTTAACTCATATCCGTTTCACAATCACAAAGCCTCGAATCCACCGATCGTGGAATATCTATTTTTGGAGAAATTCGTTTGAACAATTTGGGCGCTAGCGTTGTGAACAGTCACACAGACGGGTGGACTGACGTTTTGCGGTCAATTTTTTTGTCGGTATCGAAGACCTACAATGCACAGCGTGTTAGAATGACTTACTGCAAATATGATCAATCCACTTTTTTGGTACTAGGACCCTACAATACGAGTTTTTCTATCGAAAAATGGCCAATTCGTGCAGAAGCAGTACAATACTTTCTTTATAATTCGTAAAATATTGTAAGCGAGAAAGTAAAAAAGTATGCAGTTGAAAGGGGAAGTGTTCTCTTTACGAACGTTTAACTCTGGGTAGTTATATTTAATGTTGAAAGAATCTTGAAATTGGAGTGTTATCAAGTGTTTATGGTCCTAGTACAGTTCTATCTTCTTTGTGAAAGGTATTTTATATGTGAAGGTTAGCCAAGTTGGAAAGTAATGTGTGCATTTTATTGTAAATTTCGACTAATAAGCTAACCGGAGCTTTTTGAGTTCAAAGAGTGCGCCAAAGAGTTCGTTCGTAGCTTCACGTTATGGCCGACAGAATGCGGTAGCGTGTCGCAGACAGTGCCGCCACGCTACAGGATAGCGGTGAACTACATCCTTCACGCTCCCTTCGGTTGGATCGATCCTTCAAGGTGCTCCTTGAAATGAGGAAGATATGAAGTGAAGCTTTGAGTGATGTTATTTTTTTCAGGGTATTAATGAACCACTAGCCGGACCTGTGCGAAAACTCTTCACTTTGGGAATAATTTAAAAGCGGAAATTGCTTCATAGTAGAACACAACTTTGGAAGGTCTCCAGACTGCAATACAGCGGCCCTGTACTGCGCGAGAGTGCCCATCCCAATTAATGTTGCTAACACTAAGCGTTGAGATTTAAGTGTACAGAAAATCGTACTCCCTTTAATTTGGTCATGAAAGAATATTTCTGTATTTTTCTTCAATTAATAAATTCTTATTTGTATTGTACCAAAATTTGCATACCTTCCTCATTTTATTAGTCTTTGAGAATAAGTATCGCAAGTCAAGAAATAACATTTCGGTGAAGGCGGTGATTGCGTGTAGTGTGTATTTTGTAGTTGTCTGTTGTAACTTTTATGGTTCTTTCATTTGTGCAATGAAATCGCAAGGACCTTGATTTTGATTTGTTCAAATATAATTTTGTCTCGAATTCTAAATTAACTTACGTATTCTCTCTACTACAAACTTCATACTTACCACCGATGGGTAGATAGAAATAATCTTCCTCAATAAAATTTTATTGTGGAGTTTTATTTCTATTTACCCATTTATGTGGATTTTTACAAAATTTGTACGGCAACCACGGAGCAGATTCATAGTTACTATTTACTCATTACTTCAAATTAAATATTACAAACATGTTTGATAATTTGTGGATAATGGCCGTTGTCTTCTTCACTTCAGAGTCTAGCCTAGTAAGTCTAGATTTTTCGAAGATAAGGAGACAAAATATTATACCGACAAAATAAATATAATGTTTACTGATCTGAAAGCTCGGATGTAATCCTTTACATTCATTATCACTAACTACTGTTATATGGAAAGGTCGAAGCTAACAAAAGCACTTTAAGAATCGAAGTTTCCTTCATTAGGCAAAATAGAATGCATTTCTCATTCCTGGAGGCGCTTACCACGTGCATCAGAACTCTTATTAAAGATTTCACCTTCGATACTCAAAATTGTAATTTCTATCCAAAACCTATCTAACAAAAGAGTAGGTTTTTTCTGCATTAAAATTCTGATTTTATTGCTCTTCATTCTAAAGGCCGGATACTTTTCAAATAGATTTCATAACCCTTTGCCATCATCCTTTTACTTTACGTTTTTTTGTTTTTGTTTTTTGCGTCTTCTTTTGTCCTTCTATTTCTTTTTCTCGTACAGGCATATAAAATAGTGATAACTTGAATAACACATTCGTCTTCTAGCATCATTAAAATTGCATTTCATATTGTATTATATTTCTCAGTTCTATCTTTGTACAACTGACAAGACAACTGGAGCTGGGAACTGACTTCTGTCAATCACATTCTCTGCTGTATCTCTAGCCAATTAGCTTCCAGTAACATGAGTGCTAATTATTTTGTACGTGTGTTAACCGCATCCTGCTTCATCACTTTCTTGACAGCAGTCGGAGACTCGAAACTCCATCTCTGTCCTCAAGGACTTGGCAGCGTCCAGAGCAGAAACTGGTAATTCTGCAACTCGGCGACAAAAAAGGTAGCGAAGAGACGTTTGTTCCAACACTTCAAAGTAGTCGTTAGCCTTTGCTAACAAAAACGAAATAAATTCAAGGGAGCTAAACATTAGTGGAGTAAATTTGTTTTCGTGCGTGTGTTCGCGGGAATAAAATAACACTGGTGAATAGAATAACCAGTGAAACAATATTTTTTTCTGCAACACAGGATTAAACATATCTCGAAACAACTTTTTTTCTACTTCCATTGTATAATTCTCTCATTTGATGACTGCAACCAGTTGCATAATGATACCCATTTCCATACAGTTTTCATTATGATATAGGTTCATGACCAATCACAGAGAAGCTTACAAACCAAGTATTGGCACTTAATTCGTCTTCATCATGAATCATTATAATAAATGTTTCGTTCGGTTGTGTACATTAAAATTGCATTTCGTATTATATTATGTTTCTCAGTTTTAATTTCTTTTATTATTAGTAATTTTTAACATGAACTATTATTTAAAATAAATTGAATATTTATTTCACTTTGATCTTGTTTGACTAGCGCAGTGGTAGTTATTGGAGAGAACATTTGACTAAGGTTAACATCTGAACGCAAGTCATTTTGGGTTATATGTTGCTGCCGTGTGGTTTCTCTTAAAAAAAAGTCTGGTTTAAAATATCTAGTGAATCAAAGGTGGATTTGACACTTCCAGAAATAAGAAAAAAAGCGAAAATGGTGGCGTCGAAATTATTTCCTCAACTTCTGTACTCCCTCGCAGGCGATCAGGTAAACCAATGCCATCTGCGACGGGGAGGGAAGGAAGCTGTCCGCTAGGTGACCTTGCTGAATCCTGCATGTCAATTGCCACGAAACGATTCAATGTTAAAGTTTATCTTATAAAAGTTACCGTAAGTCGTAGAAAAAGAATAGTATGAAACTCGATGTAATGGGTATTAATACACTCATGTGAAGTTTCCGATACTCGCTCGTATCGTAATATTACACTCGTGTATTAATACCCATCATTACATCATCGTTTCATAATGTAGTACTTCGTATCAAGTACGGGTTTTGTTCTACGTAGAAAATTACTAGTGGTGCTACAAAATGGGCCAGACTTCCTCGAATTAGTTTCTTATTCTCATGAATCGGGTCCAGTTTTATTGTTTAGCACCACATTCTTCCCAACTTCTACTTATCGGCGTTTAGAAGACCTACTCTTGCGGTCCCTGTCGGTCCTCTGGGGACTGTCCCATTGAAGAGCACCTCCCTCACCTCGAATATCGCATAGATGAATTTCGGCATTGTCTCTTTACATATGTGCCTGTGGTGTATCCCGTGGACCAGCCTCGGTGTTTGTACCAAACTTCTCAGATCCACTTCATCGATTGCACACACAGTTTCCTGTCATCCCAAAATATTATAGTCTTTCTTTAAGTTTTACAAACGATATGTAAAACGATAGTTTTGTCTTGGCCCCTTAATTTAAGTTTAAAATGGTCCAGATACAGACTTTTTGATCATTGTAGTTATATTTATTTTCTATTTCCTAATCAAACTACATCCACATATGTAACAAAAACAATTCCGATTATTCAGACAGCCTCTTCTTTAAACATCACTCACACTTTTCATTTTTCTTCAAGAAAAATTGCAAAGATACGATACACGTGTAAATTGCGACCACTGACGGGAGACGATGATGACGGCGACACTTGTTCGGGGCCTCCAGCAGCATATCCAATAAGCTGTGCTGTCGGATTAATTTGATTAAATCGATGTTTGATAGACAATGGAGAGTAAGGGGCAAAGCCAAATTTTATTGGCGGTCGCCGTCATTATGAATACCATGCTACATATTGCTTGCGAAAAGCTGGCGACAAAGAGTTTCTTGCTCATAGGCTTTCATTCAAACGATTTCAACGTATAGTAGCAAAATAATGCCGCATGTATAATATGTGAAATATGCACGTAATATAGCAGACCAAGAATCACTTTCTAAATTAAAGCATTCGATTTGATATCAATAACATAAAATATTTTGTTCCGAAAAATCTTTGTTGACTTGTGTAATGTTTAGAGGAACTGGACCTTACAGTTTTAATGAATTGAACCTATCATTAATTTTTTGGGGTAAATCCGTTGGCCTAGCTAATATTATTTTCTAAAAGAATAGGTTTGGTATAATACAATATTCGGTAAAATAGTTAACTATGTAATCAGGTATGTGTGACAAAACTTTTTTTACTCAAGTAAATAACCTTAAAAAAATTACATTTCGTTACTCCGAAAAACAGGATGATTGAATAACAGAACACGAAACTAAAAGTAATGGTAGAGAATATGTGAATCAAAATGCAGTCGCACTCAGTAAGTGATTGCGTTACCAGACAATCTCTGCACCAGCTTGCGAGATTTGAGAGGAAATAATTCACCTTTTCGTTCAACTAAAGGAAAGATTTTAAATTGTTTTAAGATTACCGTACTACCGACGAGAACTTCGATAATTTACATGAAACTATCACGAAAATAAAGTGTAAGCCTCAGTCCGACACAACCGTAGCAAACTGTGAAATACCAACGTGTTTGTACCCGACAGACTATAAACGTCAAACCGCATTGTTATTTGCATACCGACACTTTCCAACATTTACATACCCGCCCTCTACACAATTTATCTGGGGCCATTGCCAGTACTACGAGGCCTGTTCGTTGTTTTTCGTATCCTGGGCGATCGAGAGGCGAGCCTTGCCGTTACGCGAGCATCCTGCGACCTTGTTTACCGGGAACGGCTCCGGCCAAGTGGCTTATGCAAATGGCAGGGCTCCGACGCCACGCCACGCGACGCGGCGGCGGCGCGGCGCTGGCAGCGGCGAAAGGGGAGATTTGAATGCCGAGGCCCTTGCGCACAAAGCGGACAAAGACTCTTGGGAAGAGTTCTGGTGGAAGACTGAATGTTTCAAAGGTGATTAACCCCAAATTCACTACTACTTTCCACAATGAAATCTAATTAAATATTTTGGACAAGTAATATAGACGTCATTTATTTCAAGGTATTAAGTTTAGCAGTGATTTTTTGGAAATTTTTAAAGCAGTTGATCAACATATTTATATAAAGAATATTTTTTCAGAAAATTGCAAGTATTGCCTCTGGAACTAAACATACTAGATAAGGATTTAATTCTCCAATTTACTAAAATATGAACAGTGGCGAAGCGGAAAAGCTGAGGCACGAGCCCCACCATTAAATTTTTATTATTATTATTATTATTATTATTATTATTATTATTATTATTATTATTATTAAATACAATCTTGAATCACCACTTACGAAGGATCTAAATCCTAAAAGATCCTAGAATCTTTAAATAAAACCTTTGAAAAATTTGATAAATCTGGAGAAATTCCTGACTTCACTACAACGAATTTCGATTATAGAATATCTTTAATCTTCGTAAATGTAAATTAAAGGAACGTATGCATGCTGAGGACATAGTGTCTTTAATTATTATTATTATTATTATTATTATTATTATTATTAATCTTAAAAATAAATAAAGAGTAGACGTTTTTGACATCTGAAAGTTTGAGGAAAGAAATGCCATATTAATTGATATTTTTTTATTCAAATGGTTTGAATACCTACTATAAATTCGCGAAGATACAATTATTCGTATTCCGTGTATCAACTATTTTTCGCTATTTCTCTAGATTTTATCACGACAATACCCTACAAAAAAACTACAAAAAAAAAATTACAAAATCTGACAAACCAAACCAGTTTACTGTGAAGAACGTCATCCGTGATAATTTATTGAATGTGAAAACTAGAAAATCACTTGTGGATAAAAACACGTGAAGAATGTAAATAATATCGCATTTTGCACAGTTTCGTCACAATTGTCGTGGAATAGGTGAGTTGCTGATCATTTTGCACGACTTCTAGACGGAGTGCAGAATGAAATGTCTGCTGTGACATCTGATAAAGCCTAACGAATTTGATATACTTTTCTTGCTTGGGCATTGGGTGATGCCGCTGGTGACATGTCTCCCACGCGCACGCCGAAAAAAGTATCCTGACAAGCGATTCACAAGTCGCGCGCGATATTTCCTTCTTCATCTTTGACACCACTTTTCTGCTTACGCATACCTACTTACATTGGCCTCATTACCACACATGCCGGGAGAACAGTCGGAATCATACACCCAACACACCATGCTGGATACTCTGATTTTCATGAAATTTTGCCAGCTGTTAGACGACCATGCACAACCCACATATTGAAACTTTGAAGCGCTATGGAATACTTGAATTAGTGTTTTAGAGGCATTTTATTTCAAAACCTTTCGTGCCCTCCGCACCTCCACCAGTGAGTAAACCATTGCACTGGAAGTGCCAGGAATGTTAAGCGATGTTTGTAATATCAGATTTCTAGTGCATTCTTTCTCTCTCGACTGACGGAAAAGGCCATATCAGGCCATATGTTCTATTTTTAGTTTGAAGTATAGAGTGTCACACTTTCTTAATAATTAATTATCAATAAATATTCACAGTTGCTCAGGCATCTGTTCGTGTCCTCGCCCTCGCCTTCACCCTCGCCTTTGCTCTCGCCCTCGTCCTCGTCGTCGCCCTCGCCTTCACCCTCGCCTTCGCCCTCGCGCTACCCATGCCGCCGCAGGCAATCACATGGTTATGGAGGGGTGTTTCTCTTCACTGCGCACACAACGTTCCCTTTACGCCACAAAAAAGCCCAGTGAGTTTATCTTGTGGGGCGATTCCCAACCGCGGCGTCGCGACGCGTCCGCCAGCGCATTCCTCTGCTCGCTCTTTTCCTCCCGCGCCTCGCTGCCCCGCCCCCTGCTCTCGCGTAGCACTCGGACGCACTGATCAGTAGGAAACGTGTGGCCTACGAAGTTTGAAGCACTAGTTGAGATAGTTCATTTTCTGGAGAAAAAAGCGTGAAAATGGTGGACTAAACCGATAGTACCCTGCATAGGGCTCTGATCTGACATCAGCCATCGCATGGTCCTAAGGATGGGAGTAATGGGAGAAATTTCGCGCGCAATTCATGGCGCTTTGATTATTAGTGTGCTACGGTAGTCTTTCTCCGCCTCCCCGTCCCTCATCACCGCCCCCTGTGCCTTCTCCATCTTTCCGCCCTCCCCTCTCCGCTCCGCCCCACCCGACGTTCCCCAGCCTTCCTCTCTCCGTCTCACCCCGCCCTACTCCGCCACCCCCCTCCCTCCTACTCCATCCCTCCACTCATCTCCGGCTCTCTCCCCCTCTCACTGCTCCAATCCTACCCGCCCAACCTTACCTAACTTTGCAACAATGTGCACTACTCCGCACCAAATCGCTCCACCTTGCTTCACCTCGCCCCGCCAAACCCCTCCACACCCCACCGCAACCCACCGCGCCCCGCCACACTCCGCCATGTACCGCTCTACCCCGCCTCATCTCGCGTCACCCCGCCCCCGCATCTCCTCACCTGCTTCATCCCTCTCCAGCCCGCTCCAAGCTCACTCCACTCATTCAGTGCTTCCACATTCAATCAGTCCCCTGCTCCACTCGCAATCTACCTCTCTCTTCATCTTCTCTCATCCCGGCCCGCCACACGCCGGCGGCGTGGCGGCTGGCGCGGTACCGCGGCAAGCGCGGCTGCGTCTGGCGAGCCATATAAATATTTGCATAGCCGTCAAACCATTATCGGAAAAATTTCGTCGCATATTTAATTGGTATTCGCGCGGCGTGCCGCGTAATCTGCGCCCGTCCTCTCTCCCTTCGTTACGTGCGTTTGTGGAAGCGGAGGCCGCCGGCAGGGGGCGTGAGCGGAATGCTGAGGGTCCTCTCATCTCCATCCTCCGTCCTCGACCTCGTCGTCGCATCCGTCTTCGGTCGTGTCGACGCCGTCTTTTCGCTTCCTCCGCGCCCTAGTTCCCGTTGCTGTCCTGCTTTTTTTCCCCGGCACGTGCTTCCCTCCACTTGTTTGTTCGTGTTGCTTTACTTCCTTCTGGTGATCTCATGAACCGGTGACACTCGTGTGTGTCTTTCGTACTCATATTCCTTCTTGGGAGTTTCAGTGCGCTGCATGCTAAAATGTGGAACGAGTCGTTGGAGAAAATTGTAGGTGGAATGTTTGCTATTTGAAAATTGTAAGTGTACATTGCTATCGAGAATTGTTACATGAAAAACTGCAGAGGTGAATGTTTTGAACGTGTCAGAAATCAAGTACCTCATTGAAAAAGTGTTATTTTCTTGGATATGTCTAAATTTAAATTAATAGACATAAAATTTATGATGAAATATGTCACTAAGAATGGCACATATTTAGCTCTCTTAGTACTAAAATAGTTTCACAGTATATTAGGCCTGCTTTACAACACTAAAGGGAAATCCATGAACACCATCAGAAATGTAGTTTTAAAGTATTGTGGAATATTTTAAAAATAATTTCGCAGAGTTATGATTCAACGTGCAATACATTAAGTATTCTTAGTTAAAATATTTGTAAAAAATAGTTTGGATATTTTATATTCAGGAAGTACAAATTAAATAGGTACAGAAACAAATTCATTAAATTTAAAATACTGTTACTTTAATTTTTTAAATTATTACCCATAAATATTTTCTAAGTAGCCCTTCATGTACAGATAAAGAAAATTTGTAAAGAATGGGCATAAATCCTCTTTAATCAAGAAGATTGAACAATGAACGAATCATGAAATTAGCTTCTAAAGTCCATTAAAACAATTGGACACTTTAACCTTATTGAAACTTGTAAAAAACGTCCACATGGAATAATTATTATTTTTTTCATTTGGATATCACGTATGGAAGTTGTTGGTTTCAAATCCTGTATTTGCAGGGGCTGCAGAAACCAAATATAGTTAAGCTAGATAATTTTATTTCTGTATATTTGAGCACACACAATTCATTAACATTCTGCAACCAGTAAATGTTGATATTCAGCTTAGTTCAACAGTAAGTCAATTAAGGCGAATCGAGTATGAAGAGAAAGTTAAGAGTTTTTAAAGTCATACATGTGTTTTAATAATTTTAAAATGTAAGATTTATGCCGTTGACTGAAAGGCACTAATGGTCAATTCATGAGAAAATGAGTAGGCCTTTAAAGGGATGCTAGATACGGGCTCATTACTATATTTGCATTAATCGAGCAACACTAATATTCAAGGAGAAAAAAGTGTTTTCACTTGATCGCTACGGATTAGTGTTTATCTGTCCGTCTGGCTCCATCGTTTTTTATTAAATTTTGTTATTGGATATTGTGAAGGAAGTTTAAGAGAATGGTGTAGATATCACGTTCGTTGAAGACCCTAATTTTTCAAAAACTGCAAAAGTTCAAAATTTGTTCGGCGTCTTCCCACAACAAAAATTTTAAAGACAGAACGTTTTTACCTTAATTAAATCCCTTCCTTAGGGATTGATTTTGAAACAAGCTCATACTTAATTTTTCGAAAATTTGAGTACTTTTCGCATAATTTTGCGAGAAAATACTGGCGAGAAAATACGTGCTGTTTTAGCACCACCAATTTTAATTGTGGTTAGTGAAGCTAACAACGCTCATGAGCGTGGAATATGTACTATCTTGGCTCCCCTATTACACAGCTGTTACCTTATCAAAGAGTAAGCAGATGCACGCGGCCACGTGTGGGCGTGTCGCTGCGGGTGGCGGGCCCGGAGCCGCGAGGTAACGCAGACCCTTTTTTGTCACGTCGCCTGCTCTGACCGTGCATTCCCTTTCGTCTCGCCCCGCCTCTTCGCGACGCTTTTGATTCGATTGATTGATTAGTGATTCCGGGCGCGTCAACTGCTAAGGCCATTAATCCCGTAAGTGGAGTGTTCCCGGTCAGACGCACTGCAATGTCGTCAGTTGATGCTCATTACAGTGTCATCAATTGATCAGATGATGCCTGACCCAGTCTCTTCGCGTCGCAGTCGACATAGAACTGGAGTCACATGATCAGAAACATCGACTTAATTTCTCACGGCGCATCTCGATTTTATGGAAGAGTACTCTCATCACTTCCCTTTTAAAATGGAAAGTTATGTTAAATGTTATTATGCATGAACATTTTTTTACATAATTTAAAAAAATAAATATGTTCTTTCTCATTGTTGAGTAAACCAAATTTCTATACTATATTATTACTTAATTTACATTTCCTGGTTAACAATGCGTCTTTTTCTCCTCTCTACCTATGCTTAATAGACCATTACTGGCACAAAGGCTAGAGATTTCTCGCTTGTAATTATCATCAACTGGAAAGACAAAATGGCAATTCATGAGAGTTCAATCGCAAATTATCTCATGTACTGGCTCATAGAGTGAAATATGGTTAGGGTTTATGAAGATGGCGCTTATTTAAGTTTCACGTGTTCTAACCACGATACTTGGTACTAGTGAAGATACGTTTCCCGAAACATGTGTTTGATTATTTATTCTGTATCGTGTAGCAAGAATCAGTTTTTTGTGATTTTCGGTTTGTACGACCTACGCGCTTTAAAACTGCTCCTTGCAGTGCAAGAAAGGTCAAAGTCAAAAGTCAATCCTATCTCCTCATTTCACTATCGACCATTACATGGTCTGCGATTGTTTTGCCATATCGATGGTGAAAGAAGAGTCAATATTCTGATCCAACAATTTAAACAACTATTAAAAATATAGAATTAAATCCCCTCTTTTTACTTTGAAGCTCTAATTATATTTAACTTCCCTCCCTCTATTCATGCATGACCACTAATTCTCTTTTTTATATGACTTTGCTTCTTAATTTATTAATAGAACTTGATCTTCATACATTTCTCGGAATTTAAAGCTGGATTTTCCAGTGTTACCTTCTCGTCGTTGCCGAACTGCATCTATGACCGACGTCCACTTGGTCCACTCCATCACCATTAAACGTTCTATACAATGAAACAAATGTCCGGGTTTGTACGCGCACGTGTATCCTCACCATCGATAACTTACTTTATCAATTATTCGCTCGACCGGGATGCAATTACTCGCGCTTTCCTATTGTTCCGCACGAATTCCAAGCTCAATTGTACCTTTACTAACACGAAAACAACCTCTCCCCATTCACGGAACCAAAAATCGTCAGTCAGATCTCACCAAGTCTTGGCTTCATATCTCCGTCTTTTTACTTTCCCGTATACATGCGTATATACAGAGTATAGGAAAAGTCAGTGAAAAAAAACGGCGAATTTGCGGCAGAAAAAATTCATTGTCGGACCCTGATAACTTAAAAGTGGATAAAACTAGTTTCTAAATAAATCCTCTAACATGAGATGTAGCCAGAATCCCTGTTTTGTGAGTCCTTGATGCAGAAAACCCAATGGAAAGCAAAAAGTCCGTCCATCTGTCTGTCAGTCTGTGAACACTACTAGCGGCTAAACCATGGGTAGGTTTTTTTTTTTTTTTTTTTTCAAATTGAAGAAATCTTTCTTCTCGCTCGTCTATCTGGCACGAGTCGAAGCTTTGAGATTTTGAAAAAGATTCTATACAATTTGGATGTACTTTACATGAAGCCCCCGGACTTTTTCAAAATTTTCTTAAAAACGGCTCCAATTTTTTTCTTTCAATTTCTTGTAAGAATGTCATTATCTGAATTTTTATTGATGATCGAAAATTATCACAGTGGCCTGAAATCAAATATTTTGCAATACCTCCTTTAAAAATTAGGACGTTTAAATATGTCTTTATAACATTGAAAATCGCATGTTTTCGAAGCTGACATTGAGACGAGGTTGGGTAATTTAACTCCACAACGTACAGAGGTATTTTAAAGCTCATATGAAACGCCCCAGATTTTTGTATCCGACTTCATTCCCGCGCCAACATTATCGTGGACTTCAAATATGTTATTTTCTTCAGTAGATCCGCATGCACGTGCATTTGCAAAAGCTTTGCATTAGTCGATTTCACTCTGAACATCCTCCAATGAAAAAAGACGAACGGGAGTATGAATAATGCAGATTCTCATTGAATATATTTGTATATTACAACCCGTTTGAGACAGAGACTAATGTTCCAGAGTCTCATCTTACAGCAAGTACTGCATCGTGTGAGCAAGCATATGCTTTCTCGCGAGTTTTTGTTTGTCTTAATATTCAAAGTTCTCAGAGAGAAGGATTGTAAATATTGATATAGTCAACTTATTGTAAGACTTCATACTCAAAGTTCAAATGCCTCAGAAAAAATTTCAAGTCTCATAAGTTCTTCTAAAGAATAAATACTATCAATGGGTAAATCCCTATCTGTGAATTTAAGAAATAAGATTAAATCAAAATAATGTTGGTTAATAATATTTTGTTAGGATTGTATTAAATTAAAAAGATAATATTCATTTTATTTTTATTTAAAATATTTTCTGTGAGGTAACAAGTCTAAATAAAAGAATAAAATTCATCAATAGGTTACTAATTATGCATGTACGTATTATTGATAAAAGTATTGAAAAATTCTTCTGGTGCTTTATCGTTTCCAAATACTTCGCGATTCCGATGGAAGTGAATGGGTGATGAAATTACAAATTGAGTGAAATTGGATTTACAAATGGCAGAATGTAGCAACATTAATATATTTTACATCTTAAAATTTCTGTGACGATTGAGTCGTGATAACTCATCTAAAAACGTCAATGAAAGTTATTTCAAACGTTCATTTCGGAATGAGTCACCTCATGATTTGTTTTCGAGTTTGAGTCATTACAATTTTATCGTAGATGCATAAAGCAAAATAAATAATGAAATAATGTATAAATAAATAATGTAATAATTAAAATTGTAAAAATAAATAATGAATCGTCCATTTTAGAACTTACTTCAGTTGTTCAATATATATTATATTTAAAAAATGCTTATATGTGCTCTTCCCTGACTATGTTCCGTATATCCAAAATTTGAGAAAATAAATAGTCGATATTGCATTCTCTTTCATTCATTCTTGTATCAAAATTTCATACAGATCTATGTGTACGGTAAAAGAAGAAGTAAAACATGAAATGCATCTTTTCATTGGAAACCGTGTACATGAATCGTAAAAATGATATTGTTAATTCCGTTTATAGGTTTATAAAATAATTATGCTTAAAAGTGTGTTATTACTAAAACTTGTTTATGTAATCGAAAAGTTACAAATAATCAAATATGAATGAAGCAAAACCGCTATACATTCAGAGTTCGGTTTCAAATGACACTGTATTCATCCGTCAAAGCAGGTTTTATCCAAAGGAACATGCGTGGTTCAGTGTTGTTCAAATGAAACGTGATATGAGTGCACTCAATGTGTTCGGGGCTACTATATACTTAATGTTCATGAGTGGACTGTATGAATGGACTGTAGTGATGAAGTACAGTAGTCCCGAAACCCTTTGATAGCTCTTGGGATTGGCGCAGGAGTGCAGGATGCATACACGAGCAAATTTCCAGCACAAACAATATTTAATAAGTAAATGCACAGTATTCACACAGTAAATGCACAAGAAGCACAGAATTAAGATGAAAATTTCTCTTGGTGCATTAATACACCTGTCCAAGCGTAGTTATTGTAGTGACACCTTGGACCGCCGTGGCTATCTTGCGCCGACCAGAAGCAGCCGCGAATTACATAGTTCAACCAAAATTGCGGGCGCAAACCCACGCAAGAGCGACAGGCACAATTAAAGCGTGCACTGCCACGATTAAACAATTTATGTGCGAGCCGTATGCAGCTCATTTGCACGATTATACATTCTTTACACGCTTTACGCGCGGAGCCCTGAACACACGCGTCTATCTTGCACGGTGTCTTTATGCGGACTAACGAAGTCGGTTAAGCCGAATTCGGTTGGGGCAGAGACGTTAGGAAAGGGCTCTCACGCGCGCAGAGGTGGGGATGGCGATGGCCAATTACCATTTGCCATTTGATCTGGATTTGCAATGATCTGGCAGTTTTTGTCCGCTGCTCCTCCAACGGACCGCGCTGTGGGGGCGAGATGGGCAGGCGGACACGTACGAGCGGCCACGCCCGTCCGTTGCCGTTCGTTGCAGAATTCGCGGATCAGCGGATGTGAGGGTGATATGTGACACCTGCTCAACGGCCGCGCTCTGCCGATTACGCAATTCAACTGTTCTGCCTTGCTTGTGAAATAAACGTATTTATTTCTGCTTTGCTGTGGGCCCGAACACAATGAGTCCGGAAGGTATATAAAGACAGAGATATCAAAGTTAACCATCAATAGAAGACTTCAAGGAGAAACATTGACCAGCTTCATCAACAGGACGGTGGCAGTTGCAAGTGACGCATTGAATTCAAGAAGTACTCGACAGTTGCCGCAAGAGAAATACCTGAACCTAGTTCATCGGAAAGAACAGATGACTACCGTCGTCAATAACGAGACAGGTGCAAGTGGCTGTTGCTTGTTTTGTACGGACTACGTTGTGTGCCTCTGTGCTGAGAGAATACCATCGTTCAAGAGTTTTCTGGAGTAAAGTGACAGTGAAAATAATCGACAGGGTCCCACCGGTAAATAGGACCCCCTCGGACCCCCCGCCCTTTTGCCACAGCGCCAAGTACAGGGCTACCGCAAAGTATAGTTTTAGCGTAATAATGCCGAACCAACCAGCTAAATTGTACTGAAATATTCAGATGATCCAGGTTTTCTTTCAAATTCCATTTCTGCATGACTCAATACTGAAACATACTATCTAAAATCAAATCTCACTAAGTACTCGTAACTACTTCCGAATATTTTTAATTATCTGTTTATGGGGATCTGGGTGCCAGGAAATAATTACAAATGAGATTATTCGTTCTTATCTGCAGATTAATTTTATCAGGCTTCACTACACCGTACTTTCTCAGTCGGTCGGGTTCTAATTTATAAGTATTGCTTGCTCGTTCTGCAATCACTTATTCAATTTGCCATTCATACGGAGTGGGATGAATCTGAAAATTCTGTTATAAGAACGCCTAATTCTGAATTGCACATATTGTAAAATAATCAGCTTACTTTCAAAAATATTAACTATGATTTCTTATAAAAAACAAATTAATCAACTTTTCAGTTAACGTTAAGACACAATAGCTATAATACCTTTTGGTCATGACCGGTTTTGTATTTCTAAAAGTTCAAATCAACAAAGACCTGTGCACCATATAATTATTCGCACAGTCTTCAGTTCTCCTTCGACGGCGCCTCACAGAATCTTCTCAGCTGTCTCGCGATGACTTCTTTCTTCACTTAATAAATCTCCCTTTGTAGAATATCCAACTGTACCGTCCATTACATTATAATATCAATCACGTTAACTACCCTATGCTTGCGTCACCGACGGACGCATACACGCGTACTGTTCTACAACGAACAAATTCCCAGTCTCGTTCCTAAATGGCGTTTTGTCCTGTTCTAATGTTGCAAATATAAATTTTAAATTAATACTACCCACAGCTAAGTCTTTAGATCTGCTTGCTTCTGTGTCGTGAGGATCGCCGTCCATGATTCCCTTCACCTTCAAACTTCAATAAACCTATATCCCTCTATTGTTACCAACAAAAGAATGTTCTTCCGCCTCGATGTTTGATTTCCACGTGTATCTTTTTTCGTTAGGCGACTGTGCCTCCGTTACAACATTAGGTAATGGTTCCCATTTTGGTATATCACAATACAGTAAAAATTTGGTTGACATTTGAGATTAGGTTGGCATTCGACTCTGTAGTCATCGCGTTCTTGATGGTGAAGGCAAGACAGAAATTTTGCCGCGAAGTTATGAGTACATACAATATATCAGATACAGATTCCATTTTATTAATTACAGTCCATTTTATTAATAAATTTACCAAATTGTAAAAGGGATGGAAAAATACATTTTATTAATAAAAAAGAATGAATGTATAATACAATTTTCATAAAAAACGTATGCCTAAAAAACAAAAGGCATAGCACAATCACTAATTGGAAAACAAAGAGTTCTCCAGTGAGCTCGAAAAGTGAGTTTAACCAACTATACACGGAGGGGGTTGGTTGGTATCATGCAAAAAAAAAAGAAAGCATGTAATTCAGAACAATTGAGGACTCCGTAGGAGAAATAGAATAAGGAGTACCCGAAATCCACCAGCTTTTCGAACTTCAACTAGGATAATCACCACTGCCATAGTAAACGGCTTAGGCATGTTCGGCAGACTCTGAAATGTTACTGCATGAAATGTGCAGGCTCGGATTCTGGAAGCTTCCACAAGTGGAGTACAAAACGCACTGAAGCAGTTATTGCCCAGGAGTGTCGTCAAATCTTCTCGTCATGTGACCAGCAACTGCATGACATGTTAAGTGTAAGATTCTCCACGTGTCTCCTAGGAACGCCCCCAAACACCTCTTCGAGAAACCCACCAGCGCCCTCGGTACGATCCACGTACTGCAAGACGGCGATCGCCGGCGCCTTCAGCACCGCCGAGGCGTCGTCGAGCGTTGCGGCTGGTCGTCGTCGTCCTCCGAGCCCGATGGCGGCGTCTTGTCCTTCTTGCACGTGGGCTGCACGCTGCACCAGCTGCCTTTCGATTTGGATCTTTCCGAGCGTCCGCCGCGCTCGCGGCTGCGAGAGCGTCGGGCGCCGCGCGAGCTTCGCCCCTTGGCGGCCTTGCCCGCGCGCTTGCCGGAACTTTTTTTCGGGCGCTTGCCGGAACTTCGTTTCGAGCGCTTGCTTGCACTTCGTTTCGAACGCTTGCTGGAACTTCGTTTCGAGAGCTTGCTGGCACTTCGACTCGAGCGCTTGCTGGAACCTGGTCTCTTGCGCGAACCGCCGCCGCCGCCGCCGACGCAAGTAGGCTTGGCGACGCACCAGCTCTTGGACGACTTGGAGCCGCTGCGGCCGCCGCTGGGGGAGCGGCCCCCCTTGGCGCTGCGCGAGCGGCTGCGGCCAGCGGGTTTGCGCGAGCCGCTGCGGCCAGCGGGTTTGCGCGAGCCGCTGCGGCCCGCGGGTTTGCGCGAGCCGCTGCGGCCCGCGGGTTTACGCGAGCGGCTGCGGCCCGCGGGTTTGCGCGAGCCGCTGCGGCCCTTGGGTTTGCACGAGGCACTGCGGCCTGAGCGTTTGCGCGAGCCGCTGCGGCCCGCGGGTTTGCGCGAGCCGCTCCGGCCCGAGCGGCCTCTTGAGGGCTTCTTGCCGACGCCGCGGCCGCGCGAGCGCTTGCCCCCCGCGCGCCGCCCCGCGCCGCGCCCCGCGCCGCGCCCCGCGCCACGCCCCGCGCCGGCGCGCGCCGGGCGCTTGCTGCAGCACTTGACGCGCTGCCGCTTCTGGCGCGCCATCACGATGAAGGGCGCGCGCTCCATGTCCGACATCCGCGCCCTGCGGCACAACCCGCGCAGCGGTGCTCGAGCCTCGCGCGCCCAAACTGCCGGCTGAACTGTCTCAGCATTACCGTTGCCTCATCGGTAGGTCCTAGGGCAGTGGTGTCAAGGTCTTCTACTGGTGGCAGTGGCACGCCTCGTGGCAACGTGCCATGCCACGAGCTTCTCAGCGCCACTAGCGGCGGGAGAGGAAACTATTAGTAACCCCGCCGTTTTACAATAGTGCTGGCGTTGTCTTTTGCGGCGGGGTTATGAACTGCGAAAGGCGATATAGTTGTGGCACTCGTGCCAACAACGGATTCCCGCTCCTGGCATCGACCTTGACAACACTGTCCTAGGGTTTCAATTATGAAGGTGGCGGATTTTCGACACTAGCTACAAAGCGAGGTCGAATTCAGATGCTATCCGGAGGAGAATTCCACCAGCTGTCTGCTCTGAAGGGTGGAGAATCCTAGCGGTTAGCTGTTCTGATCGGTAGTTTTCCGTAGTTTCTCCGATCAACATTAGGCGAATGGCGGAGCAGTAATCTAACGGACGACGGCCGTGCGCGATCATTCCTTCCCCTTCCTTGTCCTATCCTTACCCTTTACTTACACTCACGCTAATATGCACTACACCACCGTTCATGCCAGGAGACCGGCCCGGCGCTTATAGCTTGTTCTGGATGAGGCAGTGTCCCGTTGGTAGGAGATACCTGGGTCGGGAAAACCCCGCTTGTCGATGGTAGATCGACGGTAGATCTCACCATACAGCGAGGGAAAATCACCCCCAGGAAAGAATATCCACTGCACTTTGTGGCCTATTCTCGGAATCACTAATTAATATATCAATCATGCTCTGATCGGTAGTTTTCCGTGGTTTATCCGATCAATACCAGGTGATTGCCTTATCAATATTTGGGCCATGAATTGCGCACAATATTTCCTTCCTCATCGTTCTCGCCCTCTCCCCTTACACACACAACACACACCTACAAAAACACACACACCTACACAAACACACACACACACACACACACACACCACCTACACACACCTATACAAACACGCACATGAGATCTGGGAGCTTCGCTTGGAGAAACAGCCGGAAGTCAGTTCAGAGTTTGTAGCAGCTTGGTCGACGCCCTGATATGGGAGATTCATGGATGGCGAAGAGTAAGCTGGCACCGGATCACAAGTTCTAGTGGAGGAAGAGCATCGCCGCCTCGCAGGTTATGTGGTAGACATACGGGACTAATGGCCATAGGTCCCCGTGAATGAAAAGTAATTGAGCTCCACGTACTTCATTTTTACTTCACGCAGTTGTTAATTTCGTACTGCTGGATAAGTGCATGTTCCGGATGTTTATGATTTAATAAGACGAATAACTTCATTATCAGACAGAGAATTCTAATAAACAACTACTCTAAAATGTAGATCTCCTCACACTATGTGAATGTTGTATGTACTATGTGTCTGCGTGATTTCCTCATACTATATGAATGTTGGAGCAATATCCAAAAAAGACCACGGACTCAGTGAGCCGTACGTCCTTCTTCGGCCGTGTCCATTCCGAGTCTTTTTCACAAACTACGTCAAAAAGCACTTCAATAAATGCATTCTTCCAGCTCTCTGGAGTTTTTTGGAGTATGTCTGGGTGGTCTGGTCTTCCTAGGTTTGAATGCAGGAATGTCAACGTGAAGCTCAAAAGAAGTGAGGTACCTCTGAAAAGTACGGCAAAAGAAAGTCTGGAATAATGTTTATCTGATTTCATATCAGATACATTATTTTTATTTTCTTATTTGAATATAGTGAATTCGTGAAATTATTACTGTCTTCATTTTTTTTTCCTTTCTGTAGATGTTAGGATCAGTTTATGGAGCACTGGTAGGCCCCCAACATTTCCGAATGTCCGTTGCCATTTATCGAGTAGACTTGTCATTTCGTTTGTAACCTGTGAATTACCTCATGTGGACGTTTGCATAGTCACTACGTTTAGAACAAAAGCTTAGAAGAAACCAATTATGGCAATGGAATGGGGCAAGAAATTCTCAGTGAAACTGTATTCTTCACTATGTTGCTGCCTCCCTCCATGAACAATTGCGATAATTGAAATACAGTATGAAATATGAAAATTTTGTACTGAAATATAATTACAGGCTATACAAAAATTCATAATGTGCAGATATTTTCAGAAAACGGCTAAAAACAAATGTTGTTAGGGAAAAAAGCATGGAGAGAACATACTCTGTAAAAAGTCAGCCTTTGGTTGATAACACATGTTGGTTTATGAAGATGACGACCGTTTGACCGTGTCATGAAATAACCGCGTCCTGTGTTGAAGAGGGTATACCCATTCACTCTCTCGAATCTATGAGTGTGTTAACACTTATTGTAAGCTAGCAAGAGACTTGAATACTTCCTCACACCTTATCACATACCCTAGGATACGATTGATTCATTTTAATCGGAATGCTAATAAAAGTGTGGCACCATTTCATGTTTAATGATAGTGACATTAAAAGTGAAATCATTCTCTTACGGCGTCGGTGAGGCTAAATATAGCAAATTCTGTCCGAAATTGCTGTTAATGTAAAGAAAACCTAACCAATTAAGCGACTGATTGTCATAGTCTACTTGAGCAAGCAAGCAGAATAGTGTCAATCCGTTTGGTATTTTTTTCGAAATGGTGAGATCTGTAAAGAGCAGCAGGTGACAACAAGATGGCGGCTGATGCAACAAGCGAGCCAACTCCATCATATGAAATGAAATATGTTTTAAATGTAAACTGACTTTTCTTATAAATGTATTGTTACATAATAATATAAATGTATATAATATGTAAATGTAAAGTATGTAATGTATACCGTTATAAATGTATTGTTACATAATAACGCAAGGAAACTTCTTACAATGTAGTATATTGATATATTGCTTATATGGGTAATATATATTGCTTAAAAGAACATAATTCACATTTTAAATACTCAAACTTGGGTTATATTTATTTCAAGCTAGAGCTCTAAAGAGTTCATTCTACAAATTACTTTATTCATTTCCTGTATTCATCTTTGTTTTCAATGAGGGCGGTAGGAAAACTAGCAACTGAGCAATGGCTCATAGACCATGGAAAAGATATGTAAGAAGAATGATCAATGAAACGATGAAAGAATGAAGAAGTATGATTAACGTATTTTTGTGTGTGAACTTTTGTAAAATACTCCTCATATCTTCACATCAACACTCTCATTTTTCCACATTAAACATTTTGAAGTATATACATCCTTTCGCCAGGAACGAGACGAGTTACAATAATAATGTTCATAGCAACGTAACGCCAAAAGTTAGAAGAAATGAAAATGAACAACTATGCTATGCATGCCACTACTGAGAACAGGTTAGAAAGCTTGAATTGTTGAAAATATGTAGTTAAGTTTCAGATCGTGTTACCAATTCTATTCACAAATATAATCCATAATGAAAGGTGCGTAAGAGATGTTTTATTCATCAAAAATCAATACAGTAAATGACGTATCATATAGTGTTCATAAAAAAATATGTCTAAAAGAATAAACAAATGGCGTTTTGCACTCACAAATTTAACAATTTATCCTCCATTCTGTTCGAAACTCGACTTTTTACTAACCGTCTAGCAAATTTTTGGTATCATTAAGAAGGAAGGCAGGACAAGTATGTAACCACCGACTTCGCTTAATAGACAGATTCGGCAGTGTTGGCTGCTTGAAATGTCGAGCAGTGGATTTACCGTTCAGGAGTACAGGTGTCCAGAGTTCCCCCAACTGGAGTAGAAAAGACGCTGAATAGCGGCTTGTCCAGGAGTACCGGCGAATATTCTCATATGGGCAGCATCTGCATGATACATTCAATACTGAATCCTCCATGTGTTCCTTGGAAACGCCTCCAACATCTCTCCAAGTCTCCCACCAACGCTCTCGGTGGAATCTGTCTATTGAGAAATGGCAACCGCCGGCGTCGATTGCCTTGACCTTGGCGTCGACGGCCGCTGCAGCTCCTGCGTTTGCTGCTCCCGCTGTTTCAATTGTTGCGGATCCCCGCTCGGAGGGTCTCCGACCGCCGGCGACGGGGTTTTGACGGTTCGCCTGCAAGTGGGTTGCGCGGTGTACCAGCTCCCTTGAGGTTTGGAGGCACGCGTACCGGGGCGGCGGCTGCGGGAGCCACGTCGCCAGCTGGAGCGACCCAATGAGGGCCGCCGGAACTTGCGGCGTCGACTGGCGCTTCGTCAACGGCGGGAACCTCGACGGGAGCGGCGTCGGGAGCCAGAGGGTTTCTTGGCCTTGCGCTTGCGGCGGCCGGAGCGACCCAAGCGGCGGCGGTAGCGCGCGCGCTGCGCCATCTTCATGAAGGGCTCGCGCTCTCTGTCCGTCATCCTGCGCCTGCGCAGGACGCGCGCGCCCAAATCCTTAAGGCCCGTTTCCACACGTGACATATGTCATGGCAAATTCCACGACACTTGAAAGTCACAACTTTAAAGTCGTGACTTCTCGTAAAAGTCGACAGTGCGCGATTACAGGTTGACATCAGGTTCCACGACTTTTGGACACTTAGATGGACTTCAGGTGAATTTTGTAAATTCACCAGAGTGAATCATGAATTAGTTTGAGTATGAAGGAGCAAATATTATTGATTGGGAAATTATTGAAAAGTATAATGCTTACATACAACATACTATCTAGCAAGTTTTACTAAAAATTTAACAATTACATCTATAATATGACCAATGCAGAGCTGTTGTTTATATTTACCTACTTTTCACCATCTTAACATTTTAATTCGATTTTAAATTATTTCGACAGGTATTCGGTCTTCAAAAAACTTTTCTTCTATACAAAAATAACGCCTATTGAGGTTACGCAAGTAAACATTATGCTAATTTCGTCTGAAAATCTGCAAAAATTTTTTAATTTTGAAGATAAATGGCTTTGCGCACATTTGAAGATGAAAATTTAACTAAGATTTTCACACAATCGAAGACGTTAGAAACGAATCACAATTAATGCGCAAACCACTGTTTCACGTCAACCCAAACCGGAAACAAAAATGTATCTATTCACATCCGAATGCTAATTGGATGGTCCGTGAGGACTATGATGTTATTATTAAAATTGTGGAATACGTTTCCTCTGAGGCAAGTGGTTGTTAACATTATTCACAACTTCTATTCAAGCAAAGGCATAGCCACAGGTTAGACCAGACATATGAAATCTACAGCAAGCCGCGTTCCGCCCAGCCCGCCCTGTTCCCGCCCAAGCGCCCAACGCCGGCCCCGAGACCGCACCTGGCCCACCCCGCGCCCTGCTTGGAGCTCGTGAAGTTGCTCCTATCGTGCACGCAAGCAGACTGATATGCATACAAATTCTACCGCAAGGTGTCTCTTCTGTCGCAAAAGCCACGCGAGGAATCAAGCTGAGCTTAATAAAAAGTCGCGATCATGGCGCCGCCTCGCGGGATGACCGGCCAACACCCCGGATATCGTGGCATATGTCACCGTGTAAACGGGCCTTTACAACGGGTCGCGCACTCTGGCGCGTTGAGACTGTTGCCTCTACAGATGTACCGCTTAGAAAAAAAGCATTCCCTCCAGAGGGCGGCCACTTGACGTGGCCCAGGCCAGCGCTTATTTGCAAGCAACCAATGTGGCCCGCTGCTTATCGCGTGTTCCCCCCGAGAGGGTGATGGATGCGGCATTGAGAACGATCGGCTCTAGTGGCGAGTGTCACGCGAGCAGTGTGCTCCAATGTCTTGCATTTATTGTAGACCAGGGCGGCTAAAGGGCCACCAGTTTGGCCCTGCTAATTCTCGAGTCAACCCGACGGAAGTGAAGAGAATAGAGTATTCGGGCGTGATCGACTCTGCGGGCATGAAATGAGAGGGGCACGAGAGCCAATGCAGCGTGCACCCCCGAGCAGCCTGATTACAATTCTTGCATTAGAACATCCCTGTCCTGGTCGACTCTAGGGACAAGGAATCTTGTGGAACGCATGCAAGAGAGAACTGATGTGTTGTACCTATTAGACTTTATTAATGGAACCTTCTAATTGTAGATCTAATTAGACCCTCTGTCGCGTAGACCTTACGTCGTATTAGACCTGGTTGGCAATAGACGTCTTATTCATTAGACCGAACGAGTATTAGACCTTTTGTCCGTGGAGCTTAAGGCCTGAAACTGATGTGTTCTATGAAATTGTCGGTTATCATCTTATAGATTTATTATTATTACTGAACGCTTGGTTAAATGACGTTGAACTAAAGAAGGAAAGTTAAAACTTGCCATGGTAGCCGATGATTGGGTGTTGAGCGCGGCTATTAATCAACCCTTCTTCGCTTGCACAATGGGATGATTTTTTTTCTATGCGGTTCACCTATAGAAATATAAACTCTTAATTCTTGGCGAAGGCCCAGTTTTCAAAAGTCCATAATCTGTACTATAATATCTATTTAGGAGCTATGCTCGCAACGTTTCGAAGCCCTCTCTTGGCGGTGTGATGCGTGAGTTTCAACAGAGCTTACCTCAGGGGAGGTCTTAAAAATACCTTCCGCTTATTTCTACCCTCTTTTAGCCCCAACAAAACAAGTTCTGACTCACATTCATTTGTAATCTGTATTGTTTCTCATCGACGTGGAGAAAAATTTACTCATGAATTATAAATGGAATTTACTCTCATTTTGATTTTTTACAAAACGCACATAGAAAACACTAGTATTCAAAGTGAACCACATTGTTCCACTACAGACCATTTTGATTCCATTTAATTTCCGCACGGGAATGTTGTCAATCAGATTTGAGAGAAAATGGAAAGTCGAAGCAGAACAGAACTGTCTCACGGAAACGTGATGCGCGTTTTAGTCGGGGAATTCCGAGCGGGGCGAACAACTAACAGCACTTAAATAGACACATTTCACATTATTCTAATTAACTTTCTTTGACATTGTAAGAATTTTCCTTGCAATAACATTTTTCAAAAAATGCAATGCATATTCATATTACAATATTATTTTCTATCTTTACACTTAATTTAATATCGTAGACCGGGGTTGACTCTTACGTTGAATCTATAGTGTTTTATATTATTAGACGCTTCTGCTAACACTACACCCTCTCGACAAAATAACCAATATTATTACTGTATTTTGTTAGTTAACAAATTAATAACGTAAGGAAAAACAAAACAAGCGAAAAATCTCTTTAAATTTTCGTATCTTAGGCTAGAGCTGTGAAGAAAACTAACATCACCGACGCCATATCAATGAGTGCTACAAACGAACGCAGGTGCTCTCAAATTGACGATGTCAATGTCTCAAGATGTGGATGATAAGATGCAACACATATATTTCGACAACCGTCTTAGGTCCAAAAACTTCTAAAGTAAATTACAGAAAATCCAAAGAAATGCAGTAATTTTCAGAAAACGTGACGTGATTTTTCCTTCCGCGATGCTTTTTCTACGGCAAACACTTTCATTGTCAATTCAACCGGAGCTTAGAAGTGAGATTAGTCCTCCTACGGGAATAAGGGTTAATCACCGACAGAAGTGTTATCTGGCGGTTTGAGTGTAAGAAACGTAAAAAAATTTAAAGCAAGATTTGCGCTGGAACTTATCACATCGTACATTTCGTTTCAGATTGTCAGGTAGATAGTAAGATTTGTATACGGAGTGGACCAAGCGACACCCGTGCTTTCTGTCGGAAGCAGTTCTCATTTTGAATGGGAAACATTAGAAATCGCAGAAAAAGACTTGTAATCACTGTCCGCAAGATGGTAACTCTCAGCTCTCTGGGAGACATAGTCCCGAAGTCGTCAGTATTATGTTCGGGCACTTTAACTACTTGGAGCGTAAGTATCGTGAGTTTAGTGCATTCATCTCCCAGAGTTGGTGTTCACCAGTGGAATATGAAATCCGGCACCGACCTACACATCAGCTTAAAGAGGTCTTCCCTCCATGAATCTCCCCCAAAGGGTCACCGCTCCAGGTGGAAACTCGCTCGTATCTCCTCAAAACTCCCATAAACTACCGACTGGTTGCCTTACATGTGTGGGAGGGTAGAGCCTGTTTCTTTGTGAAAAGGGGACAATGATAAGGGCAGATCCTGCGCGGTCCGTGACCCATTTGTTACAGTACTGCTTCGCCTGGTATTGATGGAAGCCAACACGGAAAACCAGTGTTCAAAGCAGCCGGTCGCTAGAATTCTCCTGCAGACAGTGATTGAATTCAATTCAGCTATTTGTTTCGAAAATTCGCCACCGTCGGAATTCGAATCCTAGGACCTCCTGTTCAACGTTGCAGTAGAGGCAACACAGCTATCGTAGCTAGTGGTCTGGTTATCCTACGTTTCGACCATACGTCCGTGGCCTTCATCAGGGCTGAAATGCATGACATGACGGTGGTCCGGACGATCGAGAATCCGGTTGCGGTTTCGACAACTGAAGTGATCGCTTTATTCAGTCTTCCCCCTCCCAAAAAAGCAGGTGCTCACCATACTTTAGCCGCCTCGCGCGACACGCCCTTGACCTTGTTGCCCGAGCCGTACATGTTCTCCATGTAGACGAGATAGAAGTTGACGAAGGCGTTGGTGGAGGTGCGCCGAAGCCCCTTCAGCTTGAGCAGCAGGGGCTTCTTCAAGAAGGAGCGGATGAGCACGGTGCGCCCCATGCTGCGGAGGCGCTGGAGCGTCTCGCTGGTGAAGTAGAGCTGCTTCTCGTGCCAGGGCCAGTCGCGCGCGTGGCCCGGTTCCGCCGGCTCGAACAGCCGGCCCGTGGGCGCGTAGTGGCCCGGGCGCGCGGCGCGCCGGTCGAAGCGCCGGTTGCTGTGGCGCAGGCCGCAGGGACAGGGGGCGGCGGCGGCGGCGGCGGCGACGTCCCGGCTGCCCTGCTCCCGCGGCGGCGCGCTCACTTCGCACGCCAGCCGAACCTGCGCGAGCGCCGACATTTCAGTGGGCTTTTCCTCTATTATTTAATGTATTTACAATAATAATGTATTATAATAATGTATATAATGTATAATTTAATGTATTTACAATAATTGTCTGTCTGTCCGTACGTCCTTCCCTCTGTCCGTCCGTCTGTGAACACTGCTAGCGCGTAAACCATACGTAGGATTCTTTTCAAATTGACCATCTGGCTCGAGTCAAAGCTTTGAGATTTTGAAAAAGAATCTATAAAATTTGGGGGGTACTTTACTTGAAGCCTCACGGATATTTTCAAAATTTCCTCAAAAACGGCTACAATTTTTTTCTTTAAATTTATTGTAAAAATAGAGTAAAATATTCTTATTAAGATGGAATAGGCCCTAATTTCCCGGCTAACTCTGAATTTTCGAAAATTACCAACGTTTGCATTTTTTCAGCTTCTTCATACAATTACAAAATTGAAGTTAGAGAGTTTTCCTTCGATTAAAAATTGTTCTTCACAGTGAGTTCTTTAATTAAGGTCTTGCACATTTTTTTTTAATTTTAGTAATTTTTGTCCAATATTGCGGGCAGTATGTGCAATTTTAAAAAATTACAAAAGCAAGATTTCATCAAAAATGGCTCCAAATCTTTTCGTAAAACTTTTGGTAAGGATAGTGTCTAATGTACTGTATGAGATGGCATAAACGCCATACTGCTCTATTCTTTTGTTTTTTCAAAAATTACAAAAATGAATTGTTTTACTTGTCTTTCACGTCGGTAATATTTACATTAGCGGCGATTTGTTTACATTATTATATTTATTAATACATGTACTGTAAATAATGTCAAGTAAAGTGTGACGAAAACAAGTGTTTTCTGTGAAAACAAGCTCAAAATTCCGCATTTTCACGAACGCTCAAACGCCATTTTCTCATAAATGGCTTCAAATTGTTTTTTTAAGCTTTTCAAACGGATAGTGCTAATTGCACTCTTTAATACGACATAAGGTTTATTTTGGAGTATCTTTTAGTTTTTTCAAAAATTACACAAACATATTTTTTTTTTTTGAAAAATCTCTCACACAGTTATTATGCACATTTACAGCAATTTGTAAACACTATTGTATTTGTGAGTTGATGTACTTCAAATTACTTTTAATGATGTTTCTCGAAAACTCAAAAATTGTCAAATTTTTCATTTTCAAATTTCGCATTTACAGTAGTGCTTAAACGCCATTTTCTTAAAAACGACTCCAAATTTTTCAAAGAAAGTTGTTATTTAGGACGAGATTTTACTATTATTTGATATTTTTAAAATAATATTTAGTTATCATATATGTTACAGTGAAATAAAGTTTAAATGATAAGGCAGTTAAAATGTATATGAAATAAATAATTATTGCGGTTTCGAACAACTAACTTTTAAGACATTATGTCTTAAGCTCGTATGTCTTAGAAACATTCCTCGCTGTTCCTTACGCCAAAAGAAAACCACGTGAGGAAACCGCTACCTCCCGCCATCATGCTGACATGTAGACTAACATTGGCGTAAAGTTCAACAATGCGTGTACGAGGACCGAGGAAGCCTTATTCCAATATGTAAAAGCCTGAAGGGGAAATATAAACTTAAATTTCACTCCTTGGTTTCTTAGTACCCACATCATTAGCAGTGGCATAGCGTCAGGGGACGCTGAGATGCTGAGCATCCCCGTATACAATATTAATAACGAACCCTAAATACTGTATAGATAATCGGACAAGTGGTCCATTGAAACACGTTTTGTATTAATTTTAATTTGATTTTCTATGATTGAATTCGGCGGGTTGTTGAAGCTGGCCTGTGATTGCTTCAAAGCTAAAATGCTTCTAGCGTCTGCCGCGAGATTGCGACGAGCAATGACGCATGCGCAGATGACTAGGTTTTCCTCTCCCCTCGTCACCCCTGGCCCAGAGAAACTCGACTGCTTTACGCTAGCATCCACTGCGAAAAGAAGTTGCTCGTTTGTGCACGAGAGCACAGCACACATCAAGTGGTCAGTAAATTCTCTCTCTCACTCGGGAGTCCCCGCTTGGTCGTGGGCACAAACTGTAGAAATAGTGCCTGTCTACTATTTCTTAATTAATAGCCAAGAAATTGAATTATTCCTTAAATAGATTACGTATTATTTTAGTCTGCAATATATAAATTAATAAGTGGTCTCATTTCCATTCGCGTATAAGAATTAAAGCGGAGACATTGTATAATTTGCTTTCAAGCCGTCGGCAGTCCTGACAGCTGTGATGATTTTGTGGGAAGCGCCTACACCGTCGTAAACAATCGAGATCGTGGAAGTAGTTCCAGTGTTTCGGCCTTGAATTGCGTTTGCCTGTTAGATGAAGTAGTTCATAGTGACATTTTGTGTGTTATTGTTGAGCATCCCCAAACGTGCGAGTCACGCTACGCCACTGATCGTTATTGGCAATAGCAGTGGGGAGATGGGGAGGCTTCCCATGGGTAAAAGTCCTGGGATTCAAAAGGACCCGATTGAACACTTTGGGTTAGACTGGTCGCGGTAAGTGGTCCTGAACTAAGGAGAATTTACAGCAACTGCTCTCAGCTTGAGTGACTTGGTGACGTATAGCTTACAGTACCGATAAACCTGTTTGATATTTATAAAATCGATTCTTTTTGAAACGACAAGAAACGCCAAAAGTGTGGCTTGGTATTTTAGAAAAGCTTCATTACTGGCATGTAATAAAGTGATTTGTTCAATTTCTATAACTTTTATAACTAGAATGGCACAGAGTTTCTCGTATTAGGTTTCTATTTTCTTTGATCTTGGCTAGCTCTTCGGCATTGTCAGCTGCCATCTATCGCCGCCCACAGTATATTTTTTTTGAACTGTTCTTAATTTTTCGGTTTCCTAATAATAGAAACGAAATATTATTTGAAGAACATTAAAGAAGTGTAAAATCTCGTCATAAATGGCAATTTTCATTCAAAAATTTGGAGCCCTTTTTAAGAAAATGGTGTACTAGAGTTACTGTAAATGAAAAATTTGAAGCTCCTTTTCACAGAAAATTGTTGAGTTTTCGAAAAACTTCATTTAAATTAATTTTAGGCACTTTAACTCAGAGATGCAATAGTGTTTACAAATTACAGGAAATGTGCCTATTAACGGCGTGAGATACGTTTCAAGAAAACACATTTGTGTATTTTTTTAATTACACATGCTTGCCCCAACTTGAAGATATTGAGATGAGATTGTGATTATGAATACAGTAAAAGATAATAATTTTCTTATTTGAAATTGTTTAGCGTTACCAATAGAAGTACCCCATATAGTTGTGGCCAGCTAAAAAGACCAGCTAACGTGACAACTTTTGAAAAATACCACTGCCGGATGAGAAAATTACTCATACTCGATTTAGGGTAGTTTAGTTTTGTGTTGGCACATACCGTTGCCAACCTTCACACAATTACCCTATATATATACATATATATATATATATATATATATATATATATATATATATATATATATATATATATATTACGTTTACGGGCTAGGGACATTTTTTAAAATTTATGTTTGCAATTAAAAATGGACTACTTCCGTAGATTCCGCCAACATTCAAGCCATTCATGTGGATTGTGCTCTGTTAGTTTGCTATTGTTGCTAGCGATTGCCATATTGCAGTTTGCTATTTTTCGTAAATCTGCATTTAGTGATTTCGTCAGATCTATTAATTTAGTTCTACGTGTTTTTAGTTTTATTTATTATTTTTTAATTGTTTTGATCACTAATAATAGTGGAGTTAGTCGAGATAGTTTTAGTAGTAAAGGTTAGTTTTTTCGATTTTGTATTTTTGTGTAAAATGAATTTTATTATATTTATTATTAATTTTTCTGAATTATCAACAGACATAAAAAGCAAGAAGCTCTGACCACACCTAAAAAGACCCCTAGAAGAACTTATCCAGCTTCTATATTGACCATTTTATAAAAGGATGGAATTTCCAATAAAATACATTGTAATTTGGGTGCAGAATCGTTTAAAATTTTTAATTACTTTGTTATTATAGAATTTTATTCATCTATACAATGATCGCCGTATTTTGTAGTATTTTATGTGAAGTACCATAAATTATATTTTATGTGGGTCTTGGTATTTCTATAAGAAACCTGTTCTTCAGAGTTTGTGGGTGATGATACATTCAATTTTCAAGACTCTCAAACTTCCTTGAAGCGTATAGTAAAAAACATTGGTTTTATTTGTGGTAAGAAAGACAGATATGCCCTTGTGAATGAGAATGAAACAATCGTTTTTAAAAGAGAGTAAGTACTTCCTAAGGAATTAAGAACCCAAACAAAGGTCAGCACACCAAATATTGTAGTTTTTTTTAATGAAACATGGCTATATTTATGAATGGCAATTTCTTATATTTTTTCTGGAACAGTAATATTGTTTCAGTTTTTTGGAGCTGTTTGTAACCGTTGGTAACATTTTCAACATTACTTGTAACTTGGTTTTGGGCAAGTGGCACCACATTTCTCTCCTCAAATCCCACATGCATTTCGAAATTTTCTTTGACATAATAAACTAATTTTAATAGTGAAAATAACCATTGTCTTACCTTGAGCTTTTTCACTATCCCCATCAGCACTACAAGAGTGTGTGTAAGTGGGGTAATAAATATATTAATCTTTTACTACTTGGATGCCTTTTGGGAATAATTTGGCATGCATTTTAAAACTGGAGTATGTGGAGCATTTGGAAAACTGGAATACACTGGAAACTATAGTACAATATGATCATCCTGATTTGAATTATTTAGCAAGTTAATGAGAGGTTTTACTGCAAAATGACTGCATAATCAGGGAGTAGTTTATGGTATTGTAGTCACAATAACTGATAATACAAGAGTGCAATATCATTGTGCAACTTTATACACTATTTACTGTGCCATTTATATTGTCAGTATACTACATTCCTGTTTCAATAAATAACTTTAAAAAAATCAAAAGTTCTATTTATTATCATAACTCTCCCTATAACATGTACCACACACCGTTTTAATACGGAAGAAATAGATATAAGTCTGTCACTAGTTAGAACAGGCAACTTACTGAAGACTACTTATATTATTTATGAATTTCTTATTTTTTAAAGCATCACTAACTTTCGAAAGATAATTTAATTAAGCTGATAAACAAAATGGATGCATCGCATAAATATTAAATATCTTGGGACTGTTAGAAACAATGAATTATGTAGGTCACACAAATTACCATGTTTAGGTAAATCAATCATCTTAAATAATTGTGGTATTTATTGTTTTCAACATAAATCTTTACTGACAGATAATTCATGAATAAATTGATAACACAACCATCTCAAAATCATTATTAACACACGTCAGCAGATAACGTTTAGCACAAGACAACAGATAACTTTTAAATGTATGTTTTTCATTTGCTCTTGGCGCACTTTAACATCACTCATGCTTGCACTTGCTGATAATAACTCTTATTTAGTTTAATTGTTCACCGAGTTCATATTCGTTTCTAGATGAAAATCTTGTTTAATTTTAACGAAAAACGAGACAAACATTATTGTACCGTGAACTCTTCAACCACGCGAGAAGTGAATGACAACAAAGGAAACAAAAGCGATAGAGTTGATCGGAACGATTGTTTCATAAGTTGGCTATTCCGACAGGAAATATCGATCATCGATCATTCAACTAATATTTAGTTAAAGCCCTGAAATCTGTCAACTCAATGCCTTGGAAGGCATGATCCAAAGCGACGGTGCCTAGGCATCTACTTGAGCATGTTTACTGCTTTTGTTGTTATCCCTACTTCTTTGTGACAAGTCACGAAAGAGAAGCCAGCCTATTCAAATATATTTGTGAAAGTTTTGTCACTTTCAGCGCCTTCACGGGGCATTGTTGCTTCGCCCACGAAAGGCCCTACCGGAAACTTCAACTCCTCGTTCCTTCCTTGTTGTTCTCTCGAGTAACAATATTTGAACTCCTTCAAAAGAGTATGTCACTTCGTTTTCAAAATCAGTTATGCCTTGAAATGTACATACATTTGAGTTCATTGTTCCCTGTTCCAAACACAGGATTAAAGTTGTAATGGAAATTTTTTAAATGCAAATATAAAAATAGAAATCGTACACTGAAGTGTTATTATAAAACTATACGCTATTTTAAAATTTTAAAAACATACTCGTACTTCAAGATTCAATGTGGTCCAATTTCACAGAAAGTTATAAATATATGAAGAGCTCAAATTCTGCCTTTTGGTTATCTGTAACTATGGAAAATGGAAAGAAACGTGTCTTATTACCCACAGTTAACACGATTTTCACATTTAAAATACCCGAATTTTAATTCTTATAAAAATTTGAAATGTTTCTTCATTTCAACGAACTGCCTTTTCTCAGGTCTTTATAATCTAATACACCTCTTGAATGCGCTATTTTACAGTGGTATGAATTAATATGCACGGATTTCGCGTCGAAAATTTTAAAAAAGCATGAGTCTTAATAAATTAGATTTTTCATTCACAAAATACTATGTTTAAATTAATTAATTAATTACAATAATAAAAATTAGGGATGAAATATTAAGGAAAGTGGTAAGATAAACGATAGAGATTCATTGGTAATACACACCCCACAGCTGTATGCCTGGTCTATTGTAAATACTGGAAAAACAATGCGTGTTTTTTTGGAAAAGATGTAGGAACTTTGGTGAAATATGACGATGATTCTGTCTTTGAATCATGTAGTAATAATGATAAAAGAGCATATAAATTCTCGCATTATTTGTACTTTTGCATTGTACATTTTGCAATTTTAGAAAATTCAGAGTTCACTCCAAATCGGACTTATGTATTTTTAGTGAACAGTTAACCGATACAATCACTAACCGATGAAAAACAATGAAGAAAAAAATAGAACCATTGTGAAGAAAATCTTGTTTCTAATATTGACTATATTTCAATCAAAATTACGTGAAAACTATTCATATTTTAAAAAAATTAAAATTACCTCATTTAACAATTGAATTATCAAGCATATTTTCATTCCTAAGAAAAATCTCTTATCTTTAACATTATATTTGAAACAAGATACCGGAAACCTTTTAAAAGTTTTCGAAAATTTCGAGAATTCAACGCACATCAGACCTGTCGATTATTATATGCATACTTTGCTCTACCTGATAAACAATTTAGTTAAAAATTTAGTCACAGTTGAGAAAATTTTGAAAGTTCCTTGAATGGCATGTAAAGTACTCCCAAAAACTAAAATATCCGTTTCAAATTCGAAGGGCCGCGATAACATCCAGAGCGATTGGGGAATATGAAGTTTGATGAAAATCCAACGTACGGTTTACATGCGAGGGTTGTTGATAGACAGGCGGACGGAAGAACGAACGAACGGATGAACAGATAGATGTTTTGCTGAAAACCAGTTTTCCGCATCAAGAACCCACGAAACGTGGATTCTAACTTCTCAAAGTATTGTGACTTTACAACAAGAATTATACACGTTCTGGCTTCACAACGTGTGTAATTCTCGTTCCTACGAAAGGAATTTACTGCATGTAGGAACAAGAGTTTTTATGTTTGTGGGTATCAGGGATCTACGATTGTTTCTGCCCAAAAACGCCTTTTTCGTTGCAGCATTGCGTAAGTTTCTCTATACTACGTATGTAGTAGTAGGAGAGAAGGTAAAAATAGAAACACGTAGGTAGCTGGTAATACTCAATTAATGCATTTCGTTGCATTAACTAGTGATCATGAGAGCTACAGGCCTAATTCCTGCTGTTGAAAAAGAAAAAGAAGAACTAGCGATCATTCAGCAGGACACGAACCCTAAAGTATATACCTGACAACAGTAAATAATTTATTAGTATTGATGGTGTGAGTGAAAAGTTTTGTTTGTTGTTCTGTCGGCTTAATGGTCAGTGGGATTACACTTTTACGTTACCTTAAACTAGTATTCCGGATTCCGACTTCTGTTTGTGTTTACTCCATATTTTCTCTTGCGCTTAAACTCTGAAGAATTAAAAAGATTCTCGCCACTTCTCTTCATATGGCAAAAACTCAATTTCGTCTCAAAAAAATGCATTAATCTATTGTTAAATATTCGTGTCCTAAAACATAACCAATACTGAATAATTTCATGTTACTACGAGTACTTTGTATGGGTACCTGTAGAAGATCCGTTAAATACCTTGCTGTTCAGGGATGCTTTACATTGTGACACTTCAAAGAGCAAAATTTTTGTATCAAAAATGAAACATTTTTATTTTTAATCAACCAGAATTACAAATTTTGTCATATTGACAGAAAGAAACAGTTCCAGTCTCCATAGTTACATAAATAAATGAATGCAGCGCCATCAATATTCAAAAATTCCTTTGGCTACTGCTTCATTACATTAATATTGAAAACAAATTCATTTTAGTTGCAACAGGGGAGAGGACAAAATTAAATTACGAATCTCATTGGAAAGGGAACAAAAAACACAACACTCGATTCATAACCAACGAAGGGAAATGAAAATGATGGATCTGCAAGTCCAATGTGGCGGAGTCCGAGAGTCAATTACTGGTTGTCAATGTGCATTATTGAATGCCACGCAGCACAAAACCCACGACTTGGCATGAAGCGTCGCGCACAGTTGCGACGTATTTTGCAAGAAGCCCTCCCACGAGAACTGTCCAAGAACCGCGTTATAGGATTAGCATTTATATCAGACGTGTTTAATAGTTACACTTACATAAATAATGCCAGATTTTTTTAGCAAATGCTTGTCTATCAGTTTTCCGACGTAGGTGTTTTAAAATGCAGGCTATGTTACATGTTGCTGTCTCTACAGACAATATTTTATTGTAAGTAATACGTCTTTTTCAAAATGATTGACTACCATTGTCTGCTTGTTGTTTGTACATACTATGCTTATTTTAAAGAGGCGAAGAAGAAATAATTTGACGTTTAATACAATATAATGGGATTTATGAACGCGATAGACCAAGAAGAATAAATTGAGGTTGTAAGACCAATTAACAAACAAAATAATTAGTCAAACCATATACAATAAAATTAGATTGAGATTGTAAGTCCAAATAACAAACAAAATCATTTAATCAAACCATATAAGCAAAATTAGGTTCTGGTACATTCAAACATGCATCATCTGTTACATCAACCAACTTTTCAGCTATTTAAGTTTCAGGCTCTCTCTCTAAAGAAAACATTGATAAGATAATACGTTTATTAACATAAAACCGATACAGATATTTGTTTGATTGGATGGATTTGATGAAGTCTCTAGATATCCCTATTAGATAGAAACAATAGAAACCACCATCTTTGGTAGCTTTGTAGAACTCTGGCGTTATGTCTCCGAATGCAATGAGCTTAATTTTTTTTAATTTTTTTAATTTATTAATTTTTTTTAATGATTTTCATTTCAGGGTGCGCTCGAAGGGCGTGACAAGAATTATCAGTCTTTCTAAATCTATTGTTGTAAAACGCTTATTTCATGTAATACCATCGTAATTCAAAAACACTTTTCTAGCGTCTCAAGATTAAGATAAGCTTCCTCTCCAATAAGAGTGAAATTAAACATATAATTTTCACTTGTGTTGATTTTTCAACGTTATATTTGACGCGCATTTAATGAGAAGTACAGTATGTTTCATTGAACCACACAATAACTAGTGGTGCTACAACAGCACTTACTTTCCCGTATTAGAGGAAACGGCTATATAGTACTGAAATATTGCACTTTGTGCGCTACTAACATCTTAGCTTACAACTCACTGTTTCCATCGCAGTGTTGTCAGAACTGTGTGAATTCTACAACTGCACAAAATTTAATACAAACGTTTTGTAAACCTATATTGGAAAAAGAAGCCTGATAACCTGGACAATATAGAAATGCATTCCATAGGGCCATGATTAGAGAAGAGTATTTTAAAACCATGCAACAAATTCTCTACTCACTACAAATGCTACAGCATTTGGTGCGAAAACTGAATTTTTTCATGCAAATATCAACATAAATTAGACAATTATAACTCCTTTCCATACAGCTCCTTCAGGTCACAACAATGATACGTAATTAACAGAAATTCGCGAGCGCAAAGTGAATTCCATTGTTGCAGACCCTGCATTGTCGATATTCTGAGAGCTATTAATTCTTTTTACTTAATTCAAATATTTCAAAATAAACTAGTTATAAAATATTAATGTGTAAGTGTATAACAAAAGTTCTAATGTAAGAAACGAAGAAAGAAATAATATACAAAATTGCCCATTCTAATTTACGACGCACCCAGCTGTCCGAAGCGCTGTAAATTTACAGCGGGCTATTATGTTTGTCACAAAATTATAGAAAAGCTACTCGTATTTTGAAAAAATTAAGCATGACCTTATTTGAAGATGTGGTTTTGATAAATACATGTAATTCAGAAACAAATGTATTTTTAAAATTTTAGTTGTGAGAATACGACGAAAGCGAAGCGCAGTCAATTCCGAGCGGACTTTCGTTTGTCAGGAAATTATAGAAAAAACAACTCATATTTTCAAAAAATTCAACACGACCTTATTTGAATGGCACAGACTTTCCCGTATTAGTTTTCTATTTCCTTGGGTCTTCGCTAGCTATTCGGAATTGCCACACACTCTTTCTTGCCAGCTGTCATCTATCACCGCGAAAATTACATTTTTTTGTCATTTTCTTAATTTTTGGATTTCCTATTGGTAGTACGGAAACATTAATTTAAGAATATTAAAGAACACAAAAACCTAGTCATAAATGGAAATTTTCTTTTAAAAATTATGTGCCGTTTAAGAGAAAATGACGTTTCAGCGCTACTAAAAATGCGAAATTTGAAGCTCATTTTCACAGAAAAGGTTTGAGTTTTCAAAATACTTTATTTGAAGTTATTTGAAGCACTTACACTCACAAATATAAACATCTTTACAAATTGCGGATAATGTGCATATTAAAGATGTGAGAGATCTTTCAAAAAATTTACATTTATATAATTTTTGAAAAAAACAAAAAAAACTCAAAATAAACTTCACGCTATACTAATGAGTGTAATTAGCACTATCCGTTACAAAAGTTTCAAGAAAAAAATTGCAGCCATATACGAGAAAATGACGTTTGAGCATTTCTGAAAATGCCGAAATTTGAGCTACTTTTCACAGAAAACGGTAGTGTTTTCGAGAAACTTTACTTGACATTATTTAAAGCATATATACTCGTAAATATAATAATGTAAAAAAATCGCCGATAATGTAAATATTAACGACGTGAGAGACAAGTAAAAAAATTTACATTTTGGTAATTTTTGAAAAAACCAACCGATAGACCAAAATGGCTTTTATGTCATTGATAGAGTACATTTACCACTATCCCTACCAAAAGTTTAAAGAAAAAATTTGGAGCCGTTTTTGAGAAAATCTTGTTTTTGTAATTTTTTAAAATTGCACATATTGCACGCAATATTGCACGAAAACTACCAAAATTGTGAAAAACATTTACATGACCTTTATTAAAGAACTCAATATGCAGAACAAATTTTATTTGAAGAAAAATCTCTATCTTCAATTTTGTAGTTGGAGAAAGACGCCGAAAAAAATTCAAACTTTCACAATTTTCGAAAATTCAGAGCTGTACGGGAAAATCGGACCTATGCCATGTTAAAAAGTGTATTTTCCTCTATTCATACAAGAAATTTAAAGAAAAAATTTGGAGCCGTTTTTGAGAAAATGTTGAAAATCCCCGGGGGGCTTCATATAAAGTTCCCCCAAATTTTAAAGAATCTTTTTCAAAATCACAAAGCTTTGACTAGAATCAGATCGACTGGGGAATATCAATTTTGAAGAAAATCGACCGAACGGTTTAGGCGCTAGCGTTGACCACAGACGGCCAGACGGACGGAATGCCGTCAATCGATTTTTAAGTGTAAAGAAGCAACAAATCATGGATTTTGACCACACCACAAGATAGAGGATTTTTTTTTCTTAATTTAGTAACTGGTTTTATCCACTTATTCGTTTTCACGGCCCGGCAATTAATTTTTTTCCGCCGAAAATTGGCCATTTTTTTGCGCAGTATTACATAACTTTCCCTATACTACGTATATCACTCCGTGTATACGTACGTATACGGGAAAGTAAAAACGACGGAAAGTCATTTAATGCGCTATTTGTTCCCATAGTCTGCTTCAAATCGTAAAATAATAAATTATTTCATTGCACCTTTACAGAAAATCCGAATGCGGACGCTTACAAGTTTTGGAATGCCATTTTTTTTCTAGATTCGAAAATATAAACACCCCTCCCCTGATTTTATATCTTACATGACTTTTTTCTTAAGCAACAGAATCAGCTCCCAGGTAAAATATTCCTTGCAAAATTCCCGAGTATGAAGAACGTGAGAGCTCATGCCCTGAATCTGAGCCGAACGCTCAGTGATCCTACGCAAAGGGATGCCCACCTAGCAACTCCGTCGTGAAAGGTCATGGGCCACTCTGCCCACACAACTGCTTTATACGCCAGCGTTCGATAGGTTTGTTCTGTTTCTATCCCATCGGATGCGCTGGCGGACGTAGGTGGCAGCAGAGTCGTAGGCGCCGAAGCAATAATTCACATGATTGTAGGTTGCCGAATATGACTGGAAAGGTCAAGCTGTAGGAAGAGGATTATGGTGTCATTTCTTAACTTTGACTGCCGAAGGTGGCGGAAGGCGTCGGCTGATGTCGCTGTAGTGCCTCTGACCGGGAGGTTCTTAAGTTCGAGTCCCGACCGTGGCAGGATTTTTGACACTAGCTACACAGCTAGGTCGAGTAGATCCACTATCTAGAGGAGAACTCTATCGGCCAGCTGCTCTGGTTGGTAGAATTCCATGGTTTCCACGGACTGTAAGCGATCTTTCTTTGTTCCTCCTTGTCTTATCTTCATCCCCTACGTACACACATACAAACTGATATGCACTACTCTACCACATAAGTCGGGAGACCAGTCGGGATCTTAGAGCTAATTCCACCCGGGGCGTTGCCTTGCTGGTGGAAGTTACCTGGATAGGGAAAACCGCAAATCGATATATAAGTTGGAGTTGGATCTAATCATCCAGCGGGAGAATAACACTGTCACCTTCCTTGATAAAATATGCACTACCCTAACAGGACTAATGGCCATTGACGTCGACGCGCACTGAAAAAATTAATCAGAAATAAGGATGTCGTTGGTACTTGAGTTAATACTTCGTATCACACAATACCTAGAGCGCAATTCCCTTACTTTGTCTTTACTTTTCCTCTCTTTACTATAGTATAAGGAAGGAAAGTATTGGAATGACCTCAACAATCTTAAATTTTTGGTCGTAAAATTAGTGTTGAATTTTTATCTAAAACTTCGCATAGACATTAGGTCTACTTGCGCAGCTCTAAAGACAATTGAGATTGGTGCAGATGAAGAAGATATACATGGAATTGTGTATATCCTCCCGAAAGACGGGTTGTCTATATGTATGGATGTCTGTATAAATGTCTGAAGAGGCGAATGTGTCAGTTATAACTCTTGTCAAATTAAAAGCTTTTGAGCTGAAACTTCGTAATTACGTCAGAATTAAGGTCTAGTTTGATTAAGTTCCGGTCACGGAAGCTTTAGTTCTAAATGAAAACGAAGTTGGCTTAATGGCAGGGGTTCATCAATTTCTAGCCAGTCAACTTAAGATAATGTGATTTCGTTTGATACTAGGTATTCGTATCGATTACAAAATTTTTCAATTATCTTGTTATTTCAATCAAAGAAATTTCACAAATGCATTTGTGATTCGTGAAAATTTCTGTCATTAATCACGGTGATGACAATCATCAAAAATGTCTATGCCAAGGAGATTAGGATAATACATTGCAAAGTAAAGACTTTTTTGAGATTCGTAATTCAGAATTTCGTAAAAGATATCTGTATTAACATATAACTAAAATTTGGTAACCATGTTTCATCGAACCCACCAAACCTAAATCTGGTTATCTTATTTTCATCGTACACCACATTTCTTCCCTGAAATGGAAACAGTCTTTCTTGAATACTGACCACGACGACACAGCAAATTAGATAATGATCATTTAAAAACCTCAATACTTCGATTTTCTGACTAGCAGTGGAGATAAACTAGCTTTCGTACCTGTACGTCTGGTTCCTTGTAATGTTATCTGTTCTAAAGCAACTGTAATGCTTTTAGAGCTGGTCCCTTATTTGAACCCCTCAGCTAATGCGACGAGATCTCTGTGGCGATTGCGATCAACACATTTGCATACCTATCTGCCGTTTAATCCGATCTCCCGACTCGTGGAGTGAGGATAAGTGGTCAACCTCCCACGGACGACTCTGCGGATTAACAAGTGTCACGCCAGAGCACTACTCTGTGGCAGCATTGGGTAAAGCATACAACTAGTAGTTGCTTGGTTGAACCTGACGAGATGTGTAGAAACGTTATGATCACGGTAGGAAGCTGGCAATGTTCTTCAATGATAAGGATTATATAATGGGTCGTGACCTTAGGTGCCAGATTTTACGGGTTGCGAAGGACGTGTAAAGAATTTCCATTCAATTTAACTTCGTGTAAGACAGAGGTTCTCAAGTAGTGATACCTGCAGATACGTTGGGAGTACTTGAAGTGTCCATGAGAAGATTTGATGTCTCATGTCGCTATCTGTGCTCACAAATTTATGAAACTATTGAAAGGATTTACTTACGCAGGGGCAAATTTTCATCGGTGGTGCGACCAAAAAATACTCATTAAACTTAATTTGGAGCGAGACACATTATTAAAACTTTTATCCGGATAAACATGAGAAAAATGTGACAAGTCATGCATGCACCCAGTGTTACCTGTGAACCCAGTATTATCGTCTCCTGTATTATTTCAGTAGTATACCTTTGGGTTCCGGCTCTCATACGCAACCAATCTTTATAAATTAGGGCTCTAAAGAAAGAGAATTTCACGGAGACTTGACGAATTCCGTTTTGACTTTAAAAATATGGATGATTTCTTTAAAAAAACCTATCGAAATATTCATGTAAAATCCCGCAGCCCGCATCACATGTCAATCTATATCGGCAAATAACTCATAAACAAAGCGTTTTAGAGCCTTAAAAAGTAAAATTTTGAGGCTAAAGGCCTCAAAGAAACGTTTTTTACACTATAATCTATAAGATGAGACATCCCCGATCCATTCAATTAACTTTTCGGTTCCACGCTTCAATACTATCACGCCCACCTCAATATTTCAGCTCTTCGTGCTGGTAGCACTGGTACGCTGGTGGGAACGCTAGTGAACATTTATACCTACAGAAAAGACGGCGCTATTCGGTTGTAAAGTTGAATTTCTTCTCCGTGCTTTGCAATTATTTACTTTTAGAATTCAATTTTGATAATTCAAATAGCTTTTTTCTACGATCTGGTTATTATTAATTACGTAAATTATTATTTTTTTAAATCATTTTGAAAAATTACCTTACCTAGTAATTTTTCCAGGTAATAGCATTTAAAATATCAATTATTGGAGGAAATATCATCGTGGGGTGTATTAAGCATTTAGTTATATTGAGGGTGGCATATGTATCAATCTTTTAAAAGTTTAAGAATTTCTGGTGTAGAATGTAGCAATGTGCGTTTAAAGTAGTGATACTACAAAAGCACACACTTCTTGTCATTGTTTTTAAATTTTCAATTCTCGAAAATTCAGAGAGTTCAATGAAAATTAGACCTGCGGCATTCTCGAATTAAGCGTCTTAAGCTGCAGCGCCATTACTCTTATGCCAATGGTGACTGGTTTTCGACACAAGAAACTGGGTAACTAATTAAAAGAGGTGGATAATGTTAGTGCCTAAAGAAAAATCTAAAAAAATAGCTATTCTGATCAATCGTTTCACTTCCTCGCATACCTTTTAGACACTCATACGTAGTACAGAGAAAGTTATGCAATAATCCAGCGAAAAATAGTAATTTTTCGACCAAAAAATTCGAATTGTAGGCCCTTGGTACAGAAAAAGTGGATAATTATTTTTCCTGAATATAATAAATTACTTTCTTTTAAACATTGTGGGTAGTCAGATACCCGTCTTGTGGGTCCACGATATCGAAAAATTGGTTTATGAAACGTCTGTCCGTCAGCCTTGTCTGTTTGTCCCTCTTCCTGTCCGACTGTCAATCCCCTTGTGTGTCCTTAGATCTAATGTCCGTCCTGTCTGCCCGACTGTCCGACCGTCTGTCAGTCTATCTGTCCAACTATCGGTCCATCTGTCTGTCCGTCCGTCTGTCTCTCCATCTGTCCGTCGGTCCTTCCGTCTGCCCATGTTTTCTGGGTAAGTGCGTTAGAGGCTAAACAATAGGCAAAATTAATACGCAATTCATGAACTGATGACACGGCATCTTGAATTTGAGGTTATCTTGATTTTGGGGAAATTAACATGAAGCCTCAAAGATATTTTCAAAATCTATAAAAAAGTCATCAAATTTTGTTTACATTTTTCCTCAAATAGAGCAATATACGCTTGTAAAAATGGTACAGGCCTCATTTTTGTTGAACTTGCTGAATTATCGAAAATTGTACAAGTTCAAAATTTTTGGCTTCTTCATTCAACTAAATATTGAAGATAGGTTTTTTGCAATAAAATATATTCTTCAAAGACAAATTTTTAAATAAGGTCACAATCAATTTTTCGAAGAGTAGTTTTCCCATTGCATGAAGTGTCGGCAATTTTTAAACTATTATTTTCTCAAAGCGACTCCAAATTTTGTCTTTAATTCTTTCCCTCGGATAGAGCTTAAAAAATAGCGCAAAAAGGATGCTAAAAAATAGCGCAAATCCCAGTTTCGGCGAACTCTGTAATTTCGAAAATGTAAAAAAAGAAAACTTTGAAAAAGGTCAATATTGATGATACATACTTTGTCTTTAATAAAATCTTCTGTAAATTAATAATCTTTAAATAACGTCATATAATTTTTTTTACAAAAAACAAAGATTTCTGGTAATGTTTACTCGGAGTAAAGGCAGGGCTTTATTTCTGTTGGAAAGTGACGCAACGGCATTCCATATCTCAGAAATAATCATTAAATTATGCTATAAATATAAAAAAAATTCTATTAAATTAGTGGAAAAATTTGCGGCGCATTCCGGGACCAAAATTTTGTAAATCAGGCACCGTGTAAAGATAATATTTTTTTTTAAAACGTTACAAACATTTTTACACAAAGTATTCGGCTGAAGCATGACGCTTGTTACGCCATCTTCACCCCACTTCCAAAGTCATGATAAGTCCGCCTAGATACCCGCTACATCGTACAGAGGGCCATGGAAATGGGTGGTAACCGGAGAAGGTTAAATGGAAAGGATTCCTAACCCTAAGCAAGTTAAAACCTCCAGTACAGTAAAAGGGTAAAAAACAACAAAAAAACACACATTTTTTCTGTATCTTTTCCTTCGGATAGAGCAAAGACATTTAATGTAAAAGGGCGTAAGTCTAAGTTTCGTTGAAATCTCTAACTTCACGAAAATTGCAAACAAATAATGCAAGAAAGTACGTGCTGGTGTAGCCAGCCATACTATTTTGTATATTCCTCTGATCGATAAATAATCGTCGTGAAAGTCGGAGTAGTACGTTAAACACGGGCCCTCGATCCGTGGGAGAGTCTTTCTTCACCCTCCTCCTCCCATCTTTAGAGCTTGGAATTGTGGTAATTTCAATTTCCAATACGGTACATCCCCAAAAGTTCCAAAATTTTTCACATCCTTATTTTCCATTTCAAAACGCAATTCTCACGGCAACATAAAAAACACGGGTACTTAAAAATATATATTAATTATAGACAGTTTTATCCTCGATGCCTAGTTATCTTGAATATAATTTTGAACTCGGCAGGCTCTCTGTCAACTTTATTACCAACAATATTGTGGGAAGGATACTAAAAAAGATTCAGTAGATTTGAGGGACTCAGTTCCTTTCAAGATTCGAACTCACATGGGGATTCAGGAAATCGAGGATTCGTTTCATTTTTATTTTTATTGAATAAATTATAACACTTTTCCTTCTTCACCAAGGGCTATTAAATCATTAGTTTCCACCGCGTGTACCTTTTAGTAACTTTTAGTCTGCTGATAAAACAAGAATATGCTCTAATAGTCAAGCAGAACATCAACGAATGACTGTTGGCATTCTCGCAGAGAGAATGAATTTGCGGGCACCACACAAAAACCAAATCCCACGCCCCACTAGAAACGTAAAAGGCGAGTGCGATAAGTGAGTGAAGCAGCTGTCAGGAATGAGACGGGATCAAATGGAAACCATCGTCGAGAGTAACGAGTTGATGCACTGTACATATCCACCCCAGTGCCTACACAAAACTAATTAGGTATGACAGGAGTATACTTGAGTATTTTCAATCAGATCATAATTGAATTATATTAACGGCATTCCCCTTTTAAAATTGATGAATAATAAATTTATGATAATACAAAATAATGTCGTAATAGCATGTTACAGTACGAATATCGTACACTTCATCTACATTGTAAAACTTCCGATGAAGCGCAATGTTCTTTTAAAATTGACTTTAATTCATCTTGCGAAATTTGAAAGACATATATGAAGTAGTATAAATTGATTTTGTACATAATAATTGCATTGCATTGCTTATGTTGTTGCTTAAACTCTAGAGTTCCTTAAACCTCACTTGCATTCCAATTTGCCAAAACACTACTGTGAACACTTTCTCTTTTCATTACGAAACTGAACATTTTATTTTTTTTAAATTTAGTCGCATCGACAACTGAGGTCATTAGCGACTACTTTAAGTACAACTTTACAATATTAACATGGCAACTTTACAATAGATATGAAAATTTACAAATATTACAATATATGTGAATACGTAGAGACAGACATTACAGGTATTTCATGTTACAGAATTAGTTTCTAGTATCCATACCAATACACCTATTACAATTAGATTTCTTTAAGAACGTTGCTGTCTTTACAGAATTTTAATATTTTATTTTGGTAGTCGATGGATGATAGCATCAGTTCAGGGTTTTGCTCATCTTCTAGGTATGTGTGTCTGCTATACTGAAACATAGGACATTGGGTTAAAATGTGTTCAAAGTTAAGAATGGTATCACAGTTCTGGCAGGTAGGTGGAGGATTTCCAGTTAGCAAGTGTTGATGACTGAACTTGCAATGACCAGTTCTTATTCTTGTTATTGTCACCTGATCTTTTCTTGAAAACTTTTTGGAGGTTTTCAGGGAGTAAAAATTGTTAACGTGTTTGTGTAGAGGGCTGGATTTCATGTTTTTCCAGAGGTTGCTCCACTTTGCATCCATTGCTTTCTTGATGTGGGTCCATAAGTCCTTGCAAGTGTGTGATATTGTTAAAATACTTCCTGTTTCAGGGCTTACATTTTCTTCTTCAAGACTCATTGTATTAACTGAACATTGTTTTCAGTTGATTGATTATTTCGCGTTTCCGAGCGCGTAAACTGTTATGGTCACTAGTCCCCTAAGTGTATTGAGTGTATCACGGGAGGTTGTTGTGTTCTTTCACAGCTGCATAGTGAGATTTGGCGCCGACGTACAGGTAGGCTCGCAGGGTTTTCCTCATCCAGGTATCTCCTCGGGCACCACCAGAGATGGAAGAAGCTCTAAGCTTCCTACTTGAATGGTAGTGTAGTGCAAGCAAGTGTAAATGTGTGTGAGTAATGGGTGAGGATAGGACAAGGAAGAGGAAGGAAAGATAGAGCGCGGTCCGTGGCCCGTTTGTTTGAGTACTGCTCCGGCGTTCGCCTGATATTGATCAGAGATACCACGGAAAACTACCAATCGGAGCAGCGGCCGCTAGAATTCTCCTCCAGACAGCGGCTGAATTCGACCTAACTATTTAGGTAGTCTCGAAAAATCCTGCCACCGTCGGGACTCGAACCTAGAACTTCCCAGTCAGAGGCACTTCATTGACATCATTGACGCTCTGAACCACCCCAATCAGTCGTTGTTTACAGTGAACCATGTATTATTAGAACACCTCCTTCCTAATAACGAAACTGCCTCATCCTCTTGCGTCGCCCACCCACCGCGGCTGACCCCTCGCGTGCTGCGCAGAGGCAGCGAGGCGCGTTGGCGCTGCCGCGTGGGCGCCGCAAGCACGCGAGGTCGAACCGCGCGCCCGCGCCCGCGCGTGGTGGCTGCGGACGAACACAAAACAAAAACCAAAAACAAATCCTAGACTGTATTTATTGAGGGCACGCTCTGTTGGGCGAAACGAGAGATGCAAAGCACAGCGAAATTATTTTTCTCGTAATGCGGAGCCTTGTGTAATGTAGAATGTGGATACTGCAATGCCTTCGTGAAAACATGAGACTATAGAAATAGAATACTATTGTATCTTTCCTTCATTTCTATTAATATATTATAAATTCTGCACGGAAGTTGAGGCATTTGTTTTACATAAAATAGGCGGGCAAAAAGGTATTTATTTTTACTCAAATACGCACGGGAAAAGGCTGTTATTCTGGCTAAAATAGGGGTGCAAAAGTCCATGTAAACAACAACTAAATCACATTTAAAATAAATTGTTGTAAAATATTAAAATTTTAACAGATTCTTATTTTTATTCTAACTCTAAAATTTGCATTAGCCCTTACGTGTAAAGAAACGATATTTTCTTTCTTTTCTCGATTTCACATGACCACCCGATATGACGACTACAGTTTGTGTTACCTGCGACGCTGTCTCTACAAAATGCTATTGTGGCCTCCATTTTGAATCTTGAAAAGGCATCAATGAAAGCGGGATTATGTTTGTCTTTCTTCGCACTCGTGTAATCGCCAGCACTGTGAGGGGTATATTATACGTAGAGAGCTCTGTCTTCAGAAGGAATCGGATCGGAACACTCAAATGATAGGATGGGATTCCTCGTTAGTGACATCTGTGAAAAACTTCAAAACCGTAGATGGTTTGGTACCTAGTATAAGCTTCCTCTTTCATTTAGATTTCAAACACTGTTAGGTCCTTAAGTCTCCTCTTCCACAGAAAGACAAAATACGACCGTACTTTCCTGTTGTCCAGGCTGGCAGGTATATTTCCAGTTTGATCGAGGTCGGTGCCGGGAGAAAAAAACAAAAACAATAGCCAGAAAAGGCAAAAATAAGGCAAAGTGGAAAAATAGGCATCGGAAGCTAAAATATCCACACAGGAAGGCAAATTGAAAATTTACTAAACAACTCCACATGTATAATTAAGTGATTCCTATTGTTAAACGTCATTACAACGTAACTACAATAACTAAGTATTTTGCCAAACTTCCGAGCTCTACTTATTAATATTATTATTCTTTTCAATTATTCCGAACCATTGTGAAGCCCCGCCAGTAAAATGACTTGCTCCCCGGACGTCGATGCTGTGACCCAGGACACTCCCAGGGTGTGGCCCACTCATGTTCTGACACCTACACGGCAGAGATCAAGGCATTATTCTCCGATAGAGTGATTCGTTCCAATCTCAATTGCGAAGGAGGATTTCATTCTAAATGAATTTGCACATTGGTGAATTAATTTATCTAGATAAGATTTTTTTATGTCTACTGTGTCAAGACAACAGTGTTACCTTACAACAGGTCGTAGGCGTTCACGCTTAAAGTAATAATTGAACATGTGTGTGACGACTTCGTGGCTGAAGTTATGTCGTTTCACGTGATGAACGAAGATAACTCTAATTCATTCTTGAGATGAATATTGGTTTAGTATAATTTCTCTTACTTCATAAGTCAGAGAGTATTAAAAAACATAATTGTAAAATTCTTTCAAATTCTTCAAATTTTGAATGAAGAAGTAATTTCATGCTAGACTGAAATAAAGTAAGTGCGTAAGTAAGGGGTGAGGATAAAACAAGGAATAGGAAGGAACAATCGCGCGCGGTTCGTGGCCCGTTTGTTAGTGTACTGCCTCAGCATTCTTCTGGTGTTGTTAGGAGAAACCACGAACAAGACTGGAGTAGCCGCTAGAATTGTCAGAGTGAGCTGCTAGGCTTAAAGCCTCGTACCTCTGGGTCAGAGGCGTACACTGTCAGAAATTTCCGCATTACTTTTAATGTGAAAGTAGATTAAAGTAAGTATAATGTACGTAAATGAAATTTAATGTTCACGTTCAGTAACTTTAAAGTACGTGTGCATTAAATGTAATGTACGTGTACAATTAAATTTGCTGTATGCGTGTATATTAAATTTACTGTAAGCGCAAATTAAATTTACTGTACGTGTAAATTAAATTTAATTTAGATACATGATACTTTAATGTACTTTTACATTGAAATTACTGTATGTGTGCATGAAATTTACTGTACATGTACTAACTTCAATATTTAAAATTTGTTCAAATAATTGTCACCCCGACCGGAATTCAAACCCCTCTCCTGGTTTACGCCCACTTGCTCTAACTACTATCGACACAATCAATTCTTTGAACATGTTCTTAGGCCTGATGAATTACCCGCTGGGATTTAGGCACTTGTTACATTTTTGGACGCGTTTAGTCTCGGAAATATGTCCCGCAGATGTAAAGAACACAAAGTTCTGATCTTGGTACTGAGTAACAAATGTATTTTCATATTGAAATTTTTCAACGAATAGTCATCCCGACCGGGATTAGAACCCGGGACTTCTGATTTATGCGCAGGTGCTCTAACCACTGAGCTATTGCGACATTCAATTGCTTCAGCAGGTTCTTAGGCCTAATGTATTGCCCGCTATGATATGTATAATATATTCTTTACGTCTACGGAACATATTTCTTTAGACGTAATATATATTAAATATGTATTAACTCAACAGAATTATGTATATTATTTATAATTATCACTTCTTCTTCACCTGTTTTGGACGCGTTTACGCTCGGAAATATGTTTCATAGCAGTAAAGAGTACTAAATTCTGATATTGTTACAGTGACAATTCTTTGAAAAAATTTTAATATTATCGGAGAATTTGAAAAAATTGTTAACTGAAGAATTAGCGTACTATGTACATCGCTACAATTTAATTATAAAGATTTTTACAATTTTATTTGTTACCAATTTGAATGTAATAACGAATTTTGAACATTTATATTCTTTGTGTACATGTTGAAAATATATTTTGAATTTATTAAACGTAAGTTCAAATAGCGGAAGAAAATATTTCTAAAACCTGCACTGATTTTAATTTAAAGATTAAATTTAATGTACAACACATTAATATCGGTTTAATTTACAAGGTACATAACGTTTAATGTAGTCCTACATTAATTCTGCATTGATTTTAATTTTAACATTACATTTAATGCATAAACACATTAAAATCGCTTTAACGTACACGGTACATTAAATTTAACGCACAGCAGTACATTAAATCTACACTGATTTTAATTTACACATATTTAATGTGCGTGTGCATTAATATCGTTTTAATGTACACGGTACATTAAATTTAATGTGAAAAAGTGCATTAAACTACATTAAATTTAATGTAATTTCTGACAGTGTAGCTGTGATATCAATTGACGCTCAGAGCCACCTAAGCCCGTAGTCAGGCATCGATGGTGGTTTCTCAGAGGGACGGAAAGGAGGAATGTCCTGCTCACATAGGTTCTTCCGAAAGTCAGTAATTGCCCAATATATTTGTTTTGATGTTTGAGGGGAAAATGTCGATTTTTAGTTAAGAGTTAGGAAGTTATTTACTTTGGTCGAATTTTAAGCAACGCGTGCTTTAAAGGAACTCGATTCAATCGCCTTGAGGAGGATATGTCTCTGTTTCCTCTTTTCCTGTGTTAATCGTCTATATCCCACAGTGCTCTTTCGACCAGAAGAAGAAATTGTTTTAATGAAACTATACAACACAAGGGAAATATCCGCCTCTCTTGAGCTGCTATCCACTGCATCCCTTCAGCACCCAGCAAGGCGCGGGCCATTGACACCAGGTCGAGTCGAATTCCGAACGTGGGCCAAGCAACGTCTCACAAGGCTGGCGGAGGCCCTGGGGCAAACTGCTCCAGCATTTTCAAGCTGGCGCGCGCGCAGTTATACGCCGCGCGCCACGGAACCCGCTGGCGCGGAACGCTGGCCAGCGAGCGGGTAAGCCTCGAGGCGAAGCTACCCCGGGCCGCGCCGCCCCTATTTAGGAAGGAGCAGGTGACAGCCACGGCAGTCAGAGTCACAGCAGAGAGGCAGCGCAGCAGAGAGTGAGAGAGTCGCCGGGAGGGAGCCTGCAGTCAGTGACAGAGTCGCACGCAGAGAGGCCGCACCAGTAGTCGTGCGGAATACGTCGCGACTGCCAGCCTGGAGGCGCCGTGCTAAGGGACGCACGGCGAGATTGCGTGCCGGAGTTGCACGCAGCGGAGTCGCACAGTCAGGCGTGTGGAACAGGAGCAGTGCCAAGTGACGCACTAGAGAGATCCGGGCTTGGACGTTAATGCCAGCCGGAAGAGAGTAACTCCTGTATATTTTATTGTTTAGTATAAATAAAATGATTGAAGGAATAAATAACAAGTTGTTAAGATGACGTGCTTTCTTTCATTGGCAAACATAACACAAACCAAACAGATTTTTCTCTCATAAACCATCGCAAGTCGACGCATGTAATCTAATGGGTCGTCTGTAAATTACTGTAAAAATGGGTCGTCTGTAAATTACTGTAAAAATGAGTCGCCTGTAAATTAACAGAAATTTGGAGTATTTTGAAAACCTCTTCTCTCCCTCGGAACGCGCTTTAACCCCCTAAATAATTACGCAACACTTTCGATAAGACTAGCCATTTACAATAAGTAAAAATAAATTATAAAGCAGTAACGAGTTGTATCAATTTTATTTATATTATATATTAAAATGTATGATAATTAAAGTCGGAATTTGTTGTTGATTCGGACTGCACCTACCAATAAACTTGGAGGCAATTTTGGAATAAAGGAAGGACGCAGAGGGGAGACATTTCTGACACGCCGTGCCCACGCCGTCGTGGATGACGCAAGGGTCCGGTGCCCCTGCGCCAATTTAGTGGATTCTAGAATACATTAGCCTCGTGGCAGCTCTTGGTCAACGTGCTCGCTTTCCAGTACGCAGCCCCGGGTTCGTTTCCTGGTCGAGGCAAGACTATAGTGTGCGTTTTCCTTGCAATGTCTCAGTATATGTTGCTGTGTGACAATGAGAAAATTCACTTCTTGGGATGCGAAGACCGGAATACGGCGTGGGAATGCCTACGTGCTACCACACGTACCCTCTTAACCCATGGCCGCGAGGCAGGAACGTCGCCTGTTGGCCTGAGCCCGTTCACGGGACGTTGTGCCAAGCACAAAGATAAATGCTATAGATCGTTTTTTAATATTTTCTTCGTAATCAAACAGATTTAAACAATGAAAAAATTCCATTTATTTCAACAATTTATAGATCACAAACGTTTTAATTTATTTATATTTTTAATTGAGTTTTTTTATATTTTAATGTTTAAGGTTACTACTCGAAGAATAATGTTAAAAATGAGCCAGCGTTATTACCACTAATCTCCCTACTCCTAACTCAATGTGATCTCCCTACCCCTGTATGACGCAGCGTAACATTGCCCCAAATCCCCTCCCCCTCTTCAGCGTTACGTAATTCATGGTCGATCCCTAATGTGTTGTATGTTTCAATTGAAGTAGTTTATGCAATTCTCTTCTTTGTGTTTCTTCCTCTTAAGAAGAGTGCACTGCCGCCTCTGGTAGGAATGTTGAAGATTTAAAACTTAATAATTTGCAATTTATTCTGTAAGCTGTATTGTTTGCATACTGACTATTCTAATTTTGATTTATCCTTTTCAGGTGAGTTTCTAAGCAGAAGTGCTTTAAAATCGATGGTACTGGCAGGCTACTTCAGGTAAGAATATGGCATCTGACATTAATAGTGTATAACGATCTTGCAAAGATGAAAATGAAGCAATGACTGAACGCGAAGGATAAATTAATACTGGTGAAAGACCGGCATTATTTCATTGAGTAGTATATGTACTAGACAAAATTAAGAGCAATTAAAAACAATAATGTTCATTATTGTTGCGGTGGTGTGCGGCGAGTTGAATCGCGCGCCGCACCGCCAGCACACGGCGGCAACTTGGAGAGCAGCGGACCGTGACAAGACCGGGCAAACGAAGAGGAGGCAGCCGGTCAGCGAAGCCGCGGAGTGGAAGCGAGGCTACGCCGCCGGGGCGAATAAAAGCAGGCCCCGCCGCCGAGCGGGTAGACAGTTTTCTAGTGGAGTTCCGAGTGTGAGACTGTGTGATTAACAGCAAAGTGGTATTTTGGACCCGGCAATAGTGTTTTGGACTTTCTTACGGATTATTGGTGATACGGCTATATTTTCTGTACATCTTCTGGAAAACGGTAACCTGGCTATGTTTATGGATTAATTCCTTGGTTACCGGATTTGTTAAACTTGCACTGATATCCAATTTGTTAAATAAAAACTGTCTACAAATTTCTGTGTTTTCCTGGATATAACAATTATGTATATAAAACTAAAAGAGATAATAATAGTAAAATTTATATATATATATATATATATATATATATATATATATATACTGTTATACATATTATTAACAGCATAATAATATGTATATTTATATGTAACTGTTGAATGCGGATATTTTTTCTTTTACAATTTCAAGAAACCCTATAGTTAATTAGCATATTATTACTTTCTCGCCTTACGAATACTTCGTAAGAAGAGAAAGTTATGTAATCGTGCGGCGGAAAACGGGGAATTTTCGCCAGAAAATCTCTTATAGCAGGGGTCTGGTGACAAAAAAGTTGATAAAACCTGTTGCTAAATTTAGAAAAAACATCCTCTATCTCGTGGTGTAGTCAAAATCCATGATTTGTTGCTTCTTCATACTGCAAAATCGATTGACGGCAAAACGTCCGTCTGTCCGTCTGTGGTCAACGCTAGCGCCTAAACCGTTCGGCCGATTTTCTTCAAAATTGATATTACCCGATCGTTTTTACTCGTCTCAAGGCCTCTTGAATTTGAAACCGTTATTTTAGTATTTGAGGGTATTTTACATCAAGCTCATTTTGAGATTTTTCAAGGTAAAAGAAAATGGCTCCAAATTTTTTGATTATATTTTGTTGTTGAATAGTGCGAAGAACGTTGAAGGGAATGACGTAGGTATCATTTTCGTTGATAGGCCCAATTTTTCGAAAATTGCAAAAAACTGTTTAAAAACTGCAAAATTGAAGATAGAGATTTTCGCCTCAGACAAAGTCGGTTGTACAAAATTTGCACTTCAAATAAGGTCATGAACCATTTTTTTGGAAAAACGAGTAGTTTTTGCGTAAATTGCGATTCAAATTTACAAAAAAAATTTTCTCAAAAACCGCTCCAAATTTTTTCTTTAAATTTTCTGCACGTGTGTAATAAGGGACGGTAAGTATATAAATAAACTAGTGGTGCTATAGAATGGCACATACGTTCTCGCAGTAGTTATTTTCCAAATACCGATCATCGGATAAATTATGTGGAGTAAACCGCTGCCTTTTTTGGTCATGTGTTTTGAAAGACATGTTTTTCGCATGTTGACAATTACCGGCTTCCTAATGATAGAACTGATACAAGTACGTTTTGACTAAAACATAAGCAGTTGGTCCGCATGTTGGTCCCGTAGCGCTGTTGGTTAATGCACCTTCGGGTTGAGATCTTCAATAAGGAAGGTGCCGAGTTCGATCCCCTGAGGGGGATTTTAATTTGATGAATGTGATGTTGCAGGAAAAAAACATTGAAGAGTGTTGATACTTTATTGAACATCATTTGAAGTACTTTTACTCACGAATAGAATCAATGCAGATAAATAGACAGGACTTCTCTGTGTTTTCCCTAACTGCGTCTTTTAAACAATTTTTCAACTCCGTTATTCGATTTCTGAAGTGTATGACATGTGAAATCAACCGTTGTCTAGTATATATGTGTATGAACCAATGAAGTAAATTTATGAGTATTTTAACGTTAAATTGTAATTCAATATAACCAGAAGGCATGCGATGAACTTACAATCCCTAACCGTTCCGAAATTATTATTAATTTATCACCTTACGAATACTTCGTAAAGCGGTTCACCGCTGCTTTTGTTGGTCATGTTTGAAAGACATGTTTTTCGCATGTTGACAATTACTGGCTTCAAATGATAGAACCGATACAATTACGTTTTGACTAAAATATAAGTAATTGCGATAAATATACTGGAAATGTTTGTATATATTTGTTCAAATTTTTAACTTTTAACAATTTTTTACTTCTCTTCTTGGATTTGTAAAGCGTGTGCACCATCGTATCAATCGTTTCTTTATCATGCATTTACCATTTTATAGGTCGGTTCTATTTTTTCACAGCTCTGTTCGACACAGGCGGTGTTGGTGTTGCGTAGTGGTATAAGTGCCGGTTCGTTGACTTTGAGTATCGGATATCGGGTCTCGGTACGGAAAACGTTTGCTGGTATAATACACTTTTGCTGGTTTATGAAGTAGTTGAATAGCAATAAGGACCGTATAGAAGCAGAGCGAGAAAGTATGGGCGTTGGAAGCACCACTAGTTTTTTTTAAATTTCGGATACATGGAAGTAATAAAAGACTAAGTAAACTTCTTTAATCTTTTATAACCTGCAGATAAGAATAAAGGACGCTTAACGAAATGTGCTGAGATAATCTTCACACAGTGTGAAACTGTGTAACGATCGAGACCTGATCTACAGCTGCGTAGGAGACACATGTAAATTTGAATGGCCTCTGCTCGGTGAATTTCCGCGCCACTTGAAATGTCTTAACACGTATTTTGATAATAGTGGTCTTCACATCTTGTAGTGCCACTGTCCTTTACCATATCTGTCCTACATGCTAAATGTCACGGAGGGCGCTAATGCGTTGTTTAGGTTTTCTTTCCGTTGTGATGTAAATTTGATTATTTTTATATCCATGCAGAGTTCGGTCTGTGATATCAATGAAACGTTCCAATAAATAAAGATGTATCAATATTCATTAATTGCATTTTCATCTATGGGGACAACAAAACCATTTTTACTAAATTCACTATTAGTTTGTTTATTATTTTACACTAACGTCTTAAAATGTAACTCGTGTGTGTCAGAACAACACATTTCTTTTTGTTTTCGAAAAGAATTGTTAATAAAGTCATGATGACTCTTGTGTTAAATGAATCGTCTTATAACATCTGTTGAGTGCGCTAATCAAACATTATCACATCGTAGATAAACTTATTTATACGACATAGAAGCTGTCTTGCATTAAGAATGTTAGTTAGCATTACACGAAAAAGCAATTTGTACTTGGTCAAAGATATCAACAGCTGTATTGTCGATATTGTGATATACCAAATGCGGGAGGGCATTCGAAATTGAATAATTTAAGACTTTAATGCTAATTTAAATTAGAATTAGACACCGTAGTAACAGGTTGCTAGGGAGGACATCGATGTTTAATATGTCACGATATTTGGTAAACAGGCACCGTAGTAACAGAGGTAAACAATTTCATGAGCCCGTGGATGTAATGTAGAATCAGTCGAACGATGCGTGTGTAAGAGTAGAAATTTCGCCAAAGAGTGCACCTTGGTTAGAGGAGTGAATACCTAATACGATTCCGTTGGTAGGGAATGTAAAACAGAATTTCGGACAACAATGAACACGAGTTTTCCTGGATTGAAGAACGAAAAAATTAGTTAGTTGCAGCTCAGATCTCATAGCGAGAGGGTCATTTGTGAATTAAAGGGTTGCGTATCCGAGTTCAAACTTGGTTTATTTTTTGTGATCGAAAGTAGATACTTATAAAAATTCCAGAGATACAGTTCGGGACTTTAACTTTTTTTTCTTCCGCGAGTGAAAGTGGAACATTGAAACATTTTGATGAAGCCGTGCATTGACATGGAGTATTTTCTTACTGATAGGGAGGAACTTTTAACAAAATTGCCAACTTTAATTAGTTTTCACCAGTGACGAAGGTGAAGCACCAAGCTAAATGAACTTGTAATTATTTTGCTGAACACGAGCTGATGGTGATTTGAGAGGCTAGCACATTATGTGAATGGGAGTGACTTCGTGGCGTGCAGTAAGATACCAGATAGAAGGCATCAAGACTGGTCGAAGGTGATGATGTCGCGTGGTGAAGATGACGCGGCGTCCGAGCGAAGCATTGAACGATACAACGAGAAGAGAGCTCAGGTTAACGTTCGTACGAACAATTATTTTATTTCTCAAGGTCATGACCAAAAATAATAATTTTCAAAGAATGTTATTTCAATTTAAATGAAATTTTTAATTATAATAAATTCATACTGTTCTAGTGCGAAAGAAAGTACAAAAAACAAACTTGGTTATTATTGTGCAATCTGGCACATCATTAAACACTTTCAGGTTTTGTCATTTTCCGTATGGAAGCGAGTCTACAGGGGGCAGATTGTGATCGAACGATGAAGTAAGCCCAATTGTGCCCCTCGCATATTCGAACCCATGATAGAAGCCCAACGTTTCAATAATAGAGAGACATATCTTGGATTGGATAAAACGGTTTTCAATAGTTTTCGTTTCAAATGGCAACCCAACGGGGGGGTCAATAGAGAAAACTTGTTTCAAATGGCAGCCCAACGTGGGGCAGATAGATAACTATTGTTTCAATATCTTTCAAAGTTGACTGGTTTTTCATTGCAGATACATCTTCCTGGACATTTTTTCATTCTGTGACAAAACATCGATCATTTATGCAACACACTTCTAGACTGACGTTTCGCCGTAGTTGAAGATGGAAACAAAGCCGAAAAATTTACTAACAATTAACAGTATTTTTATCATACTCCAGAACATTGTAAGAGGATTCATTAATTGTACATGCAAACCGATGCAAATAACGCGTGTCATTGCCTTTTGACGAAATGACAAATTTTCTTTTAATTCCTGATTTTTAGATGATTTCCCTTTTTAGATGACCCAACATGTCACAAGATTAGGCATAATTGTCTTTAAAGGTTTCATTTTTTGATGTTTGTGTCGATTGTAGAACTTCTTGCTAGATCCAGTAACAATTATTTCGTCTCGTTGCGCAGATCGTTAAAAAGTCGAGTAAAACGAAATATCACGCTCACATGTTTTGCACGCACGTATCAAATGTGAGAAAACAAAATCCGACACCTGACATATTATGGATAATGAAATAAATGAAGACTTACACGTACCGCAATATCCTCAAACTTTAAACACAGACTAACGAATATTTTATATTTTCATTACATTATTTTAGAAGATAAGGCAAGTTTGTATTGTCTCTTCCGACATTTCATTAATCATATAAATGATCATCTTTCGATGGCTTTGCTATTATCATCAAATCTGCTGCTTATGTGCTAGAATTAGGCTATTTTCACTTCGTAGCAGATCTCTTGATGGTGACTAAGTTCTCGAATTATTATTTAAATGATTAAAACAAAGCCGGTAGCCGCAATTTCATTTCCATTACCATTTCAGGGCCACCTTTTCCTCTCCAGCAGAAAATTATTGTAATGTATTGTACTGCAAAATGATAAGCTAAAATAAAACATTTAAATCGGAAGCAAGTAACAAAAGAGTTGTAAAATTTTCAGCTGAGCTCATTCTCCCAGTTGTTAATTTTTTTGATCGTCCCTTCAAAGAAAAGGGTCTTGCGTCATTCCAGACACCAGAAGAAAAGTCGCCCTGTGTAAACAGCGTGCGTTTGAGTGTGGAAAAGTGCTCGTCGTCCGCCGGGGCCGCGGTCGTTGCCTCCTCACCTCGTCCGTCGCATCTGAGCATCCGCTGGCCGCACTTCCGGTGGCAAAGAGCGCAACAGAACGTGGTTCTCGTGGCCAGCAGGGCATAGCGCACGTGCCAGCTCCACGTTCTCTTCCACGTGGCTTCTCAATATAATTTTACTTATTTATTTACCTACTTACTAGTAGGTGTCCTTCAATCACTGAAGTCATTGTGGGCCATGAGTCAAACGATAAAATGCTTAATTATCGTTTAACGAACCATTATATTTAACACAAAAAATTTTGACCCCCGAGGTGTCGGCTAGATATTTAAAGCCTTTATCAGGTTGTTAAAAGGTGAATTTTCACAAATTTGTGTACCATTAACAACGAATTTTAAATGACTGTATTACTACTATAATTGTACTTCCGAACAGTTGTAAATCTAAAAGTGACGTTGACAACAATACTTCATAAAATCTACAAGTAACGGGCTGAATCTTCATCTACAAGTGACGTAGTACGGTATAAGCACCAGCACAACACCCTGCATCAGCACAACGTGCTGCAAAGGTACCGCCCGCTTCACAGTCTCCACGTCCGACGCCGACTCGTTTCTATCAGCGGAAATAAGCCTTCTCGTCAGCACTTTCAAAGAGCGCACCTCATCGCATCCCGCTTCCATCTCGCCTGGGCGCGTCAACGCCCACGCCGCCGCCGGCCAGAGGTCGAAGATGTCGGTCGACGACATTCCCAGCGGCCGGCGCGGCGGCGCCGCCGACATTACAAACGGCAACGCGGCGCTCGTAAACAACTCTGCGCAAATTAGTCGCCGAAAACGTAATGGTTCCCGAAATTCACACTTCCACACTCTGCGCCCCCACGTGGTGTCTAATAACTCGCGCCGAAGCGAGAGGGCCCTATCGATCGGATCGAACGCTCGCACGCGCGCGGGCGAGTGGCCTCGTAAGTCGCGATCGCGGTCAGAGTGACCGTACATTTGCGAGCGGCCGTACATTTGCGAGAGGCCGTACAAATTGAGCTCTATTAGCGTCCTCGGGAAGGAAAGCAATTTGGCGTGGCTTACCTCCGAGGCGGAGAAGAGAATTTGTGGTCCTGTTCTCAGTCGTTTGCCAGTGAAGAATCGAGGAGACGCGAGATGCGGCGATGAAAATGCGAATAATAAACTATACTTATGTGACCGCTCTGTTAACTGGTGAACCGGACGCCTGGCTTAGTTTTCTCGTCTCAAGTAGACGATACGATCGAGGACGAAAATGATCTAAGCGAAAAATGAGTGCTCTACTTTTTTGCGCGTTTTCTTATTAACCAACTGAACATCTTGAAATCAGGACGAGAGGTCGGCCCTGGTGGAACCGCTAAGAGAGATCTGAAAAAGATTGTAGGAAGGAACTGAAATACAGCCCGAATATTCACGTATTTGTGAGAAGTTTTTCAGATGATGTCACAATATGCAACTATTAATACATCTCTGAAACTTTAGAAATCCAAATTATATTTTGTTTTGACCCAATTTCCTCTTTTTTGCTTCAACGCGAGGCAGTGGCCAAGTCAGCGCAGCCAGAGGCGTATATTGTCAATGCCTACTGCACTTAAGTGAAAATCTCTCCCACGTCTTCCCGAATCATGCCTTTACGCCTCTTCTTGTAATTAGGAATGACTTCAGAATTCACACACATATTTAAGATTCAGAAGTATAAATTGTCTCTACTAATAATACATTACACAACTTCTAATTAATTTAGTTTTTCCCAGAGAAAGGTAAAGCAGCGTGTTAATTAGTAGATCACACTCATGAACTGAACCACGAAAGAAAAATAGACAATTTATTTTTGTTGCTGTACAGGGTAAAAAACTATTCGAAAAGTACGACAAAACGCACCATAGACTGTAAAATGTACAACCGCGAACGTATGGTAAATCTTGTGATGGCTACAGAAAAACGACTCGCTTCGCGAATGGCGATATTATCTCTTCATAGGATCAAGGATCGACCATGATCCACTAGTATTCTCTTTCCTCATCGGTTAGAGTAGACAATATGCTTGACCTTGCTTTTCGCAAACACGACAAATTGCGTAGAGCAGTAAAGGTAATGCTATAAACAGTATAACACTAACGATCTAGTGTTATTTTATTGTTTTAAAAAAATATACGGTCAATTCTATCAACACTTCCTTCAATTTTCTGATTATTAATGACTAGTTCTAATTATATTGATACATAAGTATTTGTATATTGTCATTAAGGACAAATATTCGGCCACTTTCTGTGCCATCAAATACTAACAACATATTCACAAGTGAAGTAAACCGTTTATGAAATACAAGAATCATGATATTCAGTTTTGTGTCACAAATCTTTTCATTTGGCTATGGGCGGAAAATAATGGAATGACTATAAATAGCTCTAAAAGCAAATCTATCATTTTTGGTTGGGGACATAATTACAGAGAAACAAATGACCATTTAAATAACGACTAATTCCGAGAGTTTCCTCGTGCAGGTACCTAGGAATCCATTTCGATAGTAAATTAAGCTGGAAAAGTCACGTAGATTTTGTTGTAAGTAAAGCCTGGAGATCTCCTCACTTTGTAATGCGCGTCGTAAAAAAGAGTACGGTAAACGCGAATGAAATTGCCTATTTATCGCTTGTTCGTCCGATAATGGAATATGGAATAATTTGTTGGGATCCGCATAAACTTATGCAGGGTAAATTTTCTTTCAGCGACAAGAAAAAGGCAGGGTGGGATTCACTCGAAAACTAGCAAGACTCTGCGCTTTGTATAAAGCTTATAGCGGTTATCCAGCCTGGAAATAAATTAATCGGCAGTTAAGTATACCAACACACATCAGTAGGGTGGATCAAAAGCAAAAACAACAACAACAACAACAACAAAAAACACATATGCAGAGAACGGATGTCGAGAAATTTCCTTTCACAAATCGAACGATATCGGAATGGAATATATTGCCTGCAAAAACCTTTGAACCCTTTTCTCCTCGAAGAGTTCAACAGTTCAGGAAATTAATTTAAGGTATTACTAAGTAAATAAGGGAGTTAACTAAGAATAGTAGGATTATATAGCGATGCATATGTGTTGTGTTGTGAAGTGAGGTGTCGTGCAGTGCTGAGCAGAGAAATAACGAAGTGATTTAAGGGTTATAGTGAAGTGAAGTGATATTCACCAATATCACTTCACTTCATATACAAATATTCAATGCGGAGTTAGATTACAGAAGTTTCTCTTTCTTAAAGTAATTTAATGTTTTATGAATCAGTCAGTTTTATTATTGTTATAACTCAAAAACACTCACTTTCCATAAGAATATTTATTTACAAAAATCTGGGCCAACTCGGCCGCTATGTACAGTTACCACAAAACTTCATATACAAAAAACAATCTGCCATCTGGCTGAAACCACGCCGAGCGCTCTACTGCCGGTGATCCTCCGCCGGCGTCCTTTTATTTGGGCCAGCTCCCGCGCAAGGCTTCCCGCGGCTTCCCCTGATTGGCCGGTTCACCAGTGCGCGGAGCCCAGGTAACAGGCGTGGCTGGTTTCTGAGCACACCCTTGGCGCGCTTGACGAAGCTCAGCGCGCCTGATGCCGACGCTCTGTGCTGCGCGCTGCCGGAGGCGGGAACATGCTGCCGGCGCTCTTTGCCGCGCAGTTAGCGCGGCAACTTTGAACTGCCGTCCGCATACTACACCCTCCCCACCGAAGTTGTGATGTAGGGGGTGAAACGACGCAGTCGGTTGCTCCTCCGCAATGCCGGCCGCTGCTGCGACTGTAGAGATGGCTCCTCGATGGTTGCGCCGGAATCCAGTGTGGGCCGCTCCTCCTGCTGGCTTGAAAAGGGAAAACGCATTACACTTTCTGTTGCCCTGCTCTGCGCTGGCCCCCCCGCCTGTTGCTTATCTACTACAGAATCGTAGTACCGTCTCCTAATCTGTGATTGATGCCGAGAGATTGCTCTATCTTCTGTCCTGAGGACGTAAACTCTGCCTCCTCTTACTGCAGTTACTATTGCTGGTTGCCACTTACAATTACTTCCGTACACTCTTACCAGTACCTTATCTCCTCTCTTGAATTTAGCGCCTTTGGTTGACACTGGCACTTCTTCCGGGAATAACAAGGACAATAAGGTACGGGGCTGCCGACCATGCAATACTTGAGCGGGGCTTCTACCTGACATATTTGGTAACGTCCTATAGGTGGTCAACATGCTAAGTAACGCCTGCTCTACTGATGCACCCGCTCTAGTTGCTTTAAGCATGGCTGACTTGAACGTCTGCACTAATCTTTCCACCTCTCCATTTGACTGAGGATGGAACGGTGGAGCCAAAATGTGCTGTATCCCGCTACTTTTACAAAATTTTTGAAATTCCGCTGATATGAACTGCGGGCCGTTATCGGAGATCAATACTCGTGGGAGGCCTTCTGTTACGAAAACTTTCTTCAAAGCATCAATTGTATGTGGTGCAGTTGTGTGTTGCATGCGCATCACGTACGGATAATTTGACAATGCGTCCACTACTAACAACCACATATGCCCTAAGAAAGGACCCGCAAAATCTACATGTATGCGGTCCCACGGCTCGCAGGGTTGGGGCCATGAGCTTAAATCCGCTCTCGGCGCTGCCTGACTAGTTTGGCATGCTTCGCAATGCTTGCTCATCTCCTCTATATCTTTGGTTATTCCTGGCCAATAACAATAACGGCGGGCTGCTTGCTTTGTTCTGGCTATACCCCAATGACCCTCATGTAAAAGGCGTAATACCTTTGGTCGCAACTTATGCGGAATCACTACCCTAACTCCTTCATCGCTAGCCAGTAATAATACGCCGCCCTTAACCGACAGCCTGTGTTGGAGCTTATACCATTCCGTCAGCGCCCTGGTTCGCCTATGCGCGCTGGACCAACCAGTTTGTACGTGGTACAGCACTTGCCTGAGCTGCGGATCCTTCTTTGTTTCCTTTGCCACTTGATATGACGAGACTGGAAAACCTGATACTGCCTCCTCTTCGGCTTGGTCCAGCTGGAGACAGGCGATGTCCTCAGAGTCAAAAGTTGCATCCGGCCCTTGCGGAAGACGGGATAGTGCATCTGCGTTAGCATGCTGATATGTAGATCTGTAAAGTATCCTGTAACTATAATCAGACAGGAAAAGCGCCCACCTTTGCATCTTACGCGCCGTATTATCTGGGATACGCTTGTGTGGCGAGAACAAAGATACCAACGGCTTATGATCAGTAATGATTATGAACTTTGACCCATACAAGTATTCATTGAATTTTCTCACGCCGTATACAATTGCTAAAGCTTCTTTTTCTATCTGAGAGTAATTCTTCTGGTGAACATTCAACGTTTTTGACACACAAGCAATTGGCCGCTCAACACCCTTAGCATCCTTCTGCGAAAGGACTGCCCCAATACCATATTCTGATGCATCTACAGCTAGTATAGTCGTTCTATCTGGCAAAAAATGTTCCAATTTAACTGCCTGCATTAAATTCTCTTTCAACCTCCGAAATGCCTTGTCACAATCTGCCGACCAATGCCATTTTACGCCTTTCTTACGCAACGCGTTGAGGGGTGCTGCTATTTCCGCCATGTTCTTGATAAATTTGCCATAGTAATTAATCTTCCCCAGAAATGACTGTAGCTGCTGCAAATTAACGGGAACCGGAAGCTGCTGAATCGCCGTTGAGTTTTCTCCGGTTGGCCTGATCCCCGAGCTATCCAACACGTGACCTAGATAAGTAATCTGTTCTTTAAAAAAATCACACTTATCCAAGTTAACCCTTAGGCCCCATTCATTTAAAGTCTTTAATAAGAGATTCAAGTTTTGTAGATGTTCCTCCTCCGACTCGCCCGTTACCACTATATCATCCAGGTAGTTGGCGCTGCCCTTCACCTGGGCTGTCAGCGTATGCAGGCAGCGCTGGAAAATAGCCGCAGCTGAAGCGACCCCGAAAGGCAACCGGTTGTATCGGTAAAGCCCGAACGGTGTGTTAATTACCAATAAGTTCGCAGACTCTTCATCTAACGGGATCTGCAGATACGCGTCCCGTAAATCTATTTTTGAAAATCTCTGCCCGCCCGCTAGCTTCTGAAAAAGCTCTTCTGCTCTGGGGATGGGGAACTGCTCTACCATGAGTTGCGCATTAACGGTGCTCTTGAAATCTCCGCACATTCTAATTTTACCGTCTTTCTTTTTTACTATGACTACTGGAGTTGCCCATGCACTAGTACTGACGGGGGTCAAGACGTCCAAATCTACTAACCTGTCGATTTCCTTTTTTACTTTATCTTTCACTGCCAGGGGAACAGGTCGTGCTTTAAAAAATTTAGGGGTGGCATCTTTCTTCAACTGCAAATGCGCCTCAAAAAATTTGCATTTTCCCAACTGCTCCGAAAAAACTTCTGAATTCAAGTCTATCACATTCTTTACCTCCTTTGGCAGGGCGCTAGTCTGAATGACAAACGCGTCCTGAACCGTAAATCCAAAAATTGTGAAAACATCCATTCCTAGAATGTTAACCGCATCACGACTGTCCACAACCACCAGTGTTACTTGTCTTTCCATCGCTTTGTATTTCGCTAGCAGGCTTATCTTACCTTTCGTCTTGATCCTCTGTCTAGCATATCCATAAAAAACTGTGTTCAGCGAGGCGCAAGGCGGAGAACCCAGCTGCTCATAAGTAGTCATGCTTATTAGAGTTGCTGCTGCACCTGTATCCACCTGGAATAATACAGATTTACCACCTATTTCCAAGTTTACAAACAATTTACTTTTGTCATCACACTGCATAACTGAATAAATACAATCACCATCCCCTTCATCGATGCCTCTTTCTTGCCGCTGGCTTTCGGCATAACCACTGCTGCGTCCTTCTCTGACGTGCCCGCTCACCTCATCGATGTCCATTTCTTGTCGTCTGTTTTCAGCAGAACCACTGTTGCACACTTCTCTAATATGCCCTTTCTTACCGCACTTGTAGCACTCCGCTCTGAGGAATCTGCAAACCTTCCTGTCGTGACTAATAAAACACTGTCTACAAGACTTCAATAGCTTGCCTCTGCTGGTGGAAGGACTTTTCTTCTCCTGCTGCTTCCTGCTTCGTGGCTTGGCTACCCAATTTTCCTCCTGTACACTCATTTCCTCTACATCTCTTGCTACTCTATCGCCTAACGTCATCTGATGCGCCGTATGCTTCGTTACCTCATACGATGTTGCTAATTTTAAGGCGTCTTCCAAAGACGGGTTGTTTTGTTGCAATAATGCCCACCGAACTTCTTTTTCCGGCGTATGCATTACCAACATGTCCCGTATCAATGACTCCGCATACGATTTCTCTGTGTTGCATTCAAACGCACAACGCTTCGCCAAACCCTTCAACTCCGTCGCCCAATCGGCATGCGTTTGGCCTGGCTTCATTCTGGATGAATAAAACTTGTAGCGTGCCGCCACTAAATGCGTCTCCCTCGAAAAATGAGCTAGCAGCCGCTGTTTAAGTATATCGTATGACACCTGCGAAATCTCTTCTTCCTTGCTTAACTTACGTAACAACCTATTTAACGGTGCGCCGATTGTGGCCAGAAAAAATGCTCTTTTACGAGATTCCTCTTTAATATCATAGCATAACAAATGTTGCTCCAATCTGGCCACATATTCTTCGCAGGTTTCCTCTGCTGCATTGTAAGTTGCGAACGGCGGGGCTGGGCTGCTCGGTCGTGACGAAATTGCCGCTTGCTGCAATGTCTGCACCATCATCGCCATCTGCTGCTGCTGTTGCTGCTGTAGACACGCCATCAGTTGTGAAAATTGTTCCGCGTTCATTTTCCTTTTTACTCGTCGCCACTGTTATAACTCAAAAACACTCACTTTCCATAAGAATATTTATTTACAAAAATCTGGGCCAACTCGGCCGCTATGTACAGTTACCACAAAACTTCATATACAAAAAACAATCTGCCATCTGGCTGAAACCACGCCGAGCGCTCTACTGCCGGTGATCCTCCGCCGGCGTCCTTTTATTTGGGCCAGCTCCCGCGCAAGGCTTCCCGCGGCTTCCCCTGATTGGCCGGTTCACCAGTGCGCGGAGCCCAGGTAACAGGCGTGGCTGGTTTCTGAGCACACCCTTGGCGCGCTTGACGAAGCTCAGCGCGCCTGATGCCGACGCTCTGTGCTGCGCGCTGCCGGAGGCGGGAACATGCTGCCGGCGCTCTTTGCCGCGCAGTTAGCGCGGCAACTTTGAACTGCCGTCCGCATACTACAAATGCCTTACCACATACGCTACAAATGTGCGGGCGTTCTCCCGTGTGCGTGCGCATATGAGATGCAAGATACTTTTGTAGGCTAAATGCCTTACCGCACACGCTGCAACCATGCGGGCGTTCTCCAGTGTGCGTGCGCATATGAGAGTTGAGGGTTGATTTCTGGCTGAATGCCTTACCACACGCGCTGCAACTGTGCGGGCGTTCTCCCGTGTGCGTGCGTATATGAATTGTGATGGCTGATTTCCAGGTGAATGCTTTACCGCACACCTCGCAGCTGTACCGTCGTTCTCCCGTGTGTGTGCTACTGTGAATGGAGAGTACTGATTTCGGTCTGTCTCCTGTGGGCGCGTGCGTGGGATACTGAAGGCCTTGGGAAGAAGTGAGGGCGGCAGGGCGCTCCATGGGGGCCTGACGGCCCACGTGCACCTGCAGCCCCGAGGACGAAATGGAAGTCTTCTCCTGCGGTCTCCTCCGCCGCTGCCCGCCAGAGTTCCGCTTCCCCTCGTCCTCCGCGCCTGCACAAAGACAAAATTACTTCACATTGGTCACCTTATCCTCACTATCCCACAATAGCTACATCAATTTTTACTTTTAAGACAAGAAACCGAGTCTCCGGAAATGGAAAATGTTTTCATCTTTTATATTCTAAATCATTTTGCGTGTACGAGGATCAATGCAGCCATCTAAAGAGGATAGTAAATTGAAGATTAAAATGCACTGATGAGCGAATGTAATCTAGACTCAGACTACGCCATTCATTATAATCACAGTTAATTTTGGCTTTCTGCGTCTGCAATACGTTGCGGCTACTTCAGGGCATGCCGGTGCTAAGCGTACAATTTTAGCACTAGTGGTAAAAGAGGCTCAAGGGTTCTGATAAATCTGTGAAAGCAACAGACAAAACAAAATGCTTTCGTCTGACCAGAATGGTCGAAATAACAAAGAAGACAAAGGGACAGAAAGGGGAGGGCAAAATGAACCAAAAGGAAAAATGAACAAAAAGTCAGTATGGCTGTGTTAAAAAAAACGGTGTATGACACGTGGTGAAAGGGACTCTTCGTTCGTAGGGTTGCTGCTCTCCGCCTGCGAAGAGCCTCCAACGCAGCCAAACAAGAGCGTGAGACGTTGCTTTGTATCGACTTTCAGAGCTCCTTATGTTAGTTGTGTTGGGTGAGACTTCAGTGCGTATGTTTGCGCATATGAGATGCTAGGTTTTGTTTTTGGATAAATGTCTTACCGCACACGCTGCAACTGTGAGGGCGCTCTCCCGTGTGCAGGCGCACGTGAGTCGCAAGAGTTAATTTCAGGCTGAAAGCCTTCCCGCACACGCTGCAACTGTGCGGGCGTTCTCCAGTGTGCGTGCGCATATGAGAGTTCAGGGTTGATTTCAGCCTGAATGCCTTCCCGCATACGCTGCAACTGTGCGGGCGTTCTTCAGTATGTATGTGCATATGAGATGCTAGGGTTTGTTGTTGGCCAAATGTCTTCCCGCACACACTGCAACTGTGCGGGCGTTCTCCCGTGTGCTTGCGCTGATGACTAGTGAGGTTTGATTTGTTGCTGAATGCCTTGCCGCACACGTTGCAACTGTGCGGACGTTCTCCCGTGTGCGTGTGCATATGATGGGCGAGGTGTGTTTTTCGGCTAAATGCCTTACCGCACACGTCACAGCTAAACGGACGATCTGCCTCGTGCGTGCGGTTGTGAATGAGGAGTTTTGACTTCGATCTGTCTCCTGTTGTCGCCTGTGTAGGATGTTGGAAGCCTTCGGGAGAAGAGAGGGCGGCAGGACGGTCCTTGGGGGCCTGATGCCCCGAGGGCGAAGCGCAAGTCTTCTCCTGCGGTCTCCTTTGCCGCTGCCCGCCTGTGTTCCATTTCGCCGCGTCCTCTGCGCCTGCACAAACACAAAAGAGCTTCCCATTGGTCACCTACGCTCACTATTCCACAACAGCTGCTTTTATGGCATGCATGGTTTATGGCAGGGCAATATCTGGTTTATGTCATGAAACAGAGTCTCCGGAAATGTTTGCATCTCTATTTTATATCCTAAACCATTTTGCGTGTACGAGGATCAACGCAGCCATCTAAAAAAGATAGTACATCAAAGATTAAAATGCATTGATGAGCGAATGTAATCTAGACACAGACTAAGTCGTTCGTTATATAATCACCGTTAATTTTGGCTTTCTGCGTCTGCAATACGTTGCGGCTACTTCAGGGCATGCCGGTGCTAAGCGTACAATTTTAGCACTAGTGGTAAAAGTGGTAAAAGAGGCTCAAAGGTTCTGATAAATCTGTGAAAACAACAGACAAAACAACATGCTTTCGTCTGACCAAAATGATCGAAATAACAAAAAGACAAGGGGACAGAAAGGGGAGGGCAAAATGAACCAAAGGAAAAATTAACAAACAGTCAGTATGGTTGAGTAAAAAAACGGTGTCTGACACGTGGTGAAAGGACTCTTCGTTCGTAGGGTTGCTGCTCTCCGCCTGCGAAGAGCCTCCAACGCAGCCAAACAAGAGCGTGAGACGTTGCTTTGTATCGACTTTCAGAGCTCCTTATGTTAGTTGTGTTGGGTGAGACTTCAGTGCGTATTCAATCAGGGAATATTCGCATTTTGGGAAATTCGGGAAAGTGTTTGCGTTTCTGTAAAACAAAATTTAAAATATTCCCCGTTTTCTAGCCCACGATTACATAACTTTCATTTCTTATGAAGAACTTTGTAGGGCGCGAAAGTAAAAAAATGTACGATAATGCTAAAGCAAATTATGTTTTGGGCAACAAAAATATCAAAATAAGCAACAACGCCCCTTCTAGGATATTTTGGGCATTATTAGATGCTGTCAGTAGATCTATTTTTCATGATTCGCAAACATCTGCAATAATTTTCCATAACATCCTAAAGGAACTAATAGGTATTTGTAAAATTCGACGTCCACTTACATGTGAGGAACATTTATGAAGAAAAAATATTGAGCCGTTTTTGAGAAAAATTAACACAATTGTTAATTTGGCGCAGTATTAAACGAAAATTACTCCGTTTTTGAAAAATTGACCGTGGCCTTATTTGAAGATTCGTCTTTAATAAACAGATTTCACTAGGGGGAAATGCCTATCTTCAATATTAATGTTGTATGATTTAAAATTGCACTTTTGTACTTTAAAAGGGAATTGAGATTTCAACTACAATGAAACATGCACTATTCTCTTAAGCGTCTTTAATGCTATCCGAATACAAAGTTTTATCAAAAAAATTTAGTTTCATTTTGAAACAATTTTGAAAAATTTTTTGAGGCCTCATGTAAAGTCCTGTCAAAAATCAAAATATCCGTTTGAAGCTCCCACGGCCAGAAATTCATTCAGATGGATGGTTTTTACGCTAGTGGCGTTCACAGGCGGGTGGGCGCTCGGGCGGACCGACGTTTTGAAAACAAAACTTTTTCGGTGTCATGGGACCCAAAACGTGTGTTTCCGTTGAAATCTCGAAATCGATTTTCCGCAGCTTTACCCAACTATCTCTGTACTACGTATATTAATACGCATATACGTAGGTATGAGAGAAAGAAAAAATGTGGTGCAAAATATGTTAAGAAAACAAAACTATGCAAAACTGGAATTTTTAGGAGCATGTATAGATTAGCGGATGACTCCGGAGCTAAACGGGAAGAAACTTTCGAACCTACAGTCGAAAGTCCGCGAACTTAAACTCGACTTCCCATTGAAATCCCTAAAAATACAAAACAAATATAGAACCGAAAACCGCAAAAAAATGTCGAAAAAATATACATCTCGAAGAAATGTGTGACGTTGAACGCGGTCCCTCTTAAGATCGCCCAAAATTAATTTCAAACATTTTGACTGAAAATTGGATTAAAGGGCCCAGAAATGTAAACCCCGGTCTTACTTTAACTGGCGCACGCCATTGTCCTCTGGCATTCGAAAATAAACTTAAAAACTTCCCCACTCACCTGAGGAACATGAAGCATCCTCTTGTTTGATGGAAACATCTTCATTGCAGAACGCAAGAGGATCCTGCAGCAAAAGACAAAAGACATTCGTTACCACTTCAGAGCGAATGCATATCAATGTGTGCTTAACGGCTGTAATGGAAGTGAGGTGTTTGTTTTCTCCGCTCCTAGAGTGCAGCACCATGCGAGACAGCTGTGACAACACGTGTATTAAATAGTGGACGGCGTGATTTCTAGCCAAGAACAGCGTCTCC